>JAIEZT010000304.1:1884083-1950462 GCA_019594935.1 Periophthalmus modestus | reverse complement strand
AATGTACTCTCAAACTGAACTTCATTTTCTTCTTCGTTTTAACCATCTGAATTACCATCTCCAGACGTGCTAATCTGTATCTGTCCTGTACTTCATGTACTTCATGTACTCCTAGTGTGTACTTCCTGATCTGCGGTCCAGTGTGTTCTCGTCTTTAGGTGGAGCATGAGGAGGGTAGAAGGATCATGCAGAGAAGCCATCGAACAGCGAGAGAGGACGGCCAAAGCTCTTGGAGAAACCGCAGCCAAAAAAGTCCAAAACGCAACGAAACTGGGTTAGGAAACTAAATGATGGGATTAGTATAAACGGGGTTAGCTCCTAGTCTACGAAGAAAGAAACAACCAAAAGAAAGCAAAAAAAGAAGCTCAAGAGGCAGGCCTGTCACCATAAGTACTACATCGCTCTAAATATGTTTCAACAACTTCAAAAAATGCAGTACTATAATATTTGAGCTGTTTGCGGTTTTTTTGAGTAAATCCCATATTTTTTGAGTCAGCGTACAATTTACCACTTAAAGGCGCATTAAACGTCGCTTTCCTTGGGCTGGTAGGCTTGTAACCATGGAGACGTTACCGTTCGTCTGGAATGTCCCGCAGTATGGCGTTAAAAAAAACTCGTCGATCTCGCGTTTATTTTCATTAAACTAGAGGTGCTTTTATTTGATTTTTTATGAGCGGAACTCGCCTCTCCGCAGATCGCACCTGTAACTCGGGACTCCGGGTGTGCCGCTCGCGCGTTTTCCATGGAGACAGACGTTCGGTAAAAAACATTCTAAGCGAAGCGTTAACATCTCCGTGGAGACGAGCAGCCAAGAAAAGTCACGTAATGCACCTTTAAGTGTTTTATGGTACTGCAGCTCAATTTTGCAGAATTTTGTTGATTTATAAAACTTTTTTTTTAACCTGTTTTAGTTTTTTTTTAGTAGTAATAAGTATTTTACATAATATTGTTCATAGTGAGCTTTTAATTTGAAATCACATTATCGTGACAGGCCTGTAAAGGGTTAAGGACACGCGGTTGTAGGTAACTCCTTGCTTACCATGGATATTCTCTGCTTTATCTTGTCCGTCTTTCAAGTCTGCCTTTCCTGGAGACAGCGCCCCCTTGTGTGGACTCACCCTATAGCGCAGCCTGCTAGAGTCCTGTGCTTTTTTAGGAAGGGGTTACGCTTGAAATGACACTGACCATCTTAAATCCTCTGGGACATCCTGGCAGCCTGCTCTTGCTATTGCTATTGCTATGACTAAAATCGGTCTTGGGGAGGCGCTGTGTCCCCGCTTTGGACTCAACTTGGGTTTTATGACGTCTGGGCGGCGCGTAGCAAGGAAGCCTCTTTTTCCGTGACTGTCCCTGAGTGGTAAATATGTGAGAGAGTCCGTCGAAAAGGCCTTTAACGTGGCTGTTCGTGCACAAGCTAGTTAGCGAGGGCACGCTAGACTGGCTGGAAGAACTCTGAGGGGAGTTAGCCGATGTCGAGCTGCTTGAGACTTGCACGTTTGGGCTAAGTCCAGGCAACGAAGGGGGTGGGACTGGAAGAAGAGATGGGGGGGTGTTTTGGGTCGAATCTGGGGTCAAAGTGACTGTTTCTGCCGACAGTTTTGGGGGCCGGTCCAGAGACACAGCTCGCATGCGACGTCCCACGGGTGAGGGGGTAAAGAATTTGGAAAGCCCGTCGATTAGCCCTTTGGTTTTCTTGTTTACGGTGAGTGTGGCTGAGGTGGAGGTGAGGGGGGGAGGGGTGGAGGAAGAGGAGGAGGAGGAAGAGGAGGAGGAGGAGGAGGAAGAGGAGGAGGAGGTGGTGATTTCGACTGCACAACGAGGCCCCCTGGTGTCCGTCACAGATGCAGCATGACCAGATGGATTTGTGGAACAGACGGAAATCTTTTGAGCCCTACCAGGTGCCCCCCGGCCCGCCAGTGCTGCCGAGCTGCCGCCACCGCCACTCACACACCTGCAACACACAAACGCACACAGATAAGACCGTGTTAGAGGACAAGGAGAAGGGCGCAGACGTTTAAGTACAGCTCCACAAACTGAAGAAGCAGCGAAACGTCTTCACTCCGACAACTTTATGTCCAGTTGACAGATTTAACTTTGGCTTTTACGACCTACACAAAGAGTTACGTTAGCATTCATCTATGTTAACAGCTGCTAACAGGTGCTAACAGTGCTAACAGAGCTAACAGTGCTAACGCTAATGCAGTGGGCGGGGATAAGGGGTAGGGGTGCCTCAAATGCAGGACAATAAAGGACTTGATTTGACTTAGCTACAACATAAGGACATTAGCATCTTTACAATAATCCAGCATTTAAAAATATACTTAAACATGCATGAATCAACTGAAATACAACTTTGAGATCATTTACTCATTATAAAGACTAAAATAATGCTGAGGGAACACCTTTATACATGATTAAAAAGCTCAAATAAAAGTTGATTTCCTTTATTGGACCTGATAAGTCTCAGAGATGGAGAGTCTCTTTTAAAGGCGACTCTTGACCCAAAGGCGCCCTCTTGCAGGTAATCCTTGTTCCTTCGGATAAAGAAAGCTACACTATAATAATCCCTTTTGCGAGAAATATATCCTCTTTCACCCATCCTTCAATACCTCTGGGACCTACCGACCAGCCGACCACCCAGCGCATCACTGCTCACTGTCAAAGTTTTGGTTCCTCTTCCTAATGTGAGTAAATCCAGAAGTAACAAGAGCTTTATGTCGACAATGTGAAACGATCTGAACATTTGTGTTTCCTGCAGCTGCTTCAGATGTGATTTAGTTTGTCTCATTTTTGGATCTGTTTTGTACTTCAAATTACAACTTATTAACTTCAGATCATAATTCAGCCCGTTGTCCCAAGGGCTGAAGTCACAGAAGGGTCAACATAAAAACTGCACAATTCCCATAGCTCCACATCCCACATATTGCACATTTCACGTATTGCACATCCCACTCATCCCACATATTGCACATCCCACATATTGCACATCCTATATATTGCACAGCTTCCATAATTGCACATCCCACTCATTGCACAGACCCATTTTTTACATTTTATAACCCACCCTCCTCCATATTTTGCCCAAAAATTGCTAAATATGTTTCTACAAAATCACTTTGTCTCGATAAATGATGCATATTTGGTTTGACCATAACCAGTTTTTTTTAATTGAGCACTACTTTTCCCAAATACTTTTTTACTCTTACTTACTACTTTGCACTTACTATATTGAAGTACCTTTACTCTTACTGGCTCTACCCACCTGTGTAAATCCTGTAATATTTGTTCGTCATTAACCTTAAGCCGTAATCATGGTCATTAAAGCGTCCGAGTGTGGGGTGTTTCACTCACATTCTCTGTTTGAGCTTGTTCCTGGGTCGTCCGATGGGTTTTGCGTAACGCCTCTTGATCTGGTGGGCTCTCTGCTGAAGCAGCTTCTTCCCGTTCTCCTTGGGCCTGCAGACTTGGCAGATCCACGTCCCTGGAGGACATCCAAAAAACACAGTCAGGAACAGGACCGTAAGGACTTTTGGAGCCGATACCGATATGTGTCCTGCTGCTGTGCTTTTAAAAATCCATATAAGTTTCACAAAATGTTTCTTAATTGGCGATTTTTTATGTTTCACTTTTACCAAAAAATTATGAAAAAAATGAATTGAATATCTATCTATTTATTTATGCATTTATCTATTTATTATGTATTTAAACTAATTTTGTTACATGTTTGTGTCACATACAGTCAGTAACTTATTATCACAATTATAACTATTTCCATTTTGACTCATTAATCTGTTCAAAAAGGCCATCGGTGCAGAATATCGATGTCTGCTGAAACCGATACCAGCGAATCTGTATCTGTGTCCGTAGAGAGCGGCAAGGAGAAGAGAAAAAGAAGAAAGAGGAAAGGGAGAGAGCTCGGAGGTAAAAAAAAGGAAGGAAGGAAAAGATTGAGAGTGGGAAAGAGAGAGAAGGGGGAAGAGGGAGAGGGATTGAGAAAAAGAATGGGAGGGAATGAAAAAAAACAGAGGGAGGACGGGTAGAGAGAGAGAAAGAGAAGGAGAGAGTGAGAAAGAGGAGAAGGAGAGAGAAAGAGAGGGGAGAGAGGAAAAGCGGAGAGAGGGAGATGAAAAGTGTAAAGGGGGAAGAGAGAAGTAGGAGGACATAGAGGGACAGAAAAGACATAAGGGGGAAAGAGAGGGAGAGAAGGAGAGGAGAAGAAACAGACAAGAAAGATATAAGGGTGAAAGAGAGAAGGAGAGGAAGAGGAGAAGAGAGAGACAGGAAACATGTAAGGGAGAGAAGAGAGAGGGGGAGGGAGAGAAGAGAGAGGGGGGAGAGGGAGGAGAGAGAGAGAGAGACAGGAAAGATATGAGGGAGAAAAGAGAGAAGGAGAGAAGTAGAGGAGGAGGAGGCTGGTACATTCATTTGATACATTCCCCTTTAACTGTGGCACTGACCGCTTCACAATGACAATCAGTTACACGGCACAAAGTGAAAATCTATAAGAAAAAAAACATGAGCTCGGACGAGGACTTGTTTGGAAAAAGCAATGTGACTTTTATGAGCCTCAAACCCCCTGAACAAACCACAGAGTGATGCAGACGGTGAACTCTGCAGGGACACGCTCCGACACACGCCGCTCTAATAAGACTCTATAGATTTAACTGACAGCTACAAATGGGCTGGGATTGAATCAGAGAGACACGATGAAACGCTGTAATCAGAAATAATACTGTGAACACGGAGCTACTTACGCAATACTCCACTTACAGGGCGGCCCAAAAGTCACTGACAGCTGAAAAAAAAAAACTCATAACTCTTTGTGTTTCTAGATATTTTTCTTTTTTTTTTTTTCAGAGCATTTAGAACGACTCTTCCGACATTAATCTGAGCAAATCCAGCACCGAGGAAACGAACCCTCATTGTACAGTGGTACTTTGAGTCACATGGGTCAAATTCAGAAACCCGAGAGTAAATGCCATTAAAGGATAATAAGTGACTAGTCCTGATTTCTTCCTGTGGGTCAATCTTAAAGAAAAGGTGTTTATGAATAAACCTCAGACGACTTCATAAACGACTTAAAACGTAATATTGAGGATCAAATAAGAGCCATAAGCCTGGAAATACTTTAAATATTATGTAAAGTGTGTTGGATCAGGCTGTTCAGAGACAAACCCAAAATGGTGGACACTTAAAAAACACTTAACAGACATTTTTACTTCCCCTAGTTTAAGTCGTGATAAGTTCAAGTGTAAGTGAACAATTATAACTTTAATATTTACCAAAAATCTGGGAAGGTTCAGTTTATCTACTGCTAAAATTTGGTGAGTGTAACTTAAGAATTATAGGAGCTACTGAAGATTTAAAAGTGTCAGTGACTTTTGGGCCACTCTGTACAAGACTCTGAAAATCATGGTTGTGGGTTAAGCGTGTTGCCCAAGGACCCAACGACAGAATTCATCTGTGGGAGCAGGAATCGCACCGTCAACCTGTGAGTCAGTGGACAAAGGCTCTACCAACTGAGCGACTATCATCCACAGTATATTATAGTTTGCGTAGGCTCAAAACAGCTTTATGTTTGATCATTAATAACGGACCAATCAGGCGCCTTCTTTCCCCTGAGGTCACTCCCGCTGGCGTTAGCAACAGGTTTGATTGACAGCGTTGCTAAGCACACCGGAGGAGCGAGGCTGTTGAAGGTAGCGGTAACGCCCCTTCCCGCACCGCTAGTTTAGCAGGGAGCGGGCAGGAAGGGGCGTTACCTTCAACAGCCTCGCTCCTGATTGGCTCTTTGGTTGCTATGATACGCTGTAGGTGACGTCACACTCCCTTAGTCCACTTCTTCGCACAGTCTATGGTAATAATCCGAGCGTGGACGGGGCCGCTCACCTTTTGGCATCCGAGACAGAGGAGGGTCGCAGCACTCCATGTGGAACCCTCGGTCGCACGAATCGCAGAAAAGCATCTCATCCTAAAATGAACAACACAAACGTCAAGATCAGGACAATATTTTAATAATTTACATAATTTAATCTAAAATATAATATCAATATAATTCAAAATAGTCCAAGTTCACGCAGCAAATGCACAATTCCTCGTCACAAACAGACCTGGAGTTGAGTTTTTTTGTTTCATTCACACAAACAAACCTGCAGATTTAGGCTGAGCTCTTCTCTCAAACTGAAAACACTCTGTTCCACCTTGTGATGTCATCGTGTGGTGATACAGGAAGTGCTCTGCTGTGTTTTTAAACTCCACACACCTTCATTTCTAGACTCTGTTGATTGATTTCAGCTCTGGAATTGCCCATCTCTACCAAACAAAAGGTAAAGTGTAGCTATTAACTTGAAAACTACCACTTCGTGACATCACAAGGTGGAACAGAGAGCGTTTTGAGCTTTGGAAATGTACACAACTAATAATAAAGTGTTACTCAAAATGTGTGTGAAATGCAAAGAAACACAACTCCAGGTCTGTTTTTGAGGAGGAAAAACAGCATTATAACATGACTTAACGCTACACAAGAGTCAATTTTGTGTAATTTAGGACTTTTAAACGTCGCCGAATAGCACCATTTAAATCATAATACTTTATTTTCTACTCCTGTGTGTCCTTAAATCTGTGTGTAATCCCTCAGTGTCCAGTAGGTTCATAGTGTATACGAGTCTTCGTGTCTTATATTTGTTCTGAAACAGCTCAAAATCAGTCTAAAACTATTCGAGAAAGGTTCATTTCTGTCTTGGGAATGTGACTTTTTAGTACCGATCCTGCTCAAACGAGTATCTCTCTTCAATAGTATCTGATTTTCGATACTTTTCACAACCCTAGCCGTGTTTTAAAACATGTACCGGCCCTTTAAGTCTTTATTCACGCTTTATTAAGTCTGTGAATAGTCTAGTTATTAGTGTTTCCAATGAATTAGCTAAAGACTTTAATAGCAGTGTTTCTGACCTGTTTAAATGAGTTTTCACAGGGAGCCCTTAAGCCGTTGCATATTCAAACAGGCGAGCGGGGAGCTAAGTCTCTGATGTACCGCGAGCTGAAAATTATGCCCGAGAGAG
The DNA here is from genome assembly GCA_019594935.1 of Periophthalmus modestus. Taxonomy (NCBI): domain Eukaryota; kingdom Metazoa; phylum Chordata; class Actinopteri; order Gobiiformes; family Gobiidae; genus Periophthalmus; species Periophthalmus modestus. Next base: position 1,943,401 of record JAIEZT010000304.1, on the reverse strand, counting down.
CTCTATTTTACACACAGAGTTTTGTATGAAAGAAGGAACGCCGTTTCAAACCCCACAGGCCACGAGTCTTTAGGAAAAGTAAACCCAATTTTTTCACTGGAGAGGAGTTAGAAACCAAAACGACGACGAAATCTACACGAGAGTTAGCGCTAAGGCTGCGACTTCAACACTAACGATTATCACAGTCGTCCATGAGTCAATCGATTATTTTCTGTAGCTTTCAGGGGGCCCTAAACTGAATTGTCTCTGGGGCCCCCGGTACACCTGTAAGATGGATGGATAGGGGTAAAAAAAAGGCAAAATTCAACAGGCTAATCAACTTTTTTTTGCATTTTCATATCGCTTTGTGGTGTTTGGGGAAATTTTATAGTATTTTTTTGTTTTTTTCTAGGTGCTTCCTCCATCAGTCTGACATCCTGACAGGGCCGGCTCCAGCTTTGAGGGGGCCCTAAGCTGAATTTGTCTCTGGGGCCCCCTCCTGGCTCAGATATTGGTGATTCACATTTGACACATTCTGACTCTGCTCTTCACTCCAGAAAACCTCCGGAATGTCACAACGAGCAGAGTCACACAAACATATAAGGGGGGAGGCAAAATGTTTTAACTTCTAGACAAGTTTTCTGGTGGATTTTAATGTGTTCCAGTTGCGACAGTGGGCTTAAATTGACATTATAAAGGTCCTTTTCAATATAAATGTATGAGCTCTTGGGGGCCCCCTGCTGGCCTCGGGCCCCTCAGCAGCTGCTCAGTCTGCTTATAGACTGAACCGGCCCTGCCTGTCTGAGAAAAGTGTATAAAGTGTGTGGTGAGGGGTTTTACAGCCTTAAAACAGATATAATAATGGTAAAAAATGAAGCTGAGGGGACGAGGGGCGACTGTAAAGGCTGAAATGTGGTGATAACATGAGACTCACTGCGTTTTTGCCCTGGATTCGACACAAGCTGCAGGTTTTGCATTCGATACACTGCCACCGGAGCCTCTTCACGTTACAGGTTAAATCTGGAGAGAAACTTCAGACATGACGGATGCCCTAAAGAGGAGACACGACGAAGAGTTAGGAAAACAGGTTTATGCAGAATGACAATGACACAACCTGGAAACAGACGGGAAAGAAAAGTGGCACAAACTGCAGCGGCGGTGCGTCTGTGGTTGGGGTTTAAATCGGGCCGAGGGGGCGCTGGACGGATGAAGAGGAGGAGTGAGCAGTGGGGAGGAGTAATGGGAGGAGGTGATGAAGGTGAGGAGCAGGTAAACTCTGGAGGAGCTGTGAGTAGATGAGAGTGACGTGTTCCAGGATGAATTTACACTAGCTCCATTATAATGAGAAGAAAAGGACTTAACAATAAAAATGAACAAATGGATAACATGAATAAATGAAATAGAAAAAAAAAAAAGAATGAATGAATAAATATGAAAAAAAATGATAAATAAGTAAAAAAATAAAAATGAATGTACAAATGAAAAGAATAAAATAACAATAATACAATGAAAAGAAATAATTGTAAAAATGAACTAAATTAAATGAATAAAAAAAAAGAATGAATAAATAAAATAAAATAAATAAATAAAAATGAATGAATAAATAAATTAAATAAATAAATAAAAAATAAAAATGAATGAATAATGAACAAATGAAAAGAATAACAATAAAAATAACAATAAAAAATAAACAATAAAAATGAATGAATGAACAAAGTGAATAAATGAAATGATGAAATAAATAATAAATAAAAAATTAAAATTAAAAAATTAAAATGAATCAACAAATCAAAAGAATAGACATAACTATGAATGAAAAGAAAAGACAATTTAAAAAAAATAAAAATGACTGAATAAATTAAATACAAGTAATAAATAAATCCAAAATAAAAATGAATGAACAAATGAAAAGAATAGACACAACAATAACACAATAAAAAGAAAAAAACAAACTGGAAACATTAGGACTGTGCAGTTAATGCAGTTTTCAGTGGGATTCAGTCATTTCTCATTATCAAAAGATCAGTTTGGGTGTAAAAAGCGTGTGTTATCCGCGTGATTTTGTCTTAGAAAACTGTGTGAAGTTTGGACTTTTCTTCACACAAAGCTGTTCAAAAAGTTACTTATTGGATAAATAAGTCAATTGGATCCATTTTGTAGTAAATCAACTGTGTTTTTGGGTTTCAGGAGAATGATTTTTCTTGATTTGAAGGATTTGTTGAGGTTTTTCTCTCGTGATTGTGTAATGTGATGATGTCATACTCTCCGATGGCGGTAGGGGGCGGAGCAAGAGGCAGATATTGATGATTACATTGTCCTTGTGCCATGAAATACTATATCCCATAAGTAAATTCACACACTGGATCATTTCTACCAGTGAAAACACCCAAGAAACTCACTATTTGACAACAAAAAAAACTGAATTTGGACGATATTTCTTTGTTAAATATTATCGTCTAGTAGAACATTGTGACGTATGAGGTATAATATTTTAATTTAAACTGTTATTACAAGAACAATGGAGGGCTGTTTCCATGTCTGTGTAATCCCTCAAAAAACTTAAATACCGTCAACTGGACTAAAGTTTTTAAGCTTTTTGTTTCTCTGCCAAATCCTTCAAATCAGAAAGAAAAAAGCACAACAACAAACCCTCGGATCGGTCCGGCTCAAATCCTGGATGTAATGGGACGATTTAGTGGCTGATGTGGGTTTAAAATGTCTCATAATGTTTCAGCTTTTATTCAAAGGAAAGTTTAAATAACAGTCTCACATCACAGATGGATAAAGCTGCAGTGTGTAACTTTTTGGAGGTGATGAGTCACCAGCACGACTCCAGGGAAAAGTTAAAAGTATAAAACTGTGGAATATTATAGACAAAACCAGGACTAAACCAGGACTAAACCAGGACTAAACCAGGACTAAACATGGACTAAACATGGACTAAACCAGGACTAAACCAGGACTAAACCAGGACTAAACCAGGATTAAACCAGGACTAAACCAGGACTAAATAAGGACTAAACCAGGACTAAATAAGGACTAAACCAGGACTAACTAAGGACTAAACCAGGACTAAACCAAGGACTAAACCAGAACTAAACCAGGATTAAACCAGGACTAAACCAGGACTAAACCAGGACTAAACCAAGGACTAAACCAGAACTAAACCAGGATTAAACCAGGACTAAACCAGGACTAAACCAAGAACTAAACCAGGACTAAATAAGGACTAAACCAGGACTAAATAAGGACTAAACCAGGACTAAACCAATGACTAAACCAGGACTAACTAAGGACTAAACCAGGACGAAACCAGGACTGAACCAGGACTAAATAAGGACTAAACCAGGACTAAACCAGGACTAAACCAGGACCGAACCAGGACTAAACCAAGACAAAACCAGGACTAAACATGGACTAAACTAGGACTAAATAAGGACTAAACCAGGGCTAAACCAGGACTAAACCAGGACTAAACCAGGAGGACTAAAGTAGGTCCAAACAAGGCCTAAAACACTAGATCAGGGATTAAAAAGGACTAAATCCGGACTAAAAATGCTCTGTTCCACCTTGTGATGTCATGAAGTGGTAGTTTTCACGTTAACATCTCCTTTTACCTTTAGTTCAGTAGATTGACAACTCCAGGGCTGAAATGATCCAAATGATTCTAGTGCAGGTGTGTGGAGTTTAAAAACACAGCGGAGCACTACTTCCTGTATCACCACATGATGACATCACAAGGTGGAACAGAGTGTTTTCAGCTTGAGAGAAGAACTCGGGCTAAATCTGCAGCGTTTGTGTGTTAAAAATGTGCGAAATGAAACAAAAAAAAAAACAACTCCAGGTCTGTTTGACGAGGAAAACATCAGAACAGATCAGACACAAAAGTGTAACGTGGCCCTTTAACTACAGTATAATTCTGACTAGTATTAATTAAAAATGCAGTGTCCTGAACCAAACAGACTTGTGTCCACACGTTTTTCACAGACTCTAGGAGCACAGTGATCAAACATGTGAGCGGCTAATTGCAGATAATTTGATGCTAATGAGGCAGAAACAGCAGCTCCATGTTTGAAAGTCGTCACCCAAAGGACCCCGCGTGTAAAACAGCTGCGTGCCACCCACCGCTAATGAAAACCAGCGCCACGGCAACGCTTTAGTCAAATATGAGCAGAAAAATGTCACCCGGAACAAATCGTCAAGGAATTTTAAACACTGAATAAACTGTCACTTTAAAAGTTACACAAGCGTCGCAACTAAACCAGGGATGAACCAGGACTAAACCAGGACTAAACTAGGACTAAACTAGGACTAAACCAGGACTAAACCAGGACTAAACTAGAACTAAACCAGGACTAAACCAGGACTAAACTAGGACTAAACCAGGACTAAACCAGAGCTAAACCAGGACTAAACTAGGACTAAACCAGAGCTAAACCAGGACTAAACTAGGACTAAACCAGAGCTAAACCAGGACTAAACTAGGACTAAACCAGAGCTAAACCAGGACTAAACCAGGTCTAAACTAGGACGAAACTAGAGCTAAACCAGGACGAAACCAGAACTAAACCAGGACTAAACCAGGACTAAACCAGGACTAAACCAGGGCTAAACCAGGGCTAAACCAGGGCTAAACCAGAACTAAACCAAGACTAAACCAGGACTAAACCAGGACTAAACCAGGACTAAACCAGGACTAAACCAGGACTAAACCAGGACTAAACCAGGGCTGAACCAGGGCTGAACCAGGACTAAACTACGTCTAAACCAGGACTAAACCAGGACTAAACCAGAACAAACCCTGGGCTAAATCAGACATTACAAGCACTAAACCAGAACTAAATTAGTAGGATTTAACTAGGTCCATACTAGGCCTAAACCAAGAAACAGCAGGTTAAAACCAGGACTAAACCAGGACTAAACCAGGACTAAACCAGGCCCCATTAACACGCTGTAAAAATCTCCATAGAGTTTCAGTTTGGAGCTACAGTTACTTCATTAAACTGCATAAAAAGCCGTAATAATCTCAAACATCTTTAAACATTCGTGTCAGACTCACCGCTGCTGCCACAGTCGGCGCACGACAGCAGCTCCTCGGCCTCTTGTCCCGGTTCGACTCCTTCGTCCCAAACAGAAGCTGCAGATCGGGATGGGGTCGACCCGCATCTGGAGAGAAACACACGCCGAAAAACATACATGAGCACACAGTTACACAGATATGACTTTGTTTCCATGGCGATAATAAAAATGCAGTTTTTTTAAAGGTATTTGAGACCAGTGCAACTCTCTCGTAAGGACGGATACGTTTAATGCCATACTGTGGAACATTTCTGGAATACCAACGACCATCGCCTCGTAGACAAGCAGGTAGCTCACCAGAAAAGTTCCATAGTGAAGCTTTAAGACTTAAACTACACAGTCAAACTACACAGTCAAATAAACAGAATCATTTCCTTATATGGACAACAGTGTAACCTTAAAGACGCACTGTGGAACTTTTCTGGTGACAGATATCAGTGTGGTATGGCGTAAAAACAAGTCTATTTCCATGGCGACAAGTGGGTTACGGGTCAGATCTGTGGAGAGCGCTCTCACGTCACATACAGGAAGCATATTTTACTATGTATTTTCACGCCGTATAAAAAATAAAAACAGTTTTGTGGAATTATGTGTCTAAGGTTGGATGGGACCAGGCTCCAGAAAAGTTACGCAGTGTCCCTTTAAAACGTTACTAAAGGCATGGTCGTAATGTTATGGCTGATCAAATATACAAGTGTAAAACCAGGGTTAGACTTTCAGATCCCGCAGATGTGAAGGGGTAAGTGATCTGAGCTAATCGCACTTTAATCCAATTCTTCCACGTCTGAAAGGATTAAGCAGCATGTAATCAAACCAACCCGGTGTTAATAATGAAGGTTTCAGAGGGAGTCATCGAAGGAAAAACGCAAGACCGGGGAGAACGGGGTTTTAACGCTGACAAAGACGAGAAAAAAGAGGAACGAAGACACTCAGAAGACACTCGGGAGACACTCTGTAGCTGCTGATTCCTTTGTAAAGTGTAAAAAGGCCTGTCCCAATAACACATTTTGAAGTTTAAAGTCAATTTGAAGTAAATTTAGACAATGAACGATAATATTGAAGCTGATTAAGAACCAAAGAGCAGGTTTAAACCACAAAAAATATTCAAAATCTACAATATTGTTAAAGAAAATCATGAGCTGCAATAAATAAACAGCAACAAGAGACACTTAAGTGGTTAATTTGAGTCTGTAATGAGTTATAGACGTGATTAATTCAACCTTTTACAGCTTAAATCTTTAAAAAAAAAAACTAAAAATTCCCAGTACTGCAAGGAAAAAGTCGACGTCATAAATACTAGGGGTCTAAAAATACCGTTTCATGTGTCAGATATTGAATGATAAAGTTCTAGGTAAAGTTCTGTTGTAGCCACAGCTGCCCTGGGGTCGACTGGTGGAGGTGAGGCTGCCAGTCTGTGCCATCTCCGACCTCCAAGGCTAAAGGTAAAGACGAGCCGCAGCGAAACTGAGACGGGAAAGAGGATTTTGGCTGTTCTGCTTCACAAAAAATGGAAAAAACTCCACGGAAATGCAAAACTAGAGACTTCAGAGCCACAATCGCAATTTAATAATGTGGTTATGAACTTCTAAACACACAACTGCTCCTGTTTTTAATGTTTATATCGACTTTTATGTTTATTTTGTTTGTTTTTCTGGTTGTATTTTATTTAATTTAAACTCACGTGCTCTCAGTGGGTCTCTCTGTGTAAGTAAATACATAAAGAAACAAGTGCATTTATTGGTTTAAAAAGATTTAGTTTGTATAAATTTTGATCATATTTTAGGTCTAATTTTAACACTGCTTTTAAAAAACAACTATATAATCCTAAAAAAGTTGTTAGGAAGTGAAAAAATATAAGACAAAATGTGTTATTTGTGACAATAAGTGAGCGTTGTGTTTCTGGCTGTTTAATTGCAGCAAAATCTGCTGATGTGACGAATACTGACATCTAGTGGAAGGGAAGAGTAAGACAGGTGTTATTTTGAATTTTTTTGTCGCTTTTCAAAGTTCCAAAAAATTAAAATAAAAAAATAAAAAAAAAATTACAGAATATTTGCAAAAAAGAGACTGGTCCTTTAGACTAAAATAAAAATAAAAATAAAGATAAAGATTTTATTGTTATATTAGCTCCCCATACTTTTACCAGTATATAAACATGCAGTATCTGAAAAGTACTATCGAAGTTCCAAAAAAAAAAAAAAAATGTACAGAATATTTATTTAAAAAAAATATATGAAAAAAGCTAAATACTCGTCTTTATACTAAAATAAAAACTAAAATAGAGATAATATTTTTGTAGTTAAATTATCTCCCTATACTTTTACCACTATATAAACATGCAGTATCTGAAAAGTACCATGAGCGTGTGGTAAAAGCTGCTAAAAAGCTAAAAATATTTTCTGTCTGACTCATTAAAAAAAAGTACCTTTGAGATTAAAATCAACTTCTCAGAACAACACAACCAAATACTGCGGTTTCACAGGACGACACCAAAGTTTCATTATTTTACGGAAACAGAGATGGAAAAATATGTAGAAGTGAGAAACTATCGAGAGGCTAAAAATATCTCCACTTATTTTTATCCCTTTAGATGTTATCACGGCCGCGGCTGTGAAGTTTTAAGAAGCATGACCACGAGATGTGTATGTAACTGCGACAGAACACACACAAAACACAGAAAAAACACACAAAACACAGAAAAAACACACAAAACATATACAAAACACTGAAAAAAAAACACAAAACATACACAAAACACACACAAACCATACAAACCACACCCAAAACACACAAAACATACACAAAACACAGAAAACACACAGAAAATATACGCAAAACACACAAAAACATACACAACCAAACCACACACAAACATGCAAAAAAAAATGCACGAAACACACACAAATTACACACAAAACATACACAAAAACACAAAAACATACACAAAAAACACATGCAAAAAACATGCAAAAAAACATGCACAAAACACAAAAAAAACAGAAACATACACAAACACACAAAATACAGAAAAAACACACAAAAAACACACAAAAGACACATAAAACACACACAAACCAGGCATAAACATACAAAACACACAGAAAACATACCCAACAGACAAAACAAACACAAACCATACAAAACAGACACAAAACACACGAAACATACACAAAACATACACAAAACATGCAAAAAACATGCACAAAACACACAGAAAACACACAGAAAATACACAAAACACACAGAAAACACACAGAAAATACACAAAACACACAAAGTTATGAGCAGGTTTGTGAAGTGGACGTTTGAACCACAGACTGACTAACTCCTCGCTGCTGTGTTCAAACAGGAAGTGAACATAAACTCCATCAACTCTGGCTCCAATTCACTTTCTATTGAAAAACCGTGACATGTTCCTCTGTCCCTGCTGCTGTCAGACTCATGTTGGTCTTAAATGTTCGTATTAACCCTCGACATGATCCTGGGGTTTTTATTTCACTGTTGTGTCTGTAAATCGACGAGTAAATGAACATTAAAAACAGACACATCAGGAGCAAAATGGCATCTTGAAAATACAACTTCAGAGGCGCAATGAGAAGAAAAACAGCCAGAACGATTAAAAAAAAGTCAGAAAAGTCCTTTTTTAATAATATCGGTGAGTAAAAGCAGGTGTCGCTAAGGTCCTAGTATCGAAAAAGCTTCATTCATGAGGCGTTTCCGAAGCGCCTCCTCGTCTGTGATCGACTGGAGCTGTGAAAAACTCCAGGGACCTGCATAATTAGTCCTGTTTTGTTTTTTTTTGTTTCCTGACGCACTTTGGCAGCTTGACCTCACTCTAATTTAAACCTGCAAACACAACACGACAAGTCTGAGCTCGTCTCTGCGGCACGAGAGGGCATCAGGGACTCGAGAGATGTTTGTGACGACCGTCTCCAAAAGGTGGGTTTAAATCTTCTTAAAAATGACACAAAAAGTTAGAAAAATGAAGATGATTAAGTCAGAAAGTACGAACAGAGAGGGAACCAGGACTAAACCGGGACTAAACCAGGACTGAACCGGGACTAAACCGGGACTAAACCGGGACTGAACCGGGACTAAACCAGGACTGAACCGGGACTGAACCGGGACTGAACCGGGACTAAACCGGGACTAAAGCGGGACTAAACCGGCTCTAAACCGGGACTAAACCGGGACTAAAGCGGGACTAAAGCGGGACTAAAGCGGGACTAAAGCGGGTCTAAACCAGGACTGAACCGGGACTAAACCGGGACTAAACCGGGACTGAACCGGGACTGAACCGGGACTGAACCGGGACTAAACCGGGACTGAACCGGGACCGAACCGGGACCGAACCGGGACTGAACCGGGACTAAAGCGGGACTAAAGCGGGACTAAACCGGGTCTAAACCGGGACTAAACCGGGACTAAACCGGGACTAAAGCGGGACTAAAGCGGGACTAAAGCGGGACTAAACCGGGTCTAAACAGGGACTGAACCGGGAATGAACCGGGACTGAACCGGGACTAAACCGGGACTGAACCGGGACTAAACCAGGACTAAACCAGGACTGAACCAGGACTAAACCAGGACTTAACCAGGACTAAACCAGGACTAAACCAGGACTAAACAAGGTCTAAACCAGGTCTAAACCAGGACTAAACAAGGACTAAACAAGGACTAAACAAGGTCTAAACCAGGACTAAGCAAGGACTAAACAAGGACTAAATCAGGACTAAACTAAACCAGGACTGGACTAGGACTAAACCAGGACTAAACCAGGTCTAACCCAGGACTAAACCAGGACTACACCAGGACTACAAGAGATCAAACTACAGGTCTAGGCAGCACTAAACCAGGACTAGGGGTCTCACGGGTCTCAAACCAGGACCAGGATTAAACCAGGTTTAAACCAAAGGACTAAACCAAGACTCGGACTAGACCAGGAATCGGACCAGAACATCCCCCAGATTTAAATCAAGACCAAATGAGGCAAAACCAGGACTCAAACCAGGATCAATCAGGATTTAAACTGAACGAATTCAAAACAGGATCAAACCTGGTCTTAACGGGGATTATTCCACAGTCAGTGACAATTCAAACATGCTTTAAAACTGCTTCACACGCAAGTAGTTCCGGCAACAGTTAAATCACATTCCGTATCACTGCTCTGCGGCCATCGCCATGACGTCACCATGGCAACGGGTAAACAAATGCTCAATGCTGTGAATGTGTAGAACGTGGGGACTAGCTTCATTTAAAACACTAACACGCCACTTTTAGCAGTGTCCGAACGTCCAGTGGGTGCACGCAAAATTTCCCACAATGCACCTGCAGTACAGACCACAATGCATTGCAAGAACTGGAAACAGGTCTTTAACTGGACATAATAGAAAGAAGCGCTGGTTTATCTCACTGTTGATCCTGATTATGAAGAAAAACTGTTGCTGTGTAAAGTTGCTAGCGTTAGCCACTTAGCTTAGCGCAACATGTTAGCAGAGCGAGAATTTCCACATCTCAGACAAAAAATGAAGAATAATCCAATCTATTTGCGTGAAAAAAAACTTAAATGATCATTATTAGTCCATAAACACTCCTGCCAGTCCAATCTGACCATTATTTAAGACAGAAATCACGTTTTATAGCCTTTATATTTCAGTTTGTAGCCATGGTAACAGCACTTTTAACTGTGCATCGTTAAAACTGCAAAAACACACACAGCTCCGAGTTGTTTAACGCTCACTTAAACCAGGACTAAACCATGATTAACGTCTCTAAATCAACCAAACATAGCATAAACCTATAAAGAGTACAAGTATTTGCTCTGGGAATGACCCCAGTGTGTTGGTATCAGACTAAACAAAATGTCCGACAAAGATCCGACCTGAGTTAGTGCTGGAGAGGTCATTTTAAACTTGTGTCCTGCTTAACTCAGCGGGACGGGGCTGCGTGTCCCCATTTAGTCTGAGTTACGACTTCCTGGTCCGAGTAAAGTCTGTTTGATCTGCCACATGAGCGTAAACTGAGCGGGGCTGATTTAAAGCGCTCGTGTGTGTGGTCTGTCGGGAACATGGCGAAGCTAATTTCTCAAGCTATTCCTCAAGTTATGTTCCTTCAAATCGCATTTCTGGTTTAAAAAAGTTGTTTTAAATGTTTTGCAGTCGTCCAAAGTTATTCCTCACTTACTTTATGCATTCGGACCACCCTAATTATTCACCATGATGAGTTTATAAGCACTTTTCACAACTAGCATGCTAACACGCATTTCCTATTTAACTCCCAATAAATTCCTTCATATTATTTTGACCTCAAGAGCTGATATAATACAATATATCTGTACCAGGGCAAAGTCAGATCTGTGGAGAGGTGAGCCCACTTGTACATGTATTCTTATTGTGAGTGGGCTCGCCTCTCCACAGATCTGACTTTGCCCAGGTGTCAACTGCTTGTCTCCATGGAAATCGAAAGGTTTTGTGCCATAGCAAAGCATTAACACACCATGGAGGCAGAAAAGTCGTCAGAAAAGTTACAGAATGTAGCTTTAAACCACATATGTCAAACTCAGGCCCAGGGACCAAATCTGGCCCATGGTTTAATCACATTTGGCCCGTGACATCATATGAAATGCGCAATAGAGCTGGCCGCCGGCAAATTTACAAAAAATATTGAGTTTAGCTCGTGAATTTGTCTGTTTTTTTTATTTTGGCCCACTGCGCGTTTGCGTTTGACACCCCTGCTTTAAACACTCCAAGCGCTAGCCAAGACTAGCTAACATGCTCGTTGTTTAAATACCAAAATGGCCGCCTTTGAAGTCACATATTACTAAAGATGGATGATATATCAATTGGCCGATATTTGCACATTTTTGCGTATAGGATATCGGCTTTAACCTCCAGCACACGTCGATATCTTGTTTTGCACTCAAAATTTCCCACAATGCACCTTGAAAAGTAGTGGTCATCGGTGGGTGCTAGATCAGGCAGTATAGACCACAATGCATTGCAAGAATTGGAAAAACAACAGCGAACAGACAGAAAAATCATCAGAAAAGTTACAGAATGTAGCTTTAAACATTCCAAGCGCTAACCGAGACTAGCTAACATGCTCGTTTTGAAGTCCTGCTGTTTTAAAACCAAAATGGCCGCCTTTGAAAACATATTACTAGAGATAGACGATATATCAGTTGGCCGATATTTGCACATTTTAGCGTATAGGATATCGGCTTTAAATCTCCAGCACAGGCCGATATCTTGTTTTAGTCGTAAAAAAACACACACAAAGCTAATTTTCACACTTTAATACAAAGAAAACAGGGCCTGTCATGATAAAAACATTTGAAGTTCGACATATCGTTGAAGTAAAGACGATAAACGATAATACTGAAAACCAAGACAAAGCAGAAATATCCCAAAAAACACACTCTAAATGACAAAATTGTTAAAAAAATATAAACGGCAACAAATAAACAACAAAATGCAAAACTTCAGTAGTTACTTTGGGTCTAAAATGAGTCATAGAAAGTCATAATTCAAACTTTTACAGCTCAAATCTGGTCGTATTGCAAGATTAGCAAAAAATTAGCATTAGCACAAAAAAAACCCCAAAAACATCCATGCATCAACAGCACGAAATGCGACAACACGACTCTCTTTAAGGTTTGTGTTTAAAAAAGGGGCTGTGGGTGAGTTTGTAGAACAAGAGATACATTTAAATTACATAATCTTGCATCGACTCTGGCTCCACTTCAATTTCTATTAAAAAAACACGGCCCCTCTCTCTGTAGCTGCTGCTGTCAGACTTGTAGTTTTGGTCTTAAAATGTTCGTACATGATCCTTTTGCTGTTCTGTTTATAAATCAAGATATGAACATTAATAACAGACAAATCAGGCGCGTTCTTTCCCCGAGGTTGCTCCTGCTAGCGTTAGCAACAGGTTTGAGTGACGGCGTTGGATCGGTTCTTCACACAGTCTATGTTTGTTGTGGGTTTTAAACAATTGGTATCAGCATCAGCCATGAAAAAAAACGCAAAAAAACCCCCCCAAAAAACATATTGACTGAGCGCTATATTCCCCATTTGCTAGCGACTTTAGCGACGCTGCACTATTTTTAAGCCAAATTCTTGCTAACTATGTACCCAGTCCCCTCATCTCTCCACTGACTCCACTGTAAAACGATTCTCCATCACTGATTCGCTCAGTAGCTGTGATTAAAAAGCCCAAAATGAGTGAAACTGAGGAACAAACAGAGCTGATGAAGACGGTGTAGTAGTCGGGGGAGGGCAAAATTAAAGACATTACAGGAAATTATGCTGCTTGAAAAGAGCAGGCTGTCCTCTGAGGGGGCGGGGCTCTATTAGCTGCAGCTACAGACACGGCTCAAGTGGTTGCATAACACCAGCGAAAGACAAAAAAACATCACTCCCGTTTTGTCAATCCCTTTCTGTCCCCTCCAGGATGTTTAGAAGCTCGGTGAAAAATTATAACGTCAAAGAATGAGCAAAAAGGTTTTATTAATGTGTCAGGATGAAAGGATTATATAACTATGACATAATCAGGTCAAAAAAAGGTCAAAAATGGTAAAAAAAAAATGAGCGACCGTATGCTAATCTTAAAGCTGCACTGAGTAGCTTTTCGGGTGGGGTGTTGGCTAGCTGCTTGTCTCCATGACGACGATGTTATTACTTGACGTAGATACAGGGGCGTCAAACTCATTTTCACAAAAGGCCACATCAACAAAATGGTTGCTCTAACAGAAAAATTAAACTAAATATCACCAAATGTATTGTAAAATAAATGCAACTACTTTTTAATCTTGTTAAATAACCGTTTCTATATTTATTAATTATTCAAGTTAAAAAAATTGCATATGGATTTGCATAGATATGAAAAAATGTCTGTGTAACTTGTATCTCCTGATAAACTGATTTTAAGACAGTCAAACCTTTTAATTTACTTTGTCACGGGCCACTTAAACTGACATGACGGGCCACATTTCGCCCACGGGCCTTGAGTTTGACACAGCTTCTCAAAGACCATATGTAACTCGGCTCGGCAGCGTCACCTTCTTCTCGTCTCTTGTCTCCATGGTGATAAACAGAATATTCCACAGTATGGCCGCTAGAAAGTTACAAAGTGGTCCTTTAACAGCAGAGGGCGCTACGCATGCATCTCCAGGTCAAGTTACAAGTCAGATCCGTGGAGCGGTGACGCCATACAAGAAAAAATATACTTTTGAGCAATAAATGCAGTATATATGTTTAATACAATATAAGGAGACAAGCAGGTGCTAAACTTAAAGCTGCACTGTGTAGCTTTTCAGGTGGGGTGTTGGCTAGCGGCTTGTCTCCATGACGACGGTGTTATTACTTGGCGTAGAATGTTCCACAGTTGCTCAAAGATCCCCTGGAAAAACATATATTCGCGCCTGTAACTCGGCTCGGTAGCGTCACCTTTATCTCGTCTCCATGGTGATAAACAGATAATATTCCACAGCATGGCATTAAACCTTCTCGTCTCTTGTCTCCATGGTGATGAAAAGATAATGTTCCACAGAATGGCGTTAAACCTAATCAGCAATAACATCTCATCAAGGAGTTAACCAAGTGGCGTAACCTCAGCCAGAAAGCTACAAAGTGCACTGTTAACAGCAGAGGGCGCTACGCATGCATCTCCAGGTTAAGTTACAAGTCAGATCCGTGGAGCGGTGACGCCATTTAAGAAGAATATGTTTTTTTTAAGGAATAAATGTAATATATATGTTTAAGTTTGAATTATTGATCTAGCATTGTCTGGTTTAAGCATAGTCTGTTTATATAAATGGGCATAGCTAACCTGCTAGCCGCCGCATTCCAAACAGGAAGTGAGCTGTGGCGCCAATTCACTTTCTATTGAAAAACTATCGCTCCTCTCTCTGTAACTGCTGCTGTCAGACTCGTCATTTTGGTCTTAAACTGTTCGGAGTAACACGCTCTAAACGATCCTGCAGGGTTTTTATTTCACAATTTTGTCCGTAAATCAAGATATGAACATTAAGAACAGACAAGTTTGACCTGAGCTAAAGCTAAATGCCTTCTCTCACTAAGTTAAAAGGACCTACAGCCGATTTGTTCCCATATATTTGAGCTAAATGTGACTTGCCGCAGTACAGATATGTTATGTAAGCAGATCTCGAGGTCAAAATAAGTCCACTGTGTTCCGTCTGCATCTAAGTATAAGGCGTTCTATTGTCCAGGCACAGCTCCTTAAAAAGCCTCAGATCTGGTCTTAAAGTGCAGCCAGTGTCGACTTAGAATAATAAAACTGGAAATGTTTCACTAAAAATTCAACTGTTACGTTTTGAGCATAACACTGACCAACAGCAAGAGCCAGATAAAAAAAAAAAAATCTGCATAATTAGTGTCTAAAGCTCAAAATGCTCTGTTCAATTTCCACCTTGTGATGTCATGAAGTGGTAGTTTTCAAGTTCAGGTAAACCAGGACGAAACCAGGACGAAACCAGGATGAAACCAGGACGAAACCGGGACGAAACCGGGACGAAACCAGGACTAAACCCGGACGAAACCAGGACGAAACCAGGACTAAACCAGGACTAAACCAGGACTAAACCAGGACTAAACCAGGACGAAACCAGGACGAAACCAGGATTAAACCAGGACTAAACCAGGATTAAACCAGGACTAAACCAGGACTAAACCAGGACTAAACCAGGAGGAAACCAGGACGAAACCAGGACTAAACCAGGACTAAACCAGGAGGAAACCAGGACGAAACCAGGACTAAACCAGGACTAAACCAGGACTAAACCAGGACTAAACAGGGTCTAAACCGGGACTAAACCAGGACTAAACCAGGACTAAACTAAGACTTAACTTGGACTAAACCAGGACTAAACCAGGAGGACTACATCAGGTCCAAATAAGGCCTACATCAGGGACTAAAAAGCACTAAACCGGGACTAAAAATGGTTTGTTCCACCTTGTGATGTCATGAAGTGGTAGTTTTCAAGAGTGGAGCACTTCCTGTATTACCACTTGATGACATCACAAGGTGGAACAGTGTGTTTTTTTTCAGTTTAAAAGAAGAACGCAGCTTAAATACGCACGGTTTGTGTGTTAAACATGTGTAAATGAAACAAAAAACACAACTCCAGGTCTGTTTGTGACGAGGAAATGACATTAGAAGATTAAATGATTGAGAGAGATCAGAAAATAGCGTAATATGGGCCCTTTAATGCCCTACTGTGGAACTTTCCAAGCAGAGACAACCAGAAAAGAATGTAAAGACTGATTTTTTAAGTTACAATGTCCAGTCGTTACAAACTGCAGAGGATTTAGCGTCGTCCTGTCGTCTTGGAGCCAATTGATTCCTATTGAAAATGTTGAATTACATTAGCGCAGCGCAGCCAGCAGGGGGCAGCGGATGTGTTTTTGGCACATTCCCACAGCAGACTATCAAATATAACATCTAAATTTATCACGGCTAATCTCTCAAGTGGGGGAAAGGCCATTTGACACTATAAACAGGCCATGAGTGTAGTATTAACCAGTGTCCCCAATGACATATGGATAAAAGTATGTATTTAAAATAGAAGCAGCAAAATCAGGTCAAACATCACGACCACCTGCCAAACACAGGCCCAAAAGTCACTGACAGTTGAAAAAAACTCATAACTCTTTTGTTTCTAAATATTTTTCTTTCATTTTTTCAGAGCGTTTAGAACTACTCTTCCGACATTAATCTGAGCAAATACAGCACCGAGGAATGAACCCTCATTGTACAGTGGTACTTTGAGTCGCATGGGTCAAATTCACAAACCCAGCGGTGTTACCGTCCACATTTTAATACCAGAGATGCCCCAAGAGTAAATGCCATTAAAGGAATAATTTTCAAAGACAGGGGGCAGTATGTGATCTCCACAGACCTGACTAGTCCTGATTTCTTCCTGTGGAGCTATCTTAAAGAAAAGGTGTTTGTGAATAAACCTCAGACAAAAAACGACTTAAAATGTAACATCGAGGATCAAATAAGAGCCTTACTTCCTCTAGTTTAAGTAGTGATAAGTTCAAGTGTAAGTGAACAATTATAACTGTATATATTGCCAAAAATCTGGGAAGGTTCAGTTTATCTACAGCTAAAATTTGGTGAGTATAACTTAAGAATTATAGGAGCTACTGAAGATTTAAAAGTGTCAGTGACTTTTGGGCCAGTGTCAGTATGTACGTCTTCTATGGGTTGGACACGTTTTGATTCACACCACTGCAAACCACAAACGCCCACGAGTTCCAGTTTTGAACATGCTCAGCTCTATTCATCACAGGTAAAAGTAGAAAAGTACAGTACAGTCTGCAGTTTATGTGTCTGTACTTTACTTAAGCGGATACTTTTACTTCAGTATCTGTACTTTCTACTCTACTGCATTTTGGAGCAAGGGCTGAAAAATCACTACATTTGAAGCTTTATAAGAGTCAAAATCAACGTGAAATACTTGTACTTTTGACTCTTTAAGTACGTTTCCATGGAGACAAAGAAGAGGTGCGATCAAGCCAAGTCTCGCATCGCATCTGTGGAGAGGCGAGCCCGATTACAGTAAGAAAAATGCATGTTCAGTTTGTTTTCAGTGATAAAAACAACTATAAAATAATATAATAAATGTGACACAGATTTGTTTAAAGGCTCAATATTACACGAAATTGACTCTTGTGAGCTTTAAACCACACTATAATGCTGTTACCTCATGAAAAACACACCTGGAGTTGAGTTTTGAGCTTTACTTCCAGTCTGTAACATCTCCAAAGCTCAAAACGCTCCATTCCACCTTGTGATGTCATCGAGTGGTAGTTTTCAACAGCTCCTTTTACCTTCAGTTCAGTGGATTTAAGTGGCAACTCTAGAGCTTAAATGATCCAAATGATTCTAGAAATGAAGGTGTGCGGAGTTTTAAAAACGCAGCGGAGCACTTCCTGTTTCGCCACACGATGACATCACAAGGTGGAGCGGAGCGTTTTCGGACTGGGAGGGGGGAAAGGTCGCGACGAGGAAACGACGTTATAACGCAGATCTATCTATGGGCCCTTTAAAAGCTACACCGTGTAACTTTTCCGGTGTGGATCTGTCGCGTCTCCATGGCGACATGTCGGATGTTCCGCAGTGTGGCATTAAAAGCGTCGCTCCAGCATTTAGTTCATTATGGGGCGTTTTTCTTGCGCAGAAATACGTCTGACCTGTAACTTAGCCCCGTGGCGCCTCCTCCTGCTCGTCTCCATGGCGATAGATCAACGTAATGAAGGAAATGTTACAGACTGCAGCTTTAATTATACATAAATAGGTCAGTGTTGCTCAGACTGTGGTGGTTTGTGGTTTAAACGCTGCAGGTTTTTATGGAGTAGAACATTGTTAATATATTATAACAAGGAAACGACATTATAACAGATCAGAAAACGGCGTAATATTTGTGCCTTTAATGCCACACTGCGGAACCTTCCCAGCAGAGGCCACATAAAGCTCAAACTGCAGAGGGTTTGGAGTCGGCCTGTCCTCTCGGAGCCATATCTCTGCATATCTCTGTCTTGTGTTTCAGTTCTGGCCCAGCCGCAGTTAAAGGTGAGGTATCACTTCCTGATTATTCACTGTGAAACTGGAGTGAGGTGAGAGCTCGGAGGACACTGCTGCTGCTGCTCACGATTAGAACAAAACGTCTGCAAACACGCTCAAAATGCACCGGGATAAAAAACACGGTGACAGTTTGGACACAGCAGCTCGGCCCATATGTGCTACTTCAAATCCTCAAAGTATCCACCCTTTACTTTATTTGATTTTTTTTTACTTTGCAAGATAATTCCATATATCGTTGAGACATTATGTACATTATGTAATAAACAACTCTATACATTTTTTAAAATATTCACATTGTCAAAGTATCCACCTATCGCTGCACAAAAAAATTTAGTACTTTTTTTTTTTTTTTTTACTTTGCCACATAATTCCATATATGTTACTTTCTACACTTTTTATACTAAGAAAAACATCAAATATATGAAGTAAGATACATATGTGGGACCATAAATCTTACTTTATATATACTAGTACTTACTACCATATATCCAGGACTAAACCAGGACTAAACCAGGACTAAACCAGGTCTAAACCAGGACGAAACCAGGACTAAACCAGGACTAAACCAGGTCTAAACCGGGACTAAACCGGGACTAAACCGGGACTAAACCGGGACTAAACCGGGTCTAAACCAGGACGAAACCAGGACTAAACCAGGACTAAACCAGGACTAAACCAGGACTAAACCAGGACTAAACCAGGTCTAAACCAGGACTAAACAAGGACTAAACAAGGACTAAACCAGGACCAAACCAGGTCTAAACCAGGTCTAAACCAGGACTAAACCAGGACAAAACCAGGTCTAAACCAGGACTAAACCAGGACAAAACCAGGTCTAAACCAGGACTAAACCAGGACTAAACCAGGACTAAACCAGGACTAAACCAGGTCTAAACCAGGACTAAACCAGGTCTAAATCAGGACTAAACCAGGACTATAAACGGGGTCTAAACCAGATCTAAACCAGGACTAAACCAGTACATTTCTCATTCTTATTCTCACACACAAACACAAACTAAAAACAGTTTTTAGTTTGTACTTTTTTTATCATGTTCGTTCAAATCGTACTTTCGGTGCAGCTCTAAATTCACACTAAAAATGACGAGTATCAGCGGCTCAAACTCTCCACGGGGCTGACGAACACTCAGCAGCGTTGCCAGATATTATAAAAATTCCTCGTCGCAGCTCTAAACAGACGTATGTAAAATGCCATGAAATGCTACACGGGGCCGAGGGCGAATGTTCAGCCTGAACACTGTGGCCTTTAGAGCCAACACACCTCTGGTACTTAGCACAATCCTCTCCACGGAAGTCCACTCCCACTTTAAGAAAACACACAAAGGCCAAGTTTTATACCATTTATTTTCTTTGTATAAATGTTTTCAGTCGTTTCGATCGGACAATAGTGGCGCCGGGCCCGAGCGTTTCTAATGGGTGACACGAGAAAAACAAGGAAAAGTGAAAAAAAGAAAAAAAATGACGCTTTTCTTTGTCAATTTTGATAGAGTCTCAGTTGTAAAAATAAAGATAATGGTGAAATTCCTGCTCATTCCTAAAATTTTCCGATAAGAAATGTTCCAGTACCATAAATTTAAACTAATAATATGAGACTGACGAGTTTTCCTCCTGAGACAAATCTGCAGCAGGTTTAAAAGACACGAAACAAGTTTAGTGACTGGAAATGTACTACATATGTGTGTGTTTTGAAGTACTTTGGTTTGTGTTTTGCCGTGTTTTGGAGTATTTTGCTGTGTTTTGCTGTGTATTTTAGTGTATTTAGGAGTATTTTGGTGTGTTTTTGGTGTATTTTAGTGTATTTTGGAGTATTTTAATGTGTTTTTGATGTGTGTTTTGGTGTATTTTAGTGTATTTTGGAGTATTTTGCTGTGTTTTGCTGTGTATTTTAGTGTATTTAGGAGTATTTTGGTGTGTTTTTGGTGTATTTTAGTGTATTTTGGAGTATTTGGTGTGTTTTTGGTGTATTTTAGTGTATTTTGGAGTATTTTAATGTGTTTTTGATGTGTGTTTTGGTGTATTTTAGTGTATTTAGGAGTATTTTGGTGTGTTTTTGGTGTATTTTAGTGTATTTTGGAGTATTTTAATGTGTTTTTGGTGTGTGTTTTAGTGCATTTTAGTGTATTTTGGAGTATTTGGTGTGTTTTTGGTGTATTTTAGTGTATTTTGGAGTATTTGGTGTGTTTTTGATGTGTGTTTTGGTGTATTTTAGTGTATTTGGTGTGTGTTTTGGTGTTTTTGGTGTGTGTTGCTGTGTTTTGCTCTGTGTTTTAGTGTAGTCTGGAGTATTTTGTTGTGTTTTGCTGTGTGTTTTGGTGTATCTTGGTGTATTTGTGTTTGTTTTGTTGTGTTTTGGTGTTTTTTGGTATGTGCTGTAGTGTATTTTGGAGTATTTTGTTGTGTCTTCCTGTGTTTTGCTGTGTTTTAGTGTGTGTTCTGGAGTATTTTGTTGTGTTTTGTTCTGTTTTGGTGTTTTTTGGTGTGTGTTTTGATTTATTTTGGAGTATTTTTGTGTATTTTTGTGTGTTTTGGTGTAGGTTTTTTGTTCATTTTGGTGTTTTTTGGTGTTTTTTGTTGTATTTTGGTACAGTTTTTTTTGGTTGTTTTGGTGTTTACACTGGGGCTGAAATGTTCCGAAAAGCCGAAGAGAAGCAGAGCAAAGTTTTATTTCCTCTTCTTAAAGGTCAGTGTTAATCTCACCAAAACCAAAACCAAACCACAAACACGGCTCCTCCTCATTTTCTCACAGAACCAGAACAAAATAAAACAGAACAAGACCAAGAGAAACTGAACCAGGACTAGACCAGGACTAGACCAGGACTAAACCAAGACTAAACCAGGACTAAACCAGGACTAAACCAAGACTAAACCAAGACTAAACCAGGACTAGACCAGGACCGGACCAGGACTAAAGCAGGACCGGACCTGGACCAGACCAGGGCTAGACCAGGACTCGACCAAGACTCGACCAGGACTAAAGAAGGACTAAACCAGGTCTAAACCAGGACCAAACAAGGACTAAACCAGGACTAAACCAGGACTAAAGAAGGACTAAACCAAGACTAAACCAGGACTAGACCAGGACCGGACCAGGACTAAAGCAGGACCGGACCTGGACCAGACCAGGGCTAGACCAGGACTCGACCAAGACTCGACCAGGACTAAAGAAGAACTAAACCAGGTCTAAACCAGGACCAAACAAGGACTAAACCAGGACTAAACCAGGACTAAAGAAGGACTAAACCAGGACCGGACCAGGACTAAACCAGGACTAAACAAGGACTAAACCAGGACTAGACCAGGACCAGATCAGGACCAGACCAGGACCAGACCAGGACCAGACCAGGACGAGAACAGGACTAGACCAGGACTAGACCAGGACTAGACCAGGACCAGACCAGGACCAGACCAGGACCAGACCAGGACCAGACCAAGACTAGACCAGGACTAGACCTGGACTAGACCAGGACTAGACCAGGACTAGACCAGGACTAGACCAGGACTAGACCAGGACTAGACCAGGACAAAACCAGGACTAGACCAGGACTAGACCAGGACTAGACCAGGACTAGACCAGGACTAGACCAGGACTAGACCAGGACTAGACCAGGACCAGACCAGGACTAGACCAGGACTAGACCAGGACTAGACCAGGACTAGACCAGGACCAGACCAGGACTAGACCAGGACTAGACCAGGACCAGACCAGGACTAAACCAGGACTAGACCATGACTAGACCAGGACTAGACCAGGACCAGACCAGGACCAGACCAGGACCAGGCCAGGACTAAACCAGGACTAGACCAGGACTAGACCAGGACTAGACGTACTTTCTCACGGCACATGAACACAAACTAAAA
This sequence comes from Periophthalmus modestus, assembly GCA_019594935.1. Lineage (NCBI taxonomy): Eukaryota > Metazoa > Chordata > Actinopteri > Gobiiformes > Gobiidae > Periophthalmus > Periophthalmus modestus. Next base: position 1,920,859 of record JAIEZT010000304.1, on the reverse strand, counting down.
CAAACACCATTAGTACTTTTTGTCCTTGTAAATTGGCAGTAACATTTCGCTCGTGTGTTTGGCCAAAAGTGGAGCTCACAAGACAAACCGTCACATCCCTTAAGGTCGTCAGGGTCGAGTTACATAACGATCAGAGGCAGCCAGCGCACGGCCCACCACACACTGTCAGCATGACTCTGTGATTAACCGAGCTCATGTTCACGGGGCAGAGGTGTAGAACCAACGGATCAAACACGGACTCAGACAAACGGAGGGTTCTCAGTACGAGGTGCGAGTACGAGCGGAGTGAGACGAACATCTGAACTTTGATTTTGAGTATTTAGGACGTGAGAAATGGAGCATGTTTCAAAAACGAACCTCTCACCAATTCATAGACACGATCATACACCGGTGTGTGCAGGACTAAACCGGGTCTAAACCAGGACTAAACCAGGACTAAACCAGGTCTAAACCGGGTCTAAACCAGAACTAAACCAGAACTAAACCAGAACTAAACAAGGACTAAACCAGGTCTAAACCAGGACTAAACCAGGACTAAACCAGGACTAAACCAGGACTAAACCAGGACTAAACCAGGACTAGACCGGGTCTAAACCGGGTCTAAACCGGGTCTAAACCGGAACTAAACCGGAACTAAACCGGAACTAAACCAGGACTAAACTGGAACTAAACCAGGTCTAAACCAGGACTAAACCAGGTCTAAACCAGGTCTAAAACTTGACTAAACCAGGACTAAACCAGGACTAAACCAGGTCTAAACCAGGACTAAACCAGGTCTAAACCAGGTCTAAAACAGGACTAAACCAGGTCTAAAACAGGACTAAACCGGGACTAAACCAGGTCTAAACTGGGTCTAAACCGGGTCTAAACCAGGACTAAACCAGGTCTAAAACAGGACTAAACAAGGACTAAACCAGGACTAAACCAGGTCTAAACCAGGACTAAACCAGGACTAAACCAGGTCTAAACCAGGACTAAACCAGGACTAAACCAGGACTAAACCAGCGTCAGTGGATCTAACGGCTCAACCGATGATGTTTTTATGTCGACAGCGGGATTTGAACCAACAACCTTCAGGTCAGTGGACAAACGCTCTACCAGCTGAGACTCGATACTCGATACCGATACCACTGTGATGTCCAACAGTTTTAGTATCGATTAGTATCTGATTTTCCATATTTTTGACCCTACACTGTTTGTTGCCCAATAATGCAGAGGTGCACTGTTAGCATCCTGGTTGGTAAAAAGTGCTTATAAACTCATCATGGTGAGTCATTGGGATGTTCAGAATGCAGGAGGTGATGGAGGAATAACTTAAAAATAAACTGGTTCTGTTTTTCACAGTTTTTAAACAATAAAAATCCGGTAGAGTGAGTTTAATTAAAATATGATGTTCCTCAAAACCACAATCAGGGAAGTTTTAAAAAGTAAACTTTCGAGTAACTGACAGAAAATGTGTAAAAACAGCAGCATAAACTCGGAGACGGTTTTATTTCCCAAACAGAGGCGAGTTTCTTTATCGCTTCAGGATCTGATCTGGTTTAAAAATCTGTGGAAAACGTCTGTGAGAAAAACTTTGTAGAAAATCACGTCTGACGTCGACGATGAAGCGACAATCACAGCTACGACTACAAAGACACGCCTGTCCCTCGCTATTCCCAGAAGTCCTCTCTCTCTCTCTATTTCTAACTCTCTGTCTCTCTCTCTCTTTGTCTTTCTCTGTTAAAAGACAAAGTCTCTCCCCGTCTCTCCTTCTCTCTCTCTATCCCCTCTCTCCTTCTCTCTCTTTATCCCTGTCTCTCCTTCTCTCTCTTTATCCTTGTCTTTCTCTCTCTTTCTCTCTCTCTGTATCCCAGTCTCTCTCTCTCTCTCTCTCTCCCTCCTTCTCCCTCTTTATCCTCGTCTTTCTCTGTCCTTCTCTTTCTCTCCTTTTCTCTCTGTATCCGAGTCTCTCTCTCTCTTTCCCTCTCCTTCTCTCTATCCTTGTCTTTCTCTCTCTTTCCCTCTCCCTCTTCATCCTCGTCTTTCTCTCTCTCCTTCTCTCTCTTTATCCTCGTCTTTCTCTCTCTCTTTCTCTTTATCCCTGTCTCTCCTTCTCTCTCTATCCCCGTCTCTCCTTCTCTCTCTCCCCGTCTCTCCTTCTCTCTCTTTATCCCCGTCTCTCCTTCTCTCTCTTTATCCCCGTCTCTCCTTCTCTCTCTTTATCCCCGTCTCTCCTTCTCTCTCTTTATCCCCATCTCTCTCTTTCACTCCTTCTCCCTCTTTATCCTCGTCTTTCTCTCTCTTTCTCCCTGTCTCTCTTTCTCTCTCCTTCTCTCTCTTTATCCCCGTCTCTCTCTCCCTCTCCTTCTCCCTCTTTATCCTCGTCTTTCTCTCTCTTTATCCCCGTCTCTCTTTCTCTCTCTCTATCCCCGTCTCTCTTTCTCTCTCTCTATCCCCGTCTCTCTTTCTCTCTCTTTCTCTCTATCCCCGTCTCTCTTTCTCTCTCTCTCTCTTTCTCCCCGTCTCTCTTTCTCTCTCTCTTTCTCCCCGTCTCTCCTTCTCTCTCTCTCTTTCTCCCCGTCTCTCCTTCTCTCTCTCTCTTTCTCCCCGTCTCTCCTTCTCTCTCTCTCTTTCTCTTTCTCTCCGTCTGTTTCATTATTTTTCCCTAGACAAACATGTGGTAATAATCTCGTGTCTTTTTAAACTATTTGACTGTGTCACTTTTGTTCTTGTAAAATATGTAAATATGTAAAGCTCCTCCTGAAGTGCGGGACATTAAAACACCGTTACCATGACGATAAAACTTCTAAAACACCGTTACCATGACGATAACACTTCTAAAACACCGTTACCATGACGATAAAACTTCTAAAACACCGTTACCATGACGATAACACTTCTAAAACACCGTAACCATGACGATAACACTTCAGACTCGAGGAAAAGGCTCGATTCTGTATAAAGACGGTGCACTTTTTCACACTCTGATCATGATTTTGGATTTTTTATTGTGCAAAAACAAATAAAAATGGATTTAAATATTTTACATAAACTTACAGGGACATTTTGTGTTTTATTTTTTACTATAAAATCTGATTTAAACCATAAAAGTGTTGAATAAATAACTTTTCTGCCTCATTACAGACGTCGACAGGAGGGACAGAGGGGACGTGTCTGGGCCCCGGGTCTTAGGGCCACGTGAGGCTCATTGTCCCGGGCCCCAAATCTCAGTTGGTCCTGTTCATCCATAAACTCTCCTCTCATCATCTCTCCTCCTCTCTGCTCCTTTCTGCTCTTCCCTCCTCTTCTCTCCTCCTCAATCCTCTCTCTTCCTCTCTCCTCTTCTCCCTCCTCCTCTCTGTTCTCCTCTCCTCCCTCCTCCTCTTCTCTCCTTCTTCCTCCTCTCTCCTCCTCTACTCTGCTCTTCTCTCCTCATTTCTCCTCCTCTCTGCTCTTCTCTCCTCCTCTCTGCTCTTCTCTCCTCATTCCTCCTCCTCTCTGCTCTTCTCTCCCTCATTCCTCCTCCTCTCTGCTCTTCTCTCCTCATTCCTCTCCTCCTCTCTGCTCTTCTCTCCTCATTCTCTCCTCCTCTCTGCTCTTCTCTCCTCCTCTCTGCTCTTCTCTCCTCATTCCTCCTCCTCTCTGCTCCTTTCTGCTCTTCCCTCCTCATCTCTCCTCCTCAATCCTCTCTCTTCCTCTCTCCTCTTCTCCCTCCTCCTCTCTGTTCTCCTCCCTCCTCCTCTTCTCTCCTTCTTCCTCCTCTCTCCTCCTCTACTCTGCTCTTCTCTCCTCATTTCTCCTCCTCTCTGCTCTTCTCTCCTCCTCTCTGCTCTTCTCTCCTCATTCCTCCTCCTCTCTGCTCTTCTCTCCTCATTCCTCCTCCTCTCTGCTCTTCTCTCCTCATTCCTCCTCCTCTCTGCTCTTCTCTCCTCATTTCTCCTCCTCTCTGCTCTTCTCTCCTCCTCTCTGCTCTTCTCTCCTCATTCCTCCTCCTCTCTGCTCCTTTCTGCTCTTCCCTCCTCATCTCTCCTCCTCAATCCTCTCTCTTCCTCTCTTCCTCTTCTCCCTCCTCCTCTCTGTTCTCCTCCCTCCTCCTCTTCTCTCCTTCTTCCTCCTCTCTCTGCCTCCTCTACTCTGCTCTTCTCTCCTCATTCCTCCTCCTCTCTGCTCTTCTCTCCTCATTCCTCCTCCTCTCTGCTCTTCTCTCCTCCTCTCACTTCCTATTTGCTCTTCTCTCCTCCTCTCTGCTCTTCTCTCCTCTCCTCTTCTCTGCTCTTCTCTCCTCCTCTTACCTCCTCTCTCCTTCTCTCTCCTCTTCTCTCCTCAACTTTCCTCCAAACACAAGACAAAAGTATTAAAAATCACATGAGAATAGACCAGAAAGTGCCATTTAACATCAAAAATCACATTCTACCATCTAAATAAATCGTGTTTTTGAGGATCATCGTGGTATCGGGATCGGTATCGAGTCTCAAAGTCGAGCCTGAAGCTTCAGCACGGTCCCGACACTCGCACAAGCGCATTTCCAGTCTATAAAGTGTGTGTTTTAGTCTCTTAACCACAGCTATCGATGTAAACCGGCTAAATGTGCCTTCTGGGAAAGAGCTAATCTGATGGATGTAGGACAAAGACATTAAACACTATCTGTGCCCTGAGCTTCTGGAGATGCCATTCACGCCTTTGTCCCGGCGAATTCTGATGTTTGGAGGAGATTTCAGGTCAATAAAGTCGTTCTGAACTTGTGCAAACTCGTCCGGAAGAAAAGAAAACAGTACAAAGACATAAACGTAGCCATAGCAACCGTCGTGATCCAAAACAGTGATTTGTGGGTAAAGAAACGCTCTTTGTTATAAAAAATGTCCTGCTCAAATGAGTTTCTAGTTTTGATCCTAAAGTTGGAAATCGCAATGAAATCAAATCCACTTTTCATTCAGTTTTATTGGGTTAAATCAAGGGTGTCCAAACTACGGTCCCTGGGCGAAATCCGGCCCTCACACCATTTTTATCGGCCCTCGGACCTTCTGCTAAACAGGCCCAATCGAAAATACAGATGTTTTTTCAGCAATTTAAGTATTTCTACTACTAAAACTTTAATAAAATCACTTTTTTTGTCCTGAAACAGACCTAAAATTAACATTCCAAGTTTTATTAAAAGGCTGCGTACGCTGGCGGCGTCACAACTATGTCAAATGTCTGAAATTGAAACACTGACCATCGTTTTGTGGCCCTTCGCTTTAAAAAAAAAGTTTGGACATCCAAGGGTTAAATCACTACAAAACATAACGTTAACAACTCGATTTAATTAATTTGGCGATAACGAACGGCTTTTGTCATCTTCAGATATCAATATAACGACTATAACTTCATAAATATGGCAAATCTGAACTTTTGAATTTAAAAACTGGGTGCTGTTAAGTTGCATACATTCATTTAGACTCATTTGAAGCCTATATAAAGGTACATTACGTAACTTTTCTCATAGTATGTCAGTAAACCTATTTATCTCCATGGAAACGGGCACGTGACACCACCAAGTCAAGTTACAGGTGTGATCTGTGGAAAAACAAGCGGAGACAAGCAGATGGCGGACCACAGCGTGTGTGCACTTATATATGAAGGTTCCACAGTACGGCATTAAAGAGTCGCTGTTTTCTGATCTGTTTTAATCCTCATGAAAACTACCACTTCATGACATCACAAGGTGGAACAGAGCATTTTTAGTCCTGGTTTAGTGCTTATTAGTCCCTGATGTAGGCCTTGTTTGGACCTGATTTAGTCCTTCTGGTTTAGTTCTGGTTTAGTCCTGGTCTAGTCTCGGTTTAGTTCTGGTTTAGTTCTGGTTTAATCCTGGTTTAGACCTGGTTTAGTCCAAGTTTAGACCAGGTTTAGTCCTGGTTTAGACCCGGTTGAGTCTAAGTTTAGACCTGGTTTAGACCTGGCTTAGACCTGGTTTAGTCTAAGTTTAGACCAGGTTTAGTCCTGGTTTAGCCCTGGTTTAGTCTTTTTTTAGTCCCGGTTCAATCCTGGTTTAGTCCCGGTTTAATCCTGGTTTAGTCCCGGTTTAATCCCGGCTTAGTCCCGGTTTAGTCTTTTTTTAGTCCTGGTTTAGTCCTGGTTTAGTCCTGTTTTAGTCCTGGTTTACTCCCGGTTTAGTCCTGGCTTAGTCCCGGTTTAGTCTTTTTTTAGTCCTGGTTTAGTCCTGTTTTAGTCCTGGTTTACTCCCGGTTTAGTCCTGGCTTAGTCCCGGTTTAGTCTTTTTTTAGTCCTGGTTTAGTCCTGGTTTAGTCCTGGTTTAGTCCTGGTTTAGTCCTGTTTTAGTCCTGTTTTAGTCCTGGTTTACTCCCGGTTTAGTCCTGGCTTAGTCCTGGCTTAGTCCTGGCTTAGTCCCGGTTTAGTCTTTTTTTAGTCCTGGTTTAGTCCTGTTTTAGTCCTGGTTTACTCCCGGTTTAGTCCTGGCTTAGTCCCGGTTTAGTCTTTTTTTAGTCCTGGTTTAGTCCTGGTTTAGTCCTGGTTTAGTCCTGTTTTAGTCCTGGTTTACTCCCGGTTTAGTCCTGGCTTAGTCCTGGTTTAGTCCTGGTTTAGTCCTGGTTTAGTCCTGGTTTAGTCCTGGTTTAGTCCTGTTTTAGTCCTGTTTTAGTCCTGGTTTACTCCCGGTTTAGTCCTGGCTTAGTCCCGGTTTAGTCTTTTCTTAGTCCTGGTTTAGTCCTGGTTTAGTCCTGGTTTAGTCCTGGTTTAGTCCTGGTTTAGTCCTGGTTTAGTCCTGGTTTAGTCCTGGTTTAGTCCTGGTTTAGTCCTGGTTTAGTCCTGTTTTAGTCCTGGTTTACTCCCGGTTTAGTCCTGGCTTAGTCCCGGTTTAGTCTTTTTTTAGTCCTGGTTTAGTCCCAGTTTAGTCCTGGTTTATTAATAAACTGTTACTCAAACCTGTGAATGAAACAGACACGAGTCCAGGTCGTTTTTGACGAGTTAACAACATTATAACACGACTTAACGCTCACAAGAGTCAATTTGTGCAACATACGACCTTTAAAATAAATCAACACAATTCCTTTACCACGATGCATAAACACAGATCTTTTTTCACACTTTTTTTTCTTTTAAACGCATAAAAATCCCAACCAGAACATTATATCATCGGACAAAAAGGGGAAAAACAGCAGACAGTCTCTGTGCATAATCAGACCATCCCTTTGAACAAATATTATAATAAAAAAAAGAAGTTCCATTTATATTTCTGCCTCGTCACCAGCTCCAGAGATTTTCCATATGCAAACAAGTGTAATGGAGAAATCAGCCTAACACAATTACTCCAGCACCAACACACGGCCGCTGTAAATGTTTTTGTAGGCACACAAACTCCTTTCCATTACACAATTAGCATGAACAAGAAAGCAGCATGCTAACCGTAATGCGTTTATTTTTAGCCTGACAAGAGCCGCTGTCTTGTTTCGCTAGCTCTTTTATTTTTGAAGTTCATTTGAAGAGACTGTGAAAATGTTTCGTTGCGCTTCACGAAAGGATCAGTTATGAGACTTCAAAAGAACAAGTTATTTAAGACGGCACCGATCCAGCGTTTTTCGATTAAAAAATTTGCCGAATTAGCTGCGTTTTGTTCTAATGTCGTTTTCTCGTCACAAACAAACCTGGAGTTGTGTTTTTTTTGTTTCGTTCACACAAATCCTGCAGATTTAGCCCAAGTTCTTCTCTCAAACTGAAAACACTCCACCTTGTGATGTCATCATGTGGTAATACAGGAAGTCCTCCGCAGCGTTTTTAAACTCCACACATCTTCACTAGAATCATCTGGATGATTTCAGTCCTGGAATTGCCACTTATCTCAACTGAACTAAAGGTAAAAGGAGATGTTAACATGAAAACTACCACTTTATGACATCACAAGGTGGAACAGAGCATTTTTAGTCCTGGTTTAGTGATTTTTAGTCCCTGATTTAGGCCTTATTTGGACCTGGTTTAGTCCTGGTTTGATCCCGGTTTAGTCCTAGTTTAGTCCTCCTGGTTTAGTCCTGGTTTAGTCCTTGTTTAGTCCTGGTTAAGTCCTGGTTTAGTCCTGGTTTAGTCCTGGTTTAGTCCTGGTTTAGTCCTGGTTTGATCCCGGTTTAGTCCTGGTTTAGTCCTCCTGGTTTAGTCCTGGTTTAGTCCTGGTTTAGTCCTGATTTAATCCTGGTTTAGTCCCGGTTTAGTCCTGGTTTAGTCCCGGTTTAGTCCCGGTTTAGTCCCGATTTAATCCTGGTTTAGTCCCGGTTTAGTCCTGGTTTAGTCCCGGTGTAGTCCTGGTTTAGTCCTCCTGGTTTAGTCCCGGTTTAGTCCTGATTTAATCCTGGTTTAGTCCCGGTGTAGTCTCGGTTTAGTCCTGGCTTAGTCCTGATTTAATCCTGGTTTAGTCCCGGTTTAGTCCTGATTTAATCCTGGTTTAGTCCCGGTTTAGTCCTGGTTTAGTCCTGGTTTAGTCCCGGTTTAGTCCTGGTTTAGTCCTGGTTTAGTCCCGGTTTAGTCCTGGTTTAGTCTCGGTTTAGTCCAGATTTAACCCTGGTTTAGTCCCGGTTTAGTCCCGGTTTAGTCCCGGTTTAGTCCCGGTTTAGTCCCGGTTTAGTCCCGATTTAATCCCGGTTTAGTCCCGGTTTAGTCCCGGTTTAGTCCCGGTTTAGTCCCGGTTTAGTCCCGGTTTAGTCCTGGTTTAGTCTCGGTTTAGTCCTGGTTTAGTCCCGGTTTAGTCCTGGTTTAGTCCTGGTTTAGTCCTGGTTTATTCCCGGTTTAGCTCTGAAATGGCCAAACTTTACTGAACATAAAGGTCAAATGTAGCCGTTAACTATCACTTCATGACATCACAAGGCGGAACAGAACATTCTGAGCTTTGGAGAAGTAGACAGACTAATAATACAGGATTATTCACATCTGTAAATGAAACTAAACACAAATTCAGGTCTGTTTTTGATGAGTTAAAAGCATTTTAACATGAAAAATAATCAAAATCATCCAATGTGTTTTATAACTGTTACGTAACATTCAAAGTAACTACAGAACAGCTCTATAAAAATACAAGTTTTATTAGTATAACGAGACATTTTGGGCCAGTAAATCGACTTATTACAACAGTTTATAGACCAAAATGGGATATCGACTCAACCGATATCTTGGAATCGATGGCCAGTCCATGAAAATGTTCAATATCGGCGAAAAATGATCACATTTTCCCACCTTCAAGTCACTCAAATCGCTTTACGTCAAGGCACCACTCGCCCATTTGTCTTGCTCAAGGACACAACAGCAGTGTTCAGGTATGGGAGCTGGAATCGCACCGCCAACCTGTGGGTCAGTGGACGTGCCCGCTCTACCAATGATGTTTATTCCAACCGCCAACCACCAATCGCCAATCGCCAATCGCCAACCACCAATCGCCAATCGCCAACCGCCAATCGCCAACCTTTAGATCAATGGACGAAAGCTCTACCAACTGAGCCAGAAGAGCAGCTTTGACACCGGTTCAAAAGGTCTAGAGTAACAAAAATGGGTAAATACACTGCCTGGCCCCCCCCCAAAAAAAGGAGTCGCCACCTGGATTTAACAAACGGCATATTCCAAGATGACAATACCAGGATTCATCGGGCTCAAATTGTGAAAAAGTGGTTCAGGAGCATGAGACATCACCTTAACCCCATTGAGAATCTTTGGGATGTGCTCGAGAAGGCTTTGCAAGACCTTCATCAACGCAAGATCTTGGTGAAAAATGAATGCAACTGCAACTTTCTGGATGGAAATGAATCTTGTGACATTGCAGAAGCTTATCGAAACAATACCACAGCTAATGCTAAAGGCGCTCCAACCAAATATTAGAGTGTGCGGCCTTTTTTTTGGGCCAAGCGACAAAAACTCATATGGAATAATGGACTAATACTACAGCATTTCGTCTTTGAGCTGTTTTCATAACCCTGCCGCTTAATATTCACTGTATTTCCTGTCAATGCAAGTCACATTTTCGCCTCGTATGCTAGCTTGTGAAACCCATATTTCTACATTTTCTAGCTTCCAACATGGGCAAAATCTTGACTTTCCTCCATATCTAACTTGTTACTATGTCATAAGCTTTACTTCAATGCCAAAAACTATAAAACCGATCTTCAAATGCCAAGAACTTAAGGATGTAAATGTTAGCTTAAGGAATGCTACCCAATCCGTGTCACTACCATGTACCAAAAATAAAAATATAGACGCCAAATGAAATTGGTGATCGTAAATAATCAATGTTCATCAATGCCAAAATCTATAAGACTGATATTTGAAAAACAACAATTTAAGGATGTAACTGCTAGCTTAAGGAACGCTAAACAATGCTATAAGGTTTTGATGACAGCTGAAGTAGCCTACCCAATCCGCGTCACTAATATGTAGCCTGCTATAAATGGTGATTGTAAATAGATTTGTTCTAAAAGAGTGAAAAATTGGACCAATCCGAGCAGAGAGACTTGTCAAAATGGCGTCGTTAGCAAAGCACGTGTTCTCTTACCTGATCGCGCTCATGTGGGGAGGAGCGTCACCGTCGTCAGTCACAGTAAACGTAGAGCTCCCGGGACCTCTGGAGTGCCCCCTGCCATGCTCCACGCTGCCCCCTTGTGAACTAAGCTTGTATCGCGGGCCATTTTTCAACAGCCTGCCGTTGCCCACCGAACGCTTCGCCGCTAACCGCAACCTCTGCCCGAAAGCAGGGTTAGAGGCAACTTTGGCCAAATCCCTCTGGTTTCTCAGATACCGCTCGATATTTTTCAGAGAGGAGCCGTGCGTATCATCCAAGCCTTCGATCGCTCGTTTTAGTATTTTATTCCAATCAACATGGCGCAAATCTTGGGAATCCCATTTAAATTCCTTTGTCGGAACGGGGGTCGCGACTGCCGGCTGCGCGACCGCCGCTCCAACTCTTCCAGGATTCCCGGGGTCTTTGTACGAAGTGCTCCCCTTATTGGTGACTTTGAGAATAGACCCATCGTGAACACTTAATCCCAATTGCTCGAGAACAATTTTCTTGTCGAGTCCGTGCGAGGTGCCGACGGCGTGGCATATCCGCTCCTCCGACGGTCTTTGCTTCTGGCGTTTGATTTTCTGTATTGCTTCGAGAATCCACTCCGTGTACAGAGGGTTAGCGAGTTTTACCATGGTTACACAATCGCAAATAATAATAATAATATGTAATCCATACAGCTAGAGAACAAGGAATAAATCCACATCCTTCGGAAAGGTCAAAAAGTTAGGTTCCAAAGTGACATCCGCGCATTAAACTCAATCCAAGGTTTAGTTTTAACTGTTGGCACTGGTAAAATCCACTCTAGTCGCTTGAGGGCGCTGTTGAGGCGAAATCCAAGTTCAAATCTGAGGAGAGATAGAGTAAAAGTTATGTCAGACCACATATTTCACATATTCAAGCAATTACTCTGGATAAATAAGCACAATTTCAGATTAGTCCGTGTTTGTTTTAGTGTTTCACGTAATTTAAAAAAACGTTTTTCGATTTTTTGTGGATTTTTTTTTCATTAAGATGTGGTTTTGTGACCATTTACCCCTGAACTAAGTGTAAAAGGACTAAAACTAGTAAAGTATAGCACTTAAGAATACATTTTAGGTATCTGTACTTTACTTCAGTACATTTTACAGTGGATACTTTTTTACTTTTACTTCAGTACATTTGAGAGCAGTATCTGTACTTTCAACTGCACTACATTTTTGAACAGGACTGGAAAGTAAAAGTACTTTTATTATAGTTTGAGACCTGCTGAAAAGGCTGAGGGTTTATTTTTAACATGTTCGTAGTTTGAGCTAATAAAAATAGTACAAATCTGTATCAAAATCATTACATTTGAAGCTTTATTAGAGCTGAAAACATTCGCAAAATAGTTTTACTTTTTACTCTTTAAGTACATTTTATAACACTTTTACGAAGTACATTTTTCATAGGATACTTTTACTTTTACTTGGGTATTTTCTTGCCCCTGCATTTAAAATTTTACTTAACAAAATGGAGTACTTTTTCCACCACTGCCTGAACTGCCTTTGACTTAAAATGTGGGTCTGGACACTTCACATTGCGACACAGAGGTAGTGCCTTTGCAGAGGTCATCTAAGGTTTTCTGTTATCATTTTCCAAATATTTGTACAATATTCACCGTCCTTATTAAAATGCCTCAAATGTAAAGCGTACAGTGTAGGCGGACTGCACAGTTTGCATGACATTTTCAAACTAGGAAATAGTCAAACCCAGAAGTGTGTGGACAAAGGGTTGAGCGCATAACTTCCTGGTTCGCTGGGGTCAAATCTAGGTCATGAGCTTTATGTAATAACAGGCAATAACAAACGATGTTATATCACATTATGACGGAGGAAGTAGGATCAACGGGAGATACAGCCGTAGGAAAACTTACAAACTGCGCAAAAACATTCAAATGACAACAACTTAAGGATGTAAATGTTAGTGACACGGATTGGGTAGCATTCTTTAACCTAATGTGTAGCCTACCGAAAATAAATAGGTTTGTTACTCTTATAAAACAAATATAAAGAGTCTATTACTTAAAACTACATCTTTATCAGCTTTACTTCAATGCCAAAAACTATAAAACTGATATTCAAACAACAATAACTTAAGGATGTAACTGTTAGCTTAAGGAATGCTACCCAATCCGTGTCACTAATATGTAATCTACCACAAATAAACAGACTTTTTTATGTTTGTGTTATAAGAGTAACAAACCTATTACTTAAAACTACATCTTTATCAGCTGTACTTCAATGCCAAAAACTATAAAACTGATATTCAAACAATATCTTAAGGATGTAACTGTTAGCTTAAGGAATGCTACCCAATCTGTGTCACTAATGTGTAGCCTACCAAAAATAAATAGGTTTATTACTCTTATAAAACAAACATAAAAAGTCTATCACTTAAAGCCACATCTTTAAGAGCTTTATTACAATGCCAAAAACTATAAAACTGATATACAAACCACAATAACTTAAGGATGTAACTGTTAGCTTAAAGAATGCTACCCAATCCGTGTCACTAACGTGTAGCCTACCAAAAATAGGTTTGTTACTCTTACTGCACAAACATAAAGAGTCTATTACTTAAATCTACATCTTTATCAGCTTTACTTCACTGCCAAAAGCTATAAAACTGATATTCAAATGACAACAGCTTAAGAATGTAACTGTTAGCTTAAGGAATGCTACCCAATCCGTGTCACTAACATGTACCAAAAATAAAATACGGACGCCAAATGAAATTGGCGATTGTAAATAATCAAGGATCGTCAATGCCAAAATCTATAGGACTGACATTTGAAAAACAACAACTTAAGGAAGTAAATGTTAGCTAAACAATGCTATAAAGTTTTGATGACAGCTGAAGTAGCCTACCCAATCCGTGTCACTAGCATGCAGCCTGCCTTAAATAAAAATAGCGAAATTGGTGATTGTCAATAGGTTTGTTACTCTAATTACACAAACATAAAGCGTAAATCACGTAAAACTACATCTTTATCAGCTTTACTTCAATGCTAAAAACTATAAAACTGATATTCAAATGACAACAGCTTAAGGATGTAACTGTTAGCTTGAGGAATGCTACCCAATCCGTGTCACTAACATGCAGCCTGCCATAAATAAAAATACAGAGATTGGTGATTGTAAATAGGTTTGTTACTCTTATTGCACAAACATAATAACTCAAAACTCAATCTTTATGAGCTTTAGTTCAATGCCAGACAATCTAACCCCTAAACCTGCGCTTGTTTCATTGATTTGACCAAACTGCACAGTCAAATGTCTCACGAATGCTCCTGTAAATAACCCCCACGTTTCTATAGACTCCACAGCGATGCATTTCTCAGCAGTCCAGGAACGCCACAGTCCCATGGCCCACTTTTACGCACGCATTTTACTCAACACAAACGTGAGCGTGGGAGGAGCAGAGGGGCTGAAGTTACTTTTTAAGATGTGCTAAAACGCGAAAAACAGATGGATCCAAACAGATGCGGGAGCTGTCATGGCTGCAAAAGGAATTAAAGCGACTTAATCTCACACTATTCATCCACATTGCAAACCCAGCTGCCCATTTCAGAGGAGTAGGAAGAAGGCGAGATGCGTGGAAACTTCGAGACTCCCAAAGTGACAGTGGAGTGACAGTGTACGCAGCGTTATTTATCCGATTTGGAACAAGCTGTCAAGTTGTTTCACGCTGAAATCCCGCGTGCCATCCGTGCATTTCCGCGCTAAAGTGTGCTAAAGTGAAGGATGCGGCTGATAACTTTGGCCCAGTGCGCACTTTTGACAGCTCAAGTCCCTGCGTTTTCCAGTGCCATTACGCACAGGGGACGCGCCAGCCAAAAAATGTGACGCTTGGACTTTGTGACAGCGATGGGCAAAAGGCAGTGAAACGTCCGCGTCCAGAACGTGTATAAACCTGGAATAAGCACAGAACTAACCCAGAGTTGAGTCCCTTCTTGGCTTCCTTCCGCAGATACGTGACAGCGATGCCAGCGGGCGCGTTACTGATGTCACCTAAACAGTCGCCATTTTGTTACAATGTTGCAGTTTACATGAATCCGACATGACGCTTATTACAATCCAATGGAGCGTCATTAAAGCTCACCTACGCTAATGCGCCCTCCCTAGCAACGTCAATATTGGCTGCAAAGACAAGATCCGATTCCTGGTTTGATAAAGCGTGTGTCAATCTTTGTGCGTGCGCTCAGCCTCAGAGGCGCGCCATTGGCTGTGTTTCCCGTCACTTCAGTCGATTGACCCTCCTCTTAAGGTGGAGAAGGAGATGAATTGACACTGACACTCGAGGAGCACGGGGGACCATCGACTCCGTACCGCCTAACCGCTTCCACATCGCTTTATTACCGTGTTAAAACGAGAAAAAACAAACGCGAATTAGCCTGGAATTAATTACACGGGCTAATTTATGACCCCATTAGAGGATCGTTTAGCGCCGTGCCACCTTAATCCATATTCCTCCTTGAAACAGTTGGTTACACTTGAAAGTGATTTAGATCATTTTAGACTTTAATTGGCTGTTTGTTAAATCTATCATGTGTTTGCATAAAACCCGCAAAGGCTCAGCGCAGACTTAAAGTGAAACCGATTGAATAATTACGTGCCATATTTTCGCAGATCCACGCAGCGTTTTTTTTTAAAGCGCATGAAAAAACACCTTATTCCCCCACCTCGTCTATTCTTGTCTTATAAAACGCACTCCACGTAAAGACATTAAGCCACATTAGCCGTGAAAAGTGGGTTGTGTGTTTATCAGAGAGCGTTATTAACGTCATGCACCGCGCGTAACCATGCCATGACCTCTTTATAACCGTAACTATCAAATATCTCCAATGACGGCGGGGGAACAGCGAGCCCCTTGAGGCGAAGAAAACGCGATTCAGGGGGGAATACAAGTTTGCTCTTCAAATTCTCCCCGAACGACGCACGGAGACAGAGACTCTGTGCGTAACGGGCGCCGCTTTCCCCGCGTAGGACACACGAACCGACGCGTTTTTACATGTTCCGCGATGGATGCAGGCGCGGCGGCGTGAAAACACAGTACAAATATGCACTCGTAGTTTTACCTTCTTCAAGTTTGCGCACATCAGCCCGCGCTCTTCATCATAATGGTGGATGGAGAGGGGAAGGCGCGTCAGGATGGTGTTGTTATGTATCCAAATAATGATAATCCCGCAGGTCTGCACGCATGGAGACGCACAGAGGAGCTGATAACTACTAATTGAAAGGTTAATCTTCGTAGCAGCCAGTGACAAAGTGGTACCCTCCCCCTTTCGCTCTCGCTCACTGTAGACATGTACTTGAGTGTAGCGCAGCGGACCGTCGACTCTCCGCTGTCAATTTCACTTTTCCTCCCTCCTCCTCAGTCCACAGACCCAGCAGTCATTCGCTGGGGCGCGCGGTGGCTGCTTGGTGCTACATACAAGCAGGTTCCCTCCCTTCTGGCATTATTGTACAGGCACAGCGGGACTGAGTTGGGGAGGCTAACAGCTCCCATAGTTTCACACATATTTGGCTGTTGTTTGTGGCGCAACAAAATCACCATTGGTTTCAATTGGGGCACCGTGGTTTGGCTAAACGCGTCCAAAATACACTCACTCCAGTCACATTGTGCAATAAATGTTGACTTTTATCATTTAATTATGGCTGTGTCATGTTTTTCCCCCTTTTATTGCTTTGTAGATCCAAAGCAAATAGCCTAATTGGGATTTTAAGGTTGGCTAATCTAATTAAAATGACATAAATATGCAAATGGAAGCGTTTCGTTTTAATAAAGTGTTTGTTTAAGTGATGTGAAGCTGGATCGCGCCATATGTCAAATTTTGTTGAAAAAAAAGACAAAATCAGTAGAATTCATATGAGCCAAAACATTACGACCACCCTGTACATGTCACAGAAACAGTTTGCAGTAGTAGTAGTACATTTGACAGCAGGTATTTGTACTTTTTGCTCTGTTACAGGACTGAAAAGTAAAGTTTTTTGGGTTTTTTTTTACAGTTTGAGACCTGCTGAAAAGGTTGAAGGTTTATTTTATAATTTGCGCAAATGAAAATATAACATCGCACAAATGTTTATGAAAGTCGCGACGTTTGAAGCTTTATTAGATCCTCAAAGTCTATGAGAAATACTTTTACTTTTTACTCTTGAAGTGCGTTTTTAATACTTTTTTTCATACTTTTACTGTTAAGTTTTGGGGTTTTTTGCTCCAGTATCTGCTGAAGACAAAGTGGTGCAGTGGTTAAGACTCTCGCCTCACAGCTAGAAGGTCCTGGGTTTGATTTGATTGTATCCGAGTATTTTGTTCCCGAGTATTGTTTTTCCGTTTCTTTAAGTATTTGTTCCGTTCATTATCCACATTTACGTCGTCTTCTGCTGGAAAAACGTGAACATCAGGTTGGTTCATGCACCAGGACCAACCCATTTGTTCATAATTTTGCTTTAATGACGGATTAATAACTGATTTGTCCAGTTTGTCATGGAGTAAATCACACCAGAGAACCACATTTAAAGTGCTGTACATGGCTCGAGATCTCACCCTAGACTCCATGTATCGTTCCCTTCACTGGAGGCGTTGGCGACTGAATGAAGAGAGAAACATTTTATGCTCAAAATGTCACGAGAAACATTTTATATATCGCTTTACATCCTGAGGTTTAAGTCGTTAAGTCGTCAAAAACAGACCTGGACGTGTGTTTTGTGTCACTCACATGTTTGAGTCACACTTTATTATCAGACTGTCACATCTCCAAAGTTCAAAATGCTCCGTTCCACCTTGTGATGTCATCAAGTGGTGGTTTAGTTAACAGCTACGTTTGAGCTTTTTGTTCAGTAGAGAGTGGTAAATTCAGAGCTAAACCGGGACTAAACCGGGACTAAACCAGGACTAAACCGGGACTAAACCGGGACTAAACCGGGCTAAACCGGGACTAAACCGGGACTAAACCGGGACTAAACCGGGATCAAACCGGGACTAAACCGCGATTAAACTGGGACTAAACCGGGACTAAACCAGGACTAAACCAGGACTAAACCAGGACTAAACTGGGACTAAACCGGGACTAAAACGGGACTAAAACAGAACTAAACCGGGACTAAAACAGAACTAAACCAGGACTAAACCGGGACTAAACCGGGACTAAACCGGGACTAAAACAGAACTAAACCAGGACTAAACCAGAACTAAACCAGGACTAAACCGGGACTAAACCGGGACTAAAACAGAACTAAACCGGGACTAAACTGGGATTAAACTGGGACTAAACCTGGACTAAACCGGGACTAAAACAGAACTAAACCGGGACTAAACCGGGACTTAACTGGGACTAAACCTGGACTAAACCGGGACTTAACTGGGACTAAACCTGGACTAAACCGGGACTACACCGTGTGATGTCATGAAGTGGTAGTTAACAGCTCCTTTTACCTTTAGTTCAGTAGCAGATTGTGCAATTCCAGAGCTGAAACGATCCAAATGATTCTAGTGAAGGTGTGTGGAGTTTAAAAACACAGCGAACCACTTCCTGTATCACCACTTGATGACATCACAAGGTGGAACGGAGTGTTTTCAGTACGAGTGAAAAACTCAGCGTAAGTATAGTTTGCGACGAACATTAAAACACATATTTATTTGACCGAATCACCATAGCAACCGTGACTTTTACTCCATAAAAACTCTAAAAACACAACCTTTAAACTGCATTTATCCGAATTAGCGGCGCACAGATATTTTTAAGCTGCTGCTATTAGTCCCATTGATTCCCTTTGGACATTTCGACTCGATATCAGCGCGGTTCGTTTTGACATTTTAATAAAACAGGACAGGTATCTTTGCGTTGGCTCGTTTCACCCTGGGCACTGCGGGACATTATACAGTAACTCCATAATCTGCTAATTAACTTGCTGGAGGAAGCGCGGCGTTGTTAGCTCTGTAATGTCTATCACGGAGGCTGCGGATTTCAAGTCTTTAGCTGCGTTGGAAAGCTAATTTTTCATGCACTAACTCAGATGTAATTAGAGAGATAATTGGGGGAGATTATAAACACGGTTCTGTACGACGGGAATACAAAACGGAGGAATCGGATCGACTATTTTTTAAATCAGGACAGATTCCCGCCTGATTGCGTCGTAATGGTTTTCCAATTAGCGATCGATTTTTGTATTAAGAACGTGATTTTAGGCAAGCGGCGGATCGATGGAGCGTGACTGCGGCGGTTGTGTGGCACGTTATCGAGACACACGTGCAAATTATACAACAGAAAAGTCGTTTTATTGCGTTGTCGCCATGGAAACGGGTTACAAATTCAGTTTAAATCAACCCTATTGCGCTTGCGTCTGGTCTACAGTTAGAATCTACGATAATCCGGTGCATCGTGACGTAATTTACTCATTTTTATTTATTTTAAACTCAAGGCCCGGGGACCGAATGTGGCCCGCCTCGTCATTTTATGCGGCCCCGCAACAAGGTAAATTATGTATGACTGTCGTAAAATGTCAGTTTATCAAGAGAGATGCAGTTATATTTTTACATCTATGCAAATTTGAGGGCAATTATAAATCAAAATATTAATTTAAAACGACTTAAAAAAAAAAAAAAAAAAATCCGCCGATGTGAGTGTTAGAAAACTGTGGTGACCAATAGGAGCTGACGTCGCTGTAAATGTCATCACAACAAAGAGCCGTGGAGCTGTGGCGCCCCCTATGGATAGCAAGCAACGTATATTTTTTTCATTTGCTTTTGATTTTGCAGAATACGTCTGATTTAAAGCTGCACTAGGTAACTTTTCTAATGGAATAAAGATGTCTCCTGCTCGTTTCTATAGAGATTTAGTCACTGCTTTGCATAGAATGTTCTACAGTGAGGGTTTAAACTTATCTATTTAAAATGAGGACAAGATGATGATGGATGACACCACCAGGCCACATTACAGGTCAGATCTATGGAGAGGCGAGCTCACTTGTGTTTTGAGGTGTTAAAAGCACCTAAAATTGAGTGAAAGTGAATAAAAAACTCTTTAATGCGATACCACAGAACACTCTAAGCAAAGGAATGACATCCCTTTATGGATAAAAAGCAAATGGCCGACTCCTCATCCCCACCAGAAAAGTTACGCAGTGTAACTTTTGCTTTGTGATCTTCTTATGGAAATGTGTCGTCTGTATTTGACCCATATTTCAATAGGTGTCACCTGTAAAGAGCAGTGGGTGACTGGAGAGAAGTACTCAGAGATCCCTGAACATCTCCCTGAACATCTCCCTGAACATCTCCTTGAACATGTCCATGAACATCTCCATGAACATCTCCATGAACATCTCCTTGAACATCTCCATGAACATCTCCATGAACATCTCCTTGAACATCTCCATGAACATCTCCATGAACATCTCCATGAACATCTCCATGAACATCTCCTTGAACATCTCCATGAACATCTCCTTGAACCTGTCCATGAACATCTCCATGAACATCTCCATGAACATCTCCTTGAACATCTCCATGAACATCTCCATGAACATCTCCATGAACATCTCCTTGAACATCTCCATGAACATCTCCATGAACATCTCCTTGAACATTTCCTTGAACATGTCCTTGAACATGTCCATGAACATCTCCTTGAACATCTCCATGAACATCTCCATGAACATCTCCTTGAACATCTCCATGAACATCTCCTTGAACATCTCCATGAACATCTCCTTGAACATGTCCTTGAACATCTCCTTAAACATGTCCATGAACATCTCCTTGAACATGTCCATGAACATCTCCTTGAACATGTCCTTGAACATCTCCTTAAACATGTCCATGAACATCTCCTTGAACATGTCCATGAACATCTCCTCGAATCTCTCCTTGAACATCTCCTTAAACATCTCCATGAACATCTCCTTGAACATGTCCTTGAACATCTCCTTAAACATGTCCATGAACATCTCCTTGAACATGTCCATGAACATCTCCTTGAACATGTCCTTAAACATCTCCTTGAATCTCTCCTTGAACATCTCCTTAAACATCTCCATGAACATCTCCTTGAACATCTCCATGAACATCTCCTTGAACATGTCCTTGAACATCTCCTTAAACATGTCCATGAACATCTCCTTAAACATGTCCTTGAACATCTCCTTGAACATGTCCTTGAACATCTCCTTAAACATGTCCATGAACATCTCCTTGAACATCTCCATGAACATCTCCTTGAACATGTCCTTGAACATCTCCTTAAACATGTCCATGAACATCTCCTTGAACATGTCCATGAACATCTCCTTGAACATGTCCTTGAACATCTCCTTAAACATCTCCATGAACATCTCCTTGAACATCTCCATGAACATCTCCTTGAACATCTCCATGAACATCTCCTTGAACATGTCCTTGAACATCTCCTTAAACATGTCCATGAACATCTCCTTGAACATGTCCATGAACATCTCCTTGAACATGTCCTTGAACATCTCCTTAAACATGTCCTTGAACATCTCCTTAAACATGTCCTTGAACATCTCCTTGAACATGTCCTTGAACATCTCCTTAAACATGTCCATGAACATCTCCTCGAACATCTCCTTAAACATCTCCTTGAATCTCTCCTTGAACATCTCCTTAAACATCTCCTTGAACTTGTCTTTAAACATCTCCTTGAATCGCTCCTTGAACATGTCCTTGAACATCTCCTTGAACATCTCCTTAAACATCTCCTTGAACATGTCTTTGAACAGGTCTTGGTCAGTCCTGGAGTATGAAACTGAAAGAAAACCCAGTTAGAACTAGGAGAACACACAAAATAGTTAGACAAATTAGTTATAAGTTAATTAAAGCTGTTCTGTGTAACTTCTCTGCCACCTGCTCGTCTCCATGGAGATGTTGATGCACTGCCTGAAATGTTCCATATATGGTATTAATCTTATCTATCTCCATGGAGACAAGCCGGGTCAAGTTACAAGTCAAATCTGCGGAGACGACCTTAAAACGCAAGGTATTTTTTGTATTATACATGATTTAGTTTAATGCCACACTGCGGAACATTCCAAAAACAATGCGATTTCCATGTAAGAAAGTAATGTTACATAGTGGAACTTTAAGCGGCTGTAGAAACACTCAAATCGTCTGGTTTGGTTCTGGTTTCGTCCTGATGTCGAGTCTCTTTGTGCAGTGTTAACAAAATAAAATAACACCAAACATGAGTGAGATTTCACAATAAAAGCCCAAACTGTCTCCAGTCAATTACGGCTCTTGCCCAGTTAGTCCAGGGATCATTTGAATCGGAGCCACTGCCTGCAATCTGCCCATCCCCATCCCCCGCCTTCCCTCTCCCCGAGACGACTCCCCCCAAAACTCTGCCAACTTCACCCCATCCCCGCTGCCCATCTGTGGACCCCGCTCCGTCTGAGCCTCCAAAAGCATGATGGGAAAAACGAGCCAACAATCGACCTAAAAACAATGACGACGGAGACGCAGATTTAAAGTAAAAGTGTCTGGATTTACTGTGTTTTAATCCAGATGCCCTCCCAAAAAAATACTCAAATCTACATGTAGTTTCAATTTTCCAGTCATGAACATACTGTAACACGGGGCTACACCTTTAAGAGGCGAGAGCTAACAACAACTAGCATGCTAACAGTGCGCTTCCTGATCAGACAGTAAACAGCTGCTTATATATATATCAGATACATCAGATAATTATGGATTAGACCAGGATTAGACCCAGACTAAACCAGGACTGAACCAGGACTGAACCAGGACTGAACCAGGACTAAACCAGGACTAAACCAGGACTAAAACAGGACTAAAACAGGATTAGACCCAGACTAAACCAGGACTAAACCAGGACTGAACCAGGACTAAACCCGGAAAAAACAGGACTTAACCAGGACTAAAACAAGACTTAAACAGGACTAAAACAGGATTAGACCCAGACTAAACCAGGACTAAACCAAAAGTAAACCAGGACTAAACCAGGACTAAACCCAGACTAAACCAGGACTGAACCAGGACTGAACCAGGACTAAACCAAAAGTAAACCGTGACTAAACCAGGACTAAAGAAGGACTTAACCCAGACTAAACCAGGACTAAACCAGGACTAAACCAGGATTAGACCCAGACTAAACCAGGACTAAACCAGGACTAAACCGCGACTAAACTCGGACTAAACCTGGACTGAACCCAGACTAAACCCGTCACAGTGGGTGCGTACTGTGACGTACACGCCCACGTGACTCAGACTAAACCCAGACTAGACTCAGACTGAACTCAGACTAAACCAGGGCTAGACCAGGACTAGACTTAGACTAAAAACCAGGGCTAGACCAGGACTAGACTCAGACTAAACCAGGCTAGACCAGGACTAGACTTAGACTAAACCAGGTCTAGACCAGGACTAGACTTAGACTAAACCAGGGCTAGACCAGGACTAGACTCAGACTAAACCAGGGCTAGACCAGGACTAGACTCAGACTAAACAGGGGCTAGACCAGGACTAGACTCAGACTAAACCAGGGCTAGACCAGGACTAGACTTGGACTAAACCAGGTCTAGACCGGGGCCAAAGCAGATGTCGACATCAGGATTAAAGAAGGATCAAAATACTCTCTGGTCAGAATAAAAATATATGAATTTTACTTTCAAAATATTAGTGGTAACGTGTGAATAAAACAAACACAAGATTAGATTAGATTAGATTAGACTAGATTATATTTATAGCAGTAACTACACTCACAACTTTATCTAAATATCAAAACTGATTTATACCAAGTTCTTGGTTCTATTTTACGACTGGAACAAAACCCCCAGGACTTAAATTGGACAGTTTCTAGAAAAAAAGTAAAATGCTGCCAGTAAAACACAAACTCAACCAATTATAAAACTAAGCAGAGTATTTCACTATGTCACAGACTAAACCGGGACTAAAGCGGGACTAAAGCGGGACTAATGCGGGACTAAACTGGGACTAAAACAGAACTAAACCGGGACTAAACCGGGACTAAACCGGGACTAAAGCGGGACTAAACCGGGACTAAAGCGGGACTAAACTGGGACTAAACTGGGACTAAAACAGAACTAAACCGGACTAAAGCGGGACTAAAGCGGGACTAAAGCGGGACTAAACTGGGACTAAAACGGGGGACTAAACCAGGTCTAAACCAGGTCTAAACCGGGACTAAACCGGGACTAAAGCGGGACTAAACCGGGACTAAACCGGGACTAAAGCGGGACTAAAGCGGGACTAAAGCGGGACTAAAGCGGGACTAAAGCGGGACTAAAGCGGGACTAAAGCGGACTACTAAACTGGGACTAAACCGGGACTAAAGCGGGACTAAACCGGGACTAAACCGGGACTAAACCGGGACTAAACTGGGACTAAAACAGAACTAAACCGGGACTAAACTGGGACTAAAACAGAACTAAACCGGGACTAAAACGGGACTAAACCAGGTCTAAACCGGGACTAAACCAGGTCTACATTAGAACTAAACCGGCTCAAACCAGAACAAAGAACTCAAAAAAAACACTGTATTCGTGTTAAATTTGTCCAATATGAAAACGACCAGTGGCAGAAATGATCTAAAAATATCAAAACTCATTTATACAAAGTTTCTGGTTTTATTTCTGAAGTGGAACAAAACCCAGAACTCAAAACTGGACTTGTTCTTGTAAAAAAGTGAATTGTTCAGCCAGTGAACCACAGTCAACATGAAAAAGTGAAACTCTAAATGTATTTGAATACGGCCCACAGACAGACGGCCCACAGACACACGGGCCCACAGACACACGGCCCACAGACACAAGGGCCCACAGACACAAGGGCCCACAGACACACGGGCCCCACAGACACACGGGCCCACAGACACACGGGCCACAGACACACGGCCCACAGACACAAGGGCCCACAGACACAAGGGCCCACAGACAGACGGGCCCACAGACACACGGGCCCACAGACACAAGGCCCACAGACACAAGGCCCACAGACACAATGCACGGCCCATAGACACAAGGCCCACAGACACACTGGCCCATAGACACAAGGCCCACAGACACAAGGGTCCACAGACACAAGGCCCACAGACACAAGGGCCCACAGACACACAGGCCCACAGACACACGGGCCCACAGACACACGGGCCCACTGGCGGGCCTCTCTCCTTCAGACGGTGGGACGGGGGGATGAGTGAAAGTGTGAACCTCGAGCCGGAACCTGCGTCATGTGACCGTCTTTTTGTGTTTGTATTTTACCATCTGTCATTTCAGCTGCTGATCCAGCCACAGCCATTCAGAACGAGAGAAAGAGAGAAAGAGAGGAACGAGGGAGGAGAGAGGAGGGGGAGAGCATCTGCGGAGGGAGAGAAAGAAGAGAGAAAGACAGGAACGAGGGAGGAGAGAGACTTTTACCTGCTCGTTCTGTGGAATAAAAGTGAGATCCACGAGTGAAAAGAGGAAGAAAGTTTGAAAATCAGAAGAAGAAAGAAAAAACAACAAAAAAAACTCGGCATCAGACCAGCAACTGTTTGTAAAGAGAGAGAGAGAGAGAGGAGGAGGAGAAGAGAGGAGGGAGGAGAGAGAGGAGGAGAGGGGCAGAGAGTGAAGGGGAGACAGAGAGAGAGGAGGAGGGGGGGGGAGGTGGAAGAAGGGGGAAGGGGAGACAGAGAGAGAGAGAGAGAGAGAGAGAGAGGGAGAGGTGGGAGGAGGGAGAGAGGAGGAGGAGGAGGAGAGAGAGGAGAGAAGAGGAGAGGAGAAAGGGGGTAGAGAGTGAAGGGGAGACAGAGAGAGGAGGAGGTGGGAGGTGGAAGAAGGGGGGGGGAAGGGGAGACAGAGAGAGAGCGAGAGAGGGGAGAGGTGGGAAGAGGGAGAGAGGAGAGGGAGAGGGAGGTAGAGAGTGAAGGAGACAGAGAGAGGGGAGGAGGAAAAGGAGGAAGGACAGAGAGAAGGGGAGAGAGAGAGGTGGGAGGAGGAGAGGAGGGGCAGAGAGTGAAGGGGAGAAGGAGAGAGAAGAGAGAGAAGAGGAAGAGAAGAAGAAGAAGGGGGGAAAGGGAGAGAGAGAGAGGGAAAAGTGGGAGCAGGGAGCGAGAAAAAGGGGGGGGAAAAAAGAGGGGAGGAGCAAAAGGAGCACACGACGGAAGGAGTAAAGGGGGGAGAGAGAGAGAGAGGGAGAGGTGGGAGGAGGGAGGTAGAAAGTGAAAGGGAGACAGAGAGACAGGAGGAGGAAAGGAGGAAGGACAGAGTGAAAGGGGGAGACAGAGGAGAGAGGGGGGAGGAGACGAGGAGAAGAAAGTGAAGGGGAGACAGAGAGAGGGGAGGAGGAGGGAGAGAAAGGGGGGATGATTTGGAACAAGAGCGAGAGAGAGAGAAGGAGAGGAAGCCCGAGAGAGAAAGAGGGTGGGAAGGGTAAAGGGATTGGGAACAAGAGGGAGAGAAAGAAAGAAAACGAGGGGGTAGAGAGAGAGAGAGAGAGAGAGAGAGGGGGGGGGGTGAGAACAGAGGAGAGGGGCGAGCGGACAGTCCCCGCCCCTCTCGCTGGCCCCGCCCCCCTCGCCGCTGGACTCCGGGGATCAGGCTAATTGCCAGAGCCTCTAATGATCCCGATAATCCCCCAAACGCTGGAAACAGATCGCCACGGCAACGCTGCAAAAAATGTGTATTTAAAGAATAAACTCACACTGTGGAACTTTTCTGGTGTCCATGGAAACAAGGAGATGATGCTAACAGGCTAAAGGGCAGGCCAGCTCTGTGGAGAGGCGATCAAGACGGGCGTTTCGCGCAGCAATAAAAACACTGGATGGATAGATATGTTTAAATGCATACTGCGGAACATTCCAGGTCATCTCCATGGAGAAAGAAGATGATAGAAGCCCAATTAGAAAAGTTGCGCAATGCACCTTTAATAAGTGATGTATTTTCGACATTTTTAAGCTAAAAAGATGTTAGTTGAATATTACGATGCAGTTGCTTTTGCTGAAAACGACCAATTTATGAAAAAACAAAGTGATAAGAAAAAAAAAAAGGAAATAAATGAAAAAAAAAGCAGAACTAACAGAAAAAAAGTGGTTAATTTTCATTTTTACAGTGAAAACAAACAGGGCTCAGTGGGAGGTCGTAGCCACCAGACCTGCCCCCGTCCCCTCCTCCATCTTCCATCCTCCATCCTCCCCTTCTCCTGCCCTCCCTCAACCCGTCCTCCTCTCTCTCCTCCTCCTCTCCTCCTCCTCCTCTCCTCTACGGGGCGCGGATGTGTCCAAAAAGTGATTAGCACGATGAAGCCATGAGCTGATTAAATAATGAGAGCAGACACACAAAAGGTTTAAATGTGACTTTGGCTTTAATTAGCAGCTAATGCTAATGCTAATGCTAATGCTAATCACCTGCATATGACAGTTTAAGGTTTTAATGCTCTTATTACTTTGTTGGTGGGACCTGTGGTAAATATATTATACTTTTATGTAAGTGAAGTGGCAGTTTGTGAATAAGAGTTTTTAAAAAGTTGAAAATTACACATAGGGTAAAAAAAAAAAAGAACATTTGATATATGTATTTATAATGAAAACTTTTTATTAGTCACTCAAAGCACTTTAGCACAGATCCACTTCACACATTCATAGCGTACGCACACACTGGGGGCGAGGTGGTTTAAGTGTCTTGCTCAAGGACACAAACATTTATCTGTGGAAGCCAGTATTGCACCATCAACCTGTGAGTCGACCAATGATTCTACATTCGGACCTGAGGACCCGCTCAAACTACAGCCTGTGTGTCAGACGACATCACCACGTTCTATAAGCTCATATTAAACACAGGAGTCTCGACCTTTTGTGCACGACGGACGGGAATCACGAAGGTTTTATTTTCGTGGATCAACTGTGGCAGATAAATGTCAAAAATAAGTGCAGCGCATAAAAATACAACTCACTTTACCACAGAATCAGTGGGAGCTGTGCGCTTGTTTCTTGTTTCCTTCTTGTTCGCGTTCACACCGGGCGTCAGGGGCGTCAGGGGCGTCAGGGGCGTCAGGGGCGTCAGGGGCGTCAGGGCGTCGAGTTCACAGGCAAAGTCTATGGTGGACGCACATCTCGGCTGCTCTGCGTTTTTGCGGCGCGTCTTCAATCATCAGAGCGGCGCAAATCTGGCGTTTACGTTGCGTGTCTTGAGCTTTCAGGCGTCAGATGCTCTGTTCGCACGTCCTTAAGTTGAAAAAGCTGAACTTTTTGCCGTTTGATGTGTAGCGTCAACCAATCAGAGACTGTTTAATGATGTCATTATCATTATCATATTTTTTTTACTGTTTAGCAATTAAAAAAATAGCGGACACTTAATTATGCCGGGAGCTAGCATAAGGCTAGTCACGGGTCCAGACACCCCGCAGAGCCGATCACCTCCATTGATGGTTTTATGTAATAAAAAAACTAAAGCCACTTTCTCAACCTGATCTTTCACGTTCAGATACAGAGAGAAAACAAAACATCCACAGACATTCACAGAGATTGCAACGGGCGCTCTGGCGTTTGTGCGTTTATCTTTTGTATATTTCATAGTTAAATAAAACTTTATCACCAGAGGAAACTGTGGCTCCGGCCCCTCCCCCACCTGAGACTATGACATCATCACATTCTAGAGTCCGAAAAGAACCAAAAACAAACACTGTTCTAGTCGCCCTAGATACGCCCGTCTCCATAGCAACCAAAAGCGATTCTTTGATGTCGGTGATGTCGCACACGGCAACGATGCTTTGACGCTATGTGACGTCATCGCGGGCCTGGCTGGCCGTGTGTGCAGGTGTGAGCGTTTCATGTCCTTTTCTTTATATTTGAGTCACACATAGAAGCACACAGCTAGTGACAAACAGCGCAGTAGTACGACTATTTTGAGCCGTTACGAGCAGTTAGAGTTTTGAATTTTTTACATTTTGAATTTGACCTTTTTCAAAATGTATAAACAAAGGAGAAAGAGAGACGTCTCTGAATTGCCTTATCAAAGGCTGCCTCCGCCCGACTCCGTGGAGTACGTGGATTGGAAATTCAGACAGGCAGAAAAAATTGCAAAGGCCCGAATTGAAGATCTCGAGGATTTCATCGCCAAACAACGTGA
This sequence comes from Periophthalmus modestus, assembly GCA_019594935.1. Taxonomy (NCBI): domain Eukaryota; kingdom Metazoa; phylum Chordata; class Actinopteri; order Gobiiformes; family Gobiidae; genus Periophthalmus; species Periophthalmus modestus. Next base: position 1,892,233 of record JAIEZT010000304.1, on the reverse strand, counting down.
TGAAATCCAAGAGTGGAAGGTACTTGATCAGAGCAAAAAACAAGAAATACAAGCTCTCCAAGGCCAAATAACACGCTGGGAAGATATAACAGCAAAGTTAGAAAGGGCCTACAGGAGGGTCACCGCGTCCGCCGAAATGTTTCAGACTGAACTGACTGCTGCCAAAAATGAGACTGTTCAGGTGGAGGCAAGATACAAAATTCTCCTTTCGGAACAGAGAGACAAACACATGGACCTAATATCTCAACTGCAGACCAAACACCAGTCAGAGATTGAAAAACTAAAGGTTGATATCTCCATCTCTGAAATAGATCGCGATGCTAAACTCCAAGTGAAAGCTGAGGAGTTGGTGGAGATAAGAGAGTCCTTCCAGACAGAGATTGACGAAAGGGATGAAGAGATCAAGAAACAGTCCCTCAGGATTCATGAGCTCGAAGAACTTGCACAAACGCTACGAGAAGAGAAAGAGCGAGTGTTCCCCATGGTGAGAAAACGACTTCAATCTGAGTTCCAAAACAAAGAAGAAAAATTTACAGAACAAATTGAGCGTTTAAAGAAGAAAATTCAAAGTCTGGAACCTGTGATCGTGGATCAGGCAGATGTGATTAAGGCAGTGAAAAAACAGAATATAGAAATCAAGAGTACGTTTATGGACAAAGAGCGAGAGATCGCTTTTCAGATTTCGGAAAGGAGAAAAATCGGACAGGAACTGTCAGAGAGAGAGACCATGAGAGCTTTGATCGATGCCAAGTCTCGATGTAACGACGACAAAATAAAAATCTTGGAAGAGGAGCTTAGCGAGATTACCATTCGCGAAAAAGAGATGAAGAGGCAAAAATGGGAGCTCCATAAAGATATTAGTGAACTGATTATAAAAAATGACAAGCTACAGTCCAAAGTTGACTCATTCGAGCCCACGCTCAAAGCAGAGAAGGAGAAATACAGACTTTTGGAGAAGAAATTGAAAGATATCGAAGTGAATTTAGAAGGCTGTAAAGCCGTTCTACACAATCCCAAAAGTCTGAAAACAAAAGTGCAAGCAATGATTGGCTTTTACCTCCAAGGGGGACTCCAGCGTGCCAGTCGACCAGCATGTTGAGCACTTAACCGAAAACATAAACCGGATTGTAAAAAACACCGTAGACCACTCTGTAAAGATCTCAGAGCATCGGGAACGGGAGCAGGAGAACATGGCTGCGACTATAAATCACATCAAACGCAAGGAAGACCAATTCAAAAATGAAGCAGTTCTCCACATAAACAATCTGAAACTGCAAGTCGAAAGAGCAAAGCAGCAGCCAAGACCCAATCGACCATGAGAGCACCGGAAAAGGCAAAGACCCCCCGGTCAAAACCACTCCTGCTAAAACCACTCCCGCTAAAACCACTCCTGCTAAAACCACTCCTGCTAAAACCACTCCCGCTAAAACCACTCCTGCTAAAAACCACCACTCCTGCCAAAACCACTCCCGCTAAAACCACTCTCCTGCAAAGACCACTCCCGCCAAAACCATTCCCTCTAAAACCACTCCTATCACAATCACTCCTCTCAAAAATCACTCCTGCCAAAATCACTCCTGTCAAAAGGACTCCGGCCAAAAGACCCGTTAAGGTGGGAGATTACAATCTTCCACAACTGTGTTTCAAACAGTTGCTAAGTTGGCGGGGGTTTGGAGGACGAACGGAGAGATTGAGAGAGGAGGAGGTGCAAAAGGAGAGAAGGAGAAGGAGGCGGGTCTAGAGGTAAACGGGGTCTAGAGGAGTAAACGGGATAGGGAGGGGGGAGGAGGGATAGTGAGGGGGGCGGGGTCGGGGTCTAGAGTAAACGGGATAGTGAGGGGGAGGAGGGGCGGGGGTCTAGAGGAGTAAAGGGGAGAGTGAGGGGGGAGGAAGGGCGGGCTTTGGAGGCCTACCTTCAAACCCCGCCCCTTGCAGACAGGTGTATTCAGATACACCTGGCTGTAATCAGGGCCGTCCTGAGTGCATCAGCCCTGGTGCATTGTGGGAAAACCCTAACCCTCACTCTAACCCTTAACCCCAAGAGTAAATTAGGCGCGATAGCTAGATTTAGACAATGAAATGTAAAGTTTATTGAATAAATCTGATTGAAGCAAAAAAGATTGTTATTTGCATTCATGTTTGTGTTTCACAGAGCTGTGTATAAATGGCAAATTCCATTCCGGCCTCGTTTGGGGTTGTGCCTTCAAACCAGCAGACGCAATAACCTTCATCACGTTGATTGCAAGACGCTTAAAAAAGCTGTTTAGCTGGAAGAAAGCAGCCCCACCATCTTTATACTGTTAACGGATCAATTAAATCTATAAGACGTGGCATCTATTCCTCTGTTATTTTGAATTTGAACGAAGAGCATTACCCACTTATTTCAACTTCTAATTTTCTCTTAAATTTTTCCATTACTTATATATATGTCTTATTAGTTTTTCAGTTGGTTCATTATATTCTACATATTTATGTATTTATGCTATAACTATATTCATTCTTTTGTGTCTGATCTTGATATTGATGTATAATCTTTGTTTTTTTTTTATTAAAACTGATCAGTATGTCCCAATTCAAGCTTAATTATTTATGCATGTGTGTGTTTATATGCATGTGAGTGTATCTATATATATGTATCTTTTCTTGTATTTCTGTCTTTTTCTCTCCATTTGAAAGGGCCTGCTCTCCTGTTGTGTTTTGTGTAATGTTTATATATGATCAAAATTGTTTAAAAAAATCAAATCAATCAATCAGCAGTAGTACGTGGAGTACGTGGATTGGAAAAATGAGACGGGCGGAAAAAATTGCGAAAGCCCGAATTAAAGATCTGGAGGATTTCATCGCCAAACAACGTGACGAAATCGAAGAGTTAAGGTTAATTGAGAAGAGTAAAAAACAGAAATACAAGCTCTCCAAGGAAAAATAACACGCTGGGAAGATAAAACAGCAAAGATAGAAAGGGCCTACAGGAGGGTCCACCGCGTCCGCCGAAATGTTTCAAGACTGAACTGACTGCTGCCAAAATGAGACTGTTCAGGTGGAGGCAAGATACAAAATTCTCCTTTCGAAACAGAGAGAAGAAACACATGGACCTAATATCTCAACTGCAGACCAAACACCAGTCTGAGATTGAAAAACTAAAGGTTGATATCGCCAATCTGGAAATAGATGGAGATGCTAAACTCCAAGTGAAAGCTGAGGAGTTGGTGGAGATGAGAGAGTCCTTCCAGACAGAGATTGACGAAAGGATGAAGAGATCAAGAAACAGTCCCTCAGGATTCATGAGCTCGAAGAACTTGCACAAACGCTACGAGAAGAGAAAGAGCGAGTGTTCCCCATGGTGAGAAAACGATTTCAATCTGAGTTCCAAAACAAAGAAGACAAATTTACAGAACAAATAGAACGTTTAAAGGATAAAATTCAAAATCTGGAACCTGTGATCGTGGATCAGGCAGATGTGATTAAGGCAGTGAAAACACAGAATACAGAAATCAAGAGTACGTTTTTGGACAAAGAGCGAGAGATCGCTTTTTCAGATTTCGCAAAGGACCATGAGAGCTTTGATCGATGCCAAGTCTCGATGTAATGACGACAGGATAAAAATCTTGGAAGAGGAGATTATCGAGGTAACCAGTCGCGAAACAGAGATGAAGAGGCAAAATGGGAGCTCCATAAAGAAATGACTGAACTGATTATAACAAATGACAAACTACAGTCCAAAGTTGACTCATTCGAGCCCACGCTCAAAGCAGAGAAGGAGAAATACAGACTTTTGGAGAAGAATTGAAAGATATCGAAGTGAATTTAGAAGGCTGTAAAGCCGTTCTACACAAAAAAAAAAAAAAAATGGAAGGTCATACAGGAAGTGAAAGTGGAAGAGACCAAGCCTTTACGAGCGATTCATTTATAGACAATGATCAACACAGATACGTCTCAGTTACGTTACCAAAGAAAGCCTGTCCCTGGCTCCATAGAGTTCATGGAAAATGAGACAAGCTGAAAATATGAACCCCCGAAAGAAAGATCTGGAGGGTTCATCGTGAAACAACGGAACGAAATCAAGGAGTTGAAGGCAAATGAGCAGAGCAAAATACAAGAAATAAAAGCTCTCGGAGGGTCACGTGGGAGCACCGAGCAAGATGGTCACCTAAGTGAGAACTCCCCGTCAAGGCCCTCATTTTATTTCAATTCGCCATCTAAGTTCGGCTTCTTCTTAACGAACTATCAATATTTAGTGGTTATAAGTGGTTTTCTGCTGGATTTGTGAATTTGGAGTAATGACGACCAGAACACACTAAATGTACCAACGTTTATTTTTTGTTTGTTTGCTGGTTTGTTTTTTATTATTTTATTTTTTCTTCTCCCTCCTCTCCTCTGTCCTCTACGGGGCGGGCGGATGTGTCCAAAAGTGATTAGCACGATGAAGCCATGAGCAGATTAAATAATGAGAGCAGACACAAAACAGGATAAATGTGACTGTAGCTTTAATTAGCAGCTAACGCTAACGCTAATGCTAATCACCTGCATATGACAGCTTTTCTGTTTTTTTATGCTGTTATTACTTTCTTTGGTTGGACCCATGGAGGACAAAAAAAACATTTGATACATGTATTGATAATGAAAACTTTTTTATTTCACAAAGATTTAAATTGGTAAATGTTGACATTTTATATATAGCACTTTTCCACCTTCAAGTCACTCAAAGAGCTTTACGTGATCACTATACACCACGTTCTATAATCTCATATTCTTTAACACAGGAGTCTCGACCTTTTGTGCACGACGGACAAGAACAACGTAGGTTTTATTTTCGTGGATCGACCGTGGCAGATAAATATGTCAAAAATAAGTTGAATGGATAAAAATACAACTCACTTTGCCACAGAATCAGTGGGAGCTGTGCGCTTGTTTGAAGGTTTGAAGGTTTTCATTGCCTCGTTCGCTTTTTCCTCACATTACGGACAGCGGACTCGCCACGTGAGACTCTGTGAGACAAACCCAGATTTTAAGTAGGACCAAAACTGGCTGGTGTTTGTTTTGTGTAAACGTTTTCACTTCATTTCTTTATATTTGAGTCACACATAGAAGCACACAGCTAGTGACAAACAGCGCAGTTAGTACAATTTTGAGCCTTTACGAGCAGTTTACAGAATTTTGAACATTTTGAACATTTTGAATTTGACCTTTATCAAAAATGTATAAACAAAGGAGAAAGAGAGATGTCTCTGAATTGCCGTACCAAAGGCTGCCTCCCCCCTGACTCCGTGGAGTACGTGGAGTGGCAAATGAGACGGGCGGAAAAAATTTTGAAAGCCCGAATTAAAGATCCGGAGCATAGGTGTCAAACTCTGGCCCGCGGGTCTGTGTCAGACGCAGCCCGCAGTGGGCCAGAAGCCCATATAAATATAAACATTCCTACTCCTCGGTTTGGAGGAGGACTGTTTATATGGGAGATAAGTCTCTCCTGCCCCCTGGACTCACAATGGACATGTACGGGTTTCGCGGTGGCTGGTTTTATTGTGGCTGCCAGGCTAATTCTGAGGGTCTGGAAAAGCCCCCACAGACCACGGATTGAGGACTGGTTTAGACTGATCACAGAGACAGCTGCATTTGAAAGACTGATCTCAAAAGTGAACAACACCCTGGATAAAACTAACAGGATATGGTGTCGCTTTTTCTCATTTGTGGGGAGTAATAGCTCTGTTTGTACGGAAGTAATAGACTGATATGTTCAGCTGTCATACGTTTTGTTTGTATTTTGTATGTTTGTTTGTTTCTTATAATGAAAACTTAGTAAAAACTTAAATGACAAAAAAACAAATTAAAGCTCTCCAAGGTGAAAAATAAACCTTTAGCCTCCCATTTTGATCCTGCAGTTTCTTCAGAATCAGAATCAGAAGAGTTTTAATTGCCAGGAACTTACGTCGGTGGAAAAGTGCACACAAAAACACAAAAAAACTTGTGTGTTTTCATAGAATGACTTATTTTCTCTCAAGCTTGCATTAGTTGGCAGAGGACTGAGTTCACCTGTGTCGATCCATCCTGCAATTTACCATGTTTTCCAAAAACACAACAAGCTGTTTAAATGATGTTTTGCAGAATTTCCTCCTGCTGTATCTTTAACATTTGTCTCAGGCAGGTGAAGAGTTGGCCCAGGGTGGCAGGGGTTGTGGACGTCCCAAATGTCATTTAAACCAAAACCTTTAATATGAGTGAACCAAACAGGGGCGAACTACATGTGACTTTAAGCCGACCACAGGCAGAGTACCAAACACACTAAATGTACCAACGTTTATTTTTTGTTTGTTTGCTGGTTTGTTTTTTATTATTTTATTTTTTCTTCTCTCTCCTCTCCTCTGTCCCTCTACGGGGCGCGGAGTGTCCAAAGTGATTAGCACGATGAGCCATGAGCAGATTAAATAATGAGAGCAGACACAAAACAGGATAAATGTGACTGTAGCTTTAATTAGCAGCTAAACGCTAACGCTAATGCTAATCACCTGCATATGACAGCTTTTTCTGTTTTTTATGCTGTTAGTTACTTTCTTTGGTTGGACCCATGGAGGACAAAAAAACATTTGATACATGTATTGATAATGAAAACTTTTTATTTCTACAAAGATTTTAAAATTGGTAAATGTTGACATTTTATATAGCACTTTTCCACCTTCAAGTCACTCAAAGAGCTTTACTTGAAGATCACTATACACCACGTTCTATAATCTCATATTCTTAAACACAGGAGTCTCGACCCTTTTGTGCACGACGGACAAGAACAACGTAGTTTTTATTTTCGTGGATCGACCGTGGCAGATAAATATGTCAAAATAAGTTGAATGGATAAAAATACAACTCACTTTGCCACAGAATCAGTGGGAGCTGTGCGCTTGTTGTTCTTTTCTTCTTGTTTGCGTTCACAACCCGGGGCGTCAGGGGCGTCGAGTTCACAGGCAAAGTCTATGGTGGACACACGTCTCGGCTGCGTCAAGCGTCAGAGTAGACACGAATCTGCCGTTGACGCTACGCGTGTGGAGCTTCAAGGCGTCAGATGCTCTGTTCGTGCATCTTAAAGTTAAAAAAAGCTGAGCCTTTGTTGCCGTTTGATGCGCAGCGTCAACCAATCAGAGACTGTTTAGTGATGTCATTATCATTATCATATTTTTTAAACTGTTTAAAACAATTCACATTAGCGGCAGCAGCCCGCAGCGGGCCAGAAGCAGCCCCGCAGCGGCCAGAAGCAGCCCGCAGCGGGCCAGCAGCAGCCCGCAGCGGGCCAGCAGCGTTCCAAAACAAAGAAGACCAATTTTGTTAATTGGGAACAGAACAAATAGAAGAGGCCCGTTTAAATAAGCCCGAAATTTCAAAGTCTGGCTGCACCTGTGATGCGCGGATCAGCCGCAGATGTGATTAAGGCAGTGAAAAAAACAGAATATATTAATCACGAGTACGCCCGCAGAGCGGGCCAGCAGCAGCCCGCAGCGGGCCAGGAGCAGCCCGCAGCGGGCCAGGAGCAGCAGCCCGCAGCGGGCCAGGAGCAGCCCGCAGCGGGCCAGGAGCAGCCCGCAGCGGGCCAGGAGCCGCCCGCAAGCGGGCCAGTAACCGCCCGCGCAGCGGGCCAGAAGCCGCCCCCGCGAGCGGGCCAGAAGCCCCCAAAGGTAGAAAGCGGGCCAAGGCCAAAGGTAGAAAGGGCCTACAAAGAGGGCCTTACTACCAGGCCAGAACGCCGCAGCGGTACCCAGAAAGCCCGCACGGGCTAAAGGCTTAAGGTTAATTGAGAAGGTAAAAAACACGAAGTAGAAGCCCGCGAGCGGGCCCAGAAGCCCGCAGCGGCCACAGCAAGCAGCAGTACGGGTCCGCCGCCGCAAGCGCGGAATGCCAGCAGGCCGCCCGCAGCGTCTCGGCCAGCATCAGCCCGCAGCGGGGCCAGCAGAGTTTTTCCAAAACAAAAGAAGACAAATTTACAGAACAAATAGAACCGTTTAAAGAAGAAAATTCAAAGTCTGGAACCTGTCGTGATCGTGGTCCAGTGCAGAATACAGAAATGATTAAGGCAGTTGAAAAGCCGCTAATACAGAAATCCCCCGCAGAGTAGCCGCCCGCGCAGCGGGCCTGGCCAACGGCCCCCTCAGCGGCCCAGAAGCCGCCCGCAG
>JAIEZT010000304.1:1811451-1883983 GCA_019594935.1 Periophthalmus modestus | reverse complement strand
TTTCTACCTTTGGGCTTCGGGCCGCTGCGGGCGTCTTTCTGGCCCGCTGCGAGCGCTGCGGGCCCGCCGGGCGGGCTGGCTTCTGGCCCGCTGCGGGCTGCTCCCTGGCCCGCTGCGGGCTGCTCCTGGCCCCGCTGCGGGCTGCTCCTGTGCCCGCTGCTGGCTGCTGCCATGCTAATTTGGACATTGTTAAACAGTAAAAAATATGATAAGGAATGACATCACTAAACAATCTCCTGATTGGTTGATCGCGGCGCATCACAGGCAAAAAGCTCAGCTTTTTTAACTTAAGATCACGAACAGTTAGCATCTGACCGCTGAAAGCTTCCACACGCGTAGCGTCAACGGCAGATTCGTGCTACTACTGACCTTGACGCAGCCTAACGGGTTGTCCACCATAGACTGTTGCTGTGAACTCGACGCCCCTGACGCCCGGTGTGGAACGCGAACAAGAAAGAAACAAACAAGCGCACAGCTCCCACTGATTTCTGTGGCAAAGTGACCTTGTATTTTTATCCATTCAACTTATTTTTGACCTAGACTTATCTCCACGGGATTCGAATCCACGAAAATAAGAACCTACGTTGTTCTTCTGTCCTTCGTGCACAAAATGGTCGGAGGACTCCTGTGGGTTTAAGAATACCGAGATTATAGAACGTGGTGTATAGGATCACGTAAAGCCCTCTTTGAGTGACTTGAAAGCTTGGAAAAGTGTGCTATAATAAAATGTCAACATTTACCAATTTAAAATCTTTGTAGAATCAAAAAGTTTTCATTATCAATACATGCCTATCAAATGTTTTTTTTTTGTCCTCCATGGGTCCAACCAAAGAGAAAGTAATAACAGCATAAAAACAGAAAAGGCTGTCTAATTGCCGGTGATGTAGCATTAGCGTTAGCGTTATAGCTGCTAATTAAAGCTACAGTCACATTTTATCCTGGTTTTGTGTCTGCTCTCATTATTTAATCTGGCTCATGGCTTCATCTGCTAATCACTTTTGGACCCATCCGCTCCCCGTAGAGGACAGAGGAGAGTAGAGAGAATAAAAAAAATAAAATAATTTACAAAAAACCAAACCAGCAAACAAACAAAAAAATAAACGTTGGTACCATTTATGTGTTTGGTACTCCTGCCTGTGGTCGGCTAAAAGTCACATGTAGTGTTCGCCCGCCTGTTTTGGTTCACTTGCATATTAAAGGTTTGGTTTTAAATGACATTTGGACGTCCACAACAACCCTGCCGGGCCACCCTGGGCCAACTCTTCACCTGCCTGAGACAAATGTTAAAGATACAGCTAGCGAGAAGATTTCTGCAAAACATCATTTGAAAACAGCTTTGTTGTTTTTTGAAAACATCGGTAAATTTGCAGGATGGATCGACACAGGTGAACTCAGTTCCTCTGCCAACTACAATGCAAGCTTGAGAGAAAATAAGTCATTCTATAAAACACAACAAGTTTTTTTTGTGTTTTTTGTGTGCACTTTTCCACCCGACGTAAGTTCCTGGCAATAAAACTCTTCTGATTCTGGTTTCTGAAGAACTGCAGATCAAAATGGGAGGCTAAAGGTTTATTTTCACCTTGGAGGAGCTTTAATTTCTTTTTTTGTCATTTAAGTTTTTTAACTAATTTTTCATTATAAGGACCAACAAACATACAAAATACAAACAAAACAAACGTATGACAGCTGAACATATCAGTCTATTACTTCCGTACCACAGAGCTATAGCTCCCCAACAAATGAGAAAAAGCGACCGGCACCATATCCTGTTTAGTTTTATCCAGGGTGTTGTTCACTTTTGAGATCAGTCTTTCAAATGCAGCTGTCTCTGTGATCAGTCTAAACAAGTCCTCAATCCGTAGGTCTGTGGGCTCTGTGGGGCTTTCCAGACCCTCAGAATTAGCCTAGCCTGGCAGCCACAATAAAACCCAGCCACCGCGAAACCCGTACATGTCCATTGTGAGTCCAGGGGGCAGGAGAGACTTTATCTCCCATATAAACAGTCCTCCTCCAAACCGAGGAGTAGGACTGTTTATATGGCTTCTGGCCCACTGTGGGCTGTGTCTGACACAGACCCGCGGGCCAGAGTTTGACACCTATGCTCCGGATCTTTAATTCGGGCTTTCAAAATTTTTTCCGCCCGTCTCATTTGCCACTCCCAGTACTCCACGGAGTCAGGGGGAGGCAGCCGTTGGTACGGCAATTCAGAGACATCTCTCTTGATTCTTTGTTTTATACACTTTTTTGATAAAGGTCAAATTCAAAATGTTCAAAATGTTCAAAATTCTGTAACTGCTCGTAAAGGCTCAAAATGTACTACTGCGCTGTTTGTCACTAGCTGTGTGCTTCTATGTGTGACTCAAATAATAAAGAAATGAAGTGAAACGTTTACCACAAACAAACACCAGCCAGTTTTGGTCCTACTTAAAATCTGGGTTTGTCTCAGAGAGTCTCACTCCCACCCCTGGCGAGTCCGCTGTCCGTAATGTGAGGAAAAGCGAACGAGGCAATGAAACCTTCAAACCTTCAAACAAGCGCACAGCTCCCACTGATTCTGTGGCAAAGTGAGTTGTATTTTTTATCCATTCAACTTTATTTTTGACATATTTATCTGCCACGGTCCGATCCACGAAAATAAAACCTACGTTGTTCTTGTCCGTCGTGCACAAAAGGTCGAGAACTCCTGTGTTTTTAAGAATATGAGATTATAGAACGTGGTGTATAGTGATCACACTTAAAGCTCTTTGAGTGACTTGAAGGTGGAAAAGTGCTATATAAAATGTCAACATTTACCAATTTAAAATCTTTGTAGTAATAAAAGTTTTCATTATCAATACATGTATCAAATGTTTTTTTTTTTGTCCTCCATGGGTCCAACCAAAGAAAGTAATAACAGCATAAAAAACAGAAAAGCTGTCATATGCAGGTGATTAGCATTAGCGTTAGCGTTAGCTGCTAATTAAGCTACAGTCACATTTATCCTGTTTTGTGTCTGCTCTCATTATTTAATCTTGCTCATGGCTTCATCGTGCTAATCACTTTTGGACACATCCCGCGCCCCGTAGAGGACAGAGGAGGAGAGGAGGGAGAAAGAAAAAATATAAATAATAAAAACAAACCAGCAAACAAACAAAAAATAAACGTTGGTACATTTAGTGTGTTCTGGTCGTCATTACTCCAAATTCACAAATCCAGCAGAAAACCACTTATAACCACTAAATATTGATATTTTCGTTAAGAAGAAGCCAACTTAGATGGCGAATTGAAATAAAATGAGGGCCTTGACGGGGAGTTTTCTCACTTAGGTGACCATCTTGCTCGGTGCTCCCACGTGACCCTCCGAGAGCTTTTATTTCTTGTATTTTGCTCTGCTCATTTGCCTTCAACTCCTTGATTTCGTTCCGTTGTTTCACGATGAAACCCTCCAGATCTTTCTTTCGGTGTGTTCATATTTTCAGCTTGTCTCATTTTCCATGAACTCTATGGAGCCAGGGACAGGCTTCCTTTGGTAACGTAACTGAGACGTATCTGTGTTGATCATTTGTCTATAAATGAATCGCTCGTAAAGGCTTGGTCTCTTCCACTTTCACTTCCTGTATGACCTTCCATTTTTTTTTTTTTTTTTGTGTAGAACGGACTTTACAGCCTTCTAAATTCACTTCGATATCTTTCAATTTCTTCTCCAAAAGTCTGTATTTCTCCTTCTCTGCTTTGAGCGTGGGCTCGAATGAGTCAACTTTTTGAACTGTAGTTTGTCATTTGTTATAATCAGTTCAGTCATTTCTTTATGGAGCTCATTTTTTTGCCTCTTCATCTCTGTTTCGCGACTGGTTACCTCGATAATCTCCTCTTCCAAGATTTTTATCCTGTCCGTCATTACATCGAGACTTGGCATCGATCAAAGCTCTCATGGTCCTTTGCGAAATCTGAAAAGCGATCTCTCGCTCTTTGTCCCAAAAACGTACTCTGATTTCTGTATTCTGTTTTTTTCACTGCCTAATCACATCTGCCTGATCCACGATCACAGATTCCAGATTTTGAAGTTTATCCTTTAAACGTTCTATTTGTTCTGTAAATTTGTCTTCTTTGTTTTGGAACTCAGATTGAAATCGTTTTTCTCACCATGGGGAACACTCGCTCTTTTCTCGTCTTGTAGCGTTTGTGCAAGTTCTTCGAGCTCATGAATCCTGAGGGACTTTTTCTTGATCTGTTCAGCCCCTTTTGTCAATCTCTGTCTGGAAGGACTCTCTCTCATCTCCACCAACTCCTCAGCTTTCACGGGAGTTTAGCACTCCATCTATTTCCAGATTGGCGATATCAACCTTTAGTTTTTCAATCTCAGACTGGTGTTTGATCTGCAGTTGAGATATTAGGTCCATGTGTTCTTCTCTCTGTTTTCGAAAGGAGAATTTTGTATCTTGTCTCCCACCTGAACAGTCCCTCATTTTTGGCAGCAGTCAGTCAGTTTGAAACATTTCGGCGGACCGCGGTGACCCTCCTGTAGGCCCTTTCTATCTTTGCTGTTTTATCTTCCCAGCGTGTTATTTGGCCTTGGAGAGCTTGTATTTCTTGTTTTTTACTCTTCTCAATTAACCTTAACTCTTCGATTTCGTCACGTTGTTTGGCGATGAAATCCTCCAGATCTTTAATTCGGGCTTTCGCAATTTTTTCCGCCTGTCCTCATTTTCCAATCCACGTACTACTGCTGGCCCGCTGCGGGCTGCTTATTTTTATTGATTTTTAAACACTTTTGATCATATATAAACATTACACAAAAACACAACAGGAGAGCAGGCCCTTTCAAATGGAGAAAAAGACAGAAATACAAGAAAAGATACATATATATAGATACACTCACATGCATAAACACACACATGCATAAATAATTAAGCTTGAATTGGACATACTGATCAGTTTAATAAAAAAAAAAACAAAGATTATACATCAATATCAAGATCAGACACAAAAGAATGAATATAGTTATAGCATAAATACATAAATATGTAGAATATAATGAACCAACTGAAAACTAATAAGACATATATATAAGTAATGGAAAATTTAAGAGAAAACTAGAAGTTGAAATAAGTGGGTAATGCTCTTCGTTCAAATTCAAAATAACAGAGGAATAGATGCCACGTCTTATAGATTTTAATTGATCCGTTAACAGTATAAAGATGGTGGGGCTGCTTTCTTCCAGCTAAACAGTTTTAAGCGTCTTGCAATCAACGTGATGAAGGTTATTGCGTCCCCCGCCTGGTTTTGAAGGCACAACCCCAAACGAGGCCGGAATGGAATTTGCCATTTATACACAGCTCTGTGAAACACAAAAACATGAATGCAAATAACAATCTTTTTTGCTTCAATCAGATTTATTCAATAAACTTTACATTTCATTGTCTAAATCTAGCTATCCGCGCCTAATTTACTCTTGGGGTTAGGGTTAGAGTGAGGGTTAGGGTTTTCCCACAATGCACCAGGGCTGATGCACTCAGGACGGCCCTGATTACAGCCAGGTGTATCTGAATATACACCTGTCTGCAAGGGGCGGGGTTTGAAGGTAGGCCTCCAAAGCCCGCCCTTCCCCCCCCTCACTCTCCCCTTTACTCCTCTCAGACCCCGCGCCCTACTCCCCCCTCACTATCACGTTTTACTCTAGAACCCCGCCCCTCCTCCCCCCTCACTATCCCTTTTACTCTAGACCCCGCCCCTCCTCCCCCCTCTCACTATCCCGTTTACTCCTCTAGACCCCGCCCCTCCTCCCCCCTCACTATCCCGTTTACTCCTCTAGACCCCGCCCTCCTCCTCCCTTCACTCTCCCTTTTGCACCTCCTCCCTCAATCTCTACTCCGTTCGTCCTCCAAACCCCGCCCAACTTAGCAACTGTTTGAAACACAGTTGTTTGGAAGATTGTAATCTCCCACCTTAACGGTCTTTTTGGCCGGAGTCCTTTTGACAGGAGTGATTTTGGCAGGAGTGATTTTGAGAGGAGTGATTGTGATAGGAGTGGTTTTAGAGGGAATGGTTTTTTCGGCGGAAGTGGTCTTTGCGGAGTGGTCTTTGCAGGAGTGGTTTTAGCAGGAGTGGGTTTTAGCAGGAGTGGTTTTTTAGCAGGAGTGGTTTTAGCAGGAGTGGTTTTGGCAGGAGGTGGGTTTGGGCAGGAGTGGTTTTGACCGGGTCTTTGCCTTTTCCGGTGCTCTCATGGTCGATTGGGTCTTGGCTGCTGCTTTGCTCTTTTCGACTTGCAGTTTCAGATTGTTTATGTGGAGAACTGCTTCATTTTTGAATTGGTCTTCCTTGCGTTTGATGTGATTTATAGTCGCCAGCCATGTTCTCCTGCTCCCGTTCCCGATGCTCTGAGAGATCTTTACAGAGTGGTCTACGGTGTTTTTTACAATCCGGTTTATGTTTTCGGATTAGTGCTCAACATGCTGGTCGACTGGCACGCTGGGAGTCCCCTTGGAGGTAAAAGCCAATCATTGCTTGCACTTTTGTTTTCAGACTGTTTGCGACTTTTTGGGATTGTGTAAGAACGGCTTTACAGCCCTTCTAAATTCACTTCGATATCTTTCAATTTCTTCTCCAAAAGTCTGTATTTCTCCTTCTCTGCTTTGAGCGTGGGCTCGAATGAGTCAACTTTGGACTGTAGCTTGTCATTTTTATAATCAGTTCACTAATATCTTATGGAGCTCCCCATTTTTGCCTCTTCATCTCTTTTTCGCGAATGGTATCTCGCTAAGCTCCTCTTCCACAAGATTTTATTTTGTCGTCGTTACATCGAGACTTGGCATCGATTCAAAGCTCTCATGGTCTCTCTCTCTGACAGTTCCTGTTCCGATTTTTCTCCCTTTCCGAAATCTGAAAAGCGATCTCCTCGCTCTTTGTCCATAAACGTACTCTTGACTTTCTATATTCTGTTTTTTCACTGCCTTAATCACATCTGCCTGATCCACGATCACCCAGGTTCCAGACTTTGAATTTTCTTCTTTAAACGCTCAATTTGTTCTGTAAATTTTCTTCTTTGTTTTGGAACTCAGATTGAAGTCGTTTTTTTCCCACCATGGGGGAACACTCGCTCTTTCTCTTCTCGTTAGCCGTTTGTGCAAGTTCTTCGAGCTCATGAATCCTGAGGGACTGTTTTCTTGATCTCTTCATCCCTTTTGTTCAATCTCTGTCTGGAAGGACTCTCTCATCTCCACCAACTCCTCAGCTTTCACTTGGAGTTTAGCATCTCCATCTATTTCCAGATTGGAGATATCAACCTTTAGTTTTTCAATCTCAGACTGGTGTTTGGTCTGCAGTTGAGATTAGGTCCATGTGTCCTGTTTCTCTCTGTTTTCCGAAAGGAGAATTTTATATCTTGCCCTCCACCTGAACAGTCTCATTTTTGGCAGCAGTCAGTTCAGTCTGAAACATTTCGCGCGGAGACCGCGGTGACCCTCCTGTAGGCCCTTTCCATCTTTGCTGTTATATCTTCCCAGCGTGTTATTTGGCCTTGGAGAGCTTGTATTTCTTGTTTTTTTGCTCTGATCAAGTACCTTCCACTCTTGGATTTCATCACGTTGTTTTGGCGATGAAATCCTCGAGATCTTCAATTCGGGCCTTTGCAATTTTTTCTGCCTGTCTGAATTTCCAATCCACGTACTCCACGGAGTCGGGCGGAGGCAGCCTTTGATAAGGCAATTCAGAGACGTCTCTCTTTCTCCTTTGTTTATACATTTTGAAAAAGGTCAAATTCAAATGTAAAAAATTCAAAACTCTAACTGCTCGTAACGGCTCAAAATAGTCGTACTACTGCGCTGTTTGTCACTAGCTGGTGTGCTTCTATGTGTGACTCAAATATAAAGAAAGGACATGAAACGCTCACACCTGCACACACACGGCCAGCCAGGCCCGCGATGACGTCACATAGCGTCAAAGCATCGTTGCCCGTGCGACATCACCGACATCAAAGAATCGCTTTTGGTTGCTATGGAGACGGGCGTATCTAGGGCGACTAGAACAGTGTTTGTTTTGGTTCTTTTCGGACTCTAGAATGTGATGATGTCATAGTCTCAGGTGGGGGGAGAGGGGCCGGAGCCACAGTTTCCTCTGGTGATAAAGTTTTATTTAACTATGAAATATACAAAAGATAAACGCACAAACGCCAGAGCGCCCGTTGCAATCTCTGTGAATGTCTGTGGATGTTTTGTTTTCTCTGTATCTCCGTGAACGCCAAAGATCAGGTTGAGAAAGTGGCTTTAGTTTTTTTATTACATAAAACCATCAATGGAGGTGATCGGCTCTGCGGGGTGTCTGGACCCGTGACTAGCCTTATGCTAGCACCCGGCATAATTAAGTGTCCGCTAATTTTTTTTAATTGCTAAACAGTAAAAAAATATGATAATGATAATGACATCATTAAACAGTCTCTGATTGGTTGACGCTACACATCAAACGGCAAAAAGTTCAGCTTTTTCAACTTTAAGGACGTGCGAACAGAGCATCTGACGCCTGAAAGCTCAAGACACGCAACGTAAACGCCAGATTTGCGCCGCTCTGATGATTGAAGACGCGCCGCAAAAACGCAGAGCAGCCGAGATGTGCGTCCACCATAGACTTTGCCTGTGAACTCGACGTCCCTGACGCCCCTGACGCCCGGTGTGAACGCGAACAACGAACACCGAAGCACGGAAACAAGAAACAAGCGCCACAGCTCCCACTGATTCTGTGGTAAAGTGAGTTGTATTTTTATGCGCTGCACTTATTTTTGACATTTATCTGCCCACGGTCGATCCACGAAAATAAAACCTTTCGTGATTCCCGTCCGTCGTGCACACAAAGGTCGAGATACTCCTGTGTTAATATGAGCTTATAGAACGTGGTGATGTCGTCTGACACCAGGCTGTAGTTTGAGCGGTCTCCTCAGGTCAGAATGTAGAATCATTGGTCGACTCACAGGTTGATGGTGCAATACTGGCTTCCACAAAGATAAATGTTGTGTCCTTGAGCAAGACACTTAAACCACACTTAAACCCTCGCCCCCAGTGTGTGCGTACGCTATGAATGTGTGAAGTGGATCTGTGCTAAAGTGCTTTGAGTTGAGTGACTGATAAAAAGTTTTCATTATAAATACATATATCAAATGTTCTTTTTTTTTACCCTATGTGTAATTTTTCAACTTTCTAAAAACTCTTATTCACAAACTGCCACTTCACTTACATAAAAGTATAATATATATTTACCACAGGTTCCACCAAACAAAGTAATAAGAGCATTAAAACCTTAAACTGTCATATGCAGGTGATTAGCATTAGCATTAGCATTAGCATTAGCTGCTAATTAAAGCCAAAGTCACATTTAAACCTGTTTTGTGTCTGCTCTCATTATTTAATCAGCTCATGGCTTCATCGTGCTAATCACTTTTGGACATATCCGCGCCCCGTAGAGGGAGAGGAGGAGGAGGAGAGGAGGAGGAGAGAGGGAGGACGGGTTGAGGGAGGGCAGGAGAAGGGGAGGATGGAGGATGGAAGATGGAGGAGGGGACGGGGGCAGGTCTGGTGGCTACGACCTCCCACTGAGCCCTGTTTGTTTCACTGCAAAAATGAAAATTAACCAACTTTTTTCTGTTAGTTCTGCTTTTTTTGTTCATTTATTTCCTTTTTTTTTTTCTTATCACTTTGTTTTTTCATAAATTGGTCGTTTCAGCAAAAGCAACTGCATCGTAATATTCAAACTAACATCTTTTTAGCTTAAAAATGTCGAAAATACATCACTTATTTAAAGGTGCATTGCGCAACTTTTCTAATTGGGCTTCTATCATCTTCTTTTCTCCATGGAGATGACCTGGAATGTTCCGCAGTATGCATTTAAACATATCTATCCATCCAGTGTTTTTATTGCTCGCGAAACGCCCGTCTTGATCGCCTCTCCACAGAGCTGGCCTGCCCCTTAGCCTGTTAGCATCATCTCCTTGTTTCCATGGACACCAGAAAAGTTCCACAGTGTGAGTTTATTCTTTAAATACACACTTTTTTGCAGCGTTGCCGTGGCGATCTGTTTCCAGCGTTTTGGGGGATTATCGGGATCATTAGAGGCTCTGGCAATTAGCCTGATCCCCGGAGTCCCAGCGGCGAGGGGGGCGGGGGCCAGCGAGAGGGGGCGGGGGACTGTCCCGCTCGCCCCTCTCCTCTGTTCTCACACCCCCCCCTCTCTCTCTCTCTCTCTCTCTCTCTACCCCCTCGTTTTCTTTTCTTTCTCTCCCTCTTGTTCCCAATCCTTTACCCTTCCCACCCTCTTTCTCTCACGGGCTTCCTCTCCTTCTCTCTCTCGCTCTTGTTCCAAATCATCCCCCTTTCTCTCCTCCTCCTCCTCCCTCTCTCTGTCTCCCCTTCACTTTCTTCTTCCTCGTCCCTCCTCCCACCTCTCCCTCTGTCTCCCCCTTTCACTCTGTCCTTCCTCCTTTTCTCCTCCTGTCTCTCTGTCTCCCTTTCACTTTCTACCTCCCTCCTCCCACCTCTCCCCTCTCTCTCTCTCCCCCCTTTACTCCTTCCGTCGTGCTCCTTTCCTCCTCCCCCTCTTTCTCCCCCCCTTTTTCTCGCTCCTGCCCCTCCCACTTTTCCCTCTCTCTCTCCCCTTCCCCCTTCTTCCTCTTCTCTCTCCTCTTCCTCTCTCTTTCTCCCCTTCACTCTCTGCCCCTCCTCTCCTCCCTCCCACCTCTCTCTCTCCCCTTCTCTCTGTCCTTCCTCCTTTCCTCCTCCCCTCTCTCTGTCTCCTTCACTCTCTACCTCCCTCCTCCTCTCTCCCTCTTCCCACCTCTCCCTCTCTCGCTCTCTCTCTGTCTCCCCTTCCCCCTTCTTCCACCTCCCCCCTCCTCCTCTCTCTCTGTCTCCCCTTCACTCTCTGCCCCTCTCCTCCTCTCTCCCTCCTCCTCTTCTCCTCCTCCTCTCTCTCTCTCTCTCTCTTTACAAACAGTTGCTGGTCTGATGCCGAGTTTTTTTTGTTGTTTTTTTTCTTTCTTCTTCTGATTTTCAAACTTTCTTCCTCTTTTCACTCGTGGATCTCACTTTTATTCCACAGAACGAGCAGGTAAAAGTCTCTCTCCTCCCTCGCTCCTGTCTTTCTCTCTTCTTTCTCTCTTCTTTCTCTCCCTCCGCAGATGCTCTCCCCCTCCTCTCTCCTCCCTCGTTCCTCTCTTTCTCTCTTTCTCTTGTTCTGAATGGCTGTGGCTGGATCAGCAGCTGAAATGACAGATGGTAAAATACAAACACAAAAAGACGGTCACATGACGCAGGCTCTTCCGGCTCGAGGTTCACACTTTCACTCATCCCCCCGTCCCACCGTCTGAAGGAGAGAGGCCCGCCAGTGGGCCCCCTTGTGTCTGTGGGCCCATGTGTCTGTGGACCCGTGTGTCTGTGGGCCCGTGTGTCTGTGGGCCTTGTGTCTGTGGGCCTGTGTGTCTGTGGGCCCGTGTGTCTGTGGGCCTTGTGTCTGTGGGCCCGTGTGTCTGTGGGGCCTTGTGTCTGTGGGCCTGTGTGTCTGTGGGCCCGTGTGTCTGTGGGCCCGTGTGTCTGTGGGCCTGTGTGTCTGTGGGCCCTGTGTCTGTGGGCCCGTGTGTCTGTGGGCCCGTGTGTCTGTGGGCCCGTGTGTCTGGGGCCCTTGTGTCTGTGGGCCTTGTGTCTGTGGGCCCGTGTGTCTGTGGGCCGTGTGTGTCTGTGGGCCCTTGTGTCTGTGGGGCCTGTGTGTCTGTGGGCCCGTGTGTCTGTGGGCCCTTGTGTCTGTGGGCCTGTGTGTCTGTGGGCCTTGTGTCTGGGGGCCTTGTGTGTCTGTGGGCCCGTGTGTCTGTGGGCCTTGTGTCTGTGGGCCTGTGTGTCTGTGGGCCCCGTGTGTGTCTGTGGGCCCGTGTGTCTGTGGGCCTTGTGTCTGTGGGCCTGTGTGTCTGTGGGCCCTTGTGTCTGTGGGCCTTGTGTCTGTGGGCCCGTGTGTCTGTGGGCCCGTGTGTCTGTGGCCCATCTGGGTCTGTGGGCCGTTGAGTCTGTGGGCCTTGTGTCTGTGGGCCCGTGTGTCTGTGGGCCGTGTGTCTGTGGGCCCGTGTGTCTGTGGGCCCGTGTGTGTCTGTGGGGCCCTTGTGTCTGTGGGCCCGTGTGTCTGTGGGCCTTGTGTCTGTGGGCCCTTGTGTCTGTGGGCCTTGTGTCAGTGGGCCCGTGTGTCTGTGGGCCCTTGTGTCTGTGGGCCCGTGTGTGTCTGTGGGCCCGTGTGTCTGTGGGCCAGTGTGTCTGTGGGCCCTTGTGTCTGTGGGCCTGTGTGTCTGTGGGCCAGTGTGTCTGTGGGCCCTTGTGTCTGTGGGCCCTTGTGTCTGTGGGCCCTTGTGTCTGTGGGCCCTTGTGTCTGTGGGCCGTCTGTCTGTGGGCCGTATTCAAATACATTTAGAGTTTCACTTTTTCATGTTGACTGTGGTTCACTGGCTGAACAATTCACTTTTTTACAAGAACAAGTCCAGTTTTGAGTTCTGGGTTTTGTTCCACTTCAGAAATAAAACCAGAAACTTTGTATAAATGAGTTTTGATATTTTTAGATCATTTCTGCCACTGGTCGTTTTCATATTGGACCAATTTAACACGAATACAGTGTTTTTTTTGAGTTCTTTGTTCTGGTTTGAGCCGGTTTAGTTCTAATGTAGACCTGGTTTAGTCCCGGTTTAGACCTGGTTTAGTCCCGTTTTAGTCCCGGTTTAGTTCTGTTTTAGTCCCAGTTTAGTCCCGGTTTAGTTCTGTTTTAGTCCCAGTTTAGTCCCGGTTTAGTCCCGGTTTAGTCCCGCTTTAGTCCCGCTTTAGTCCCGGTTTAGTCCCAGTTTAGTCCCGCTTTAGTCCCGCTTTAGTCCCGCTTTAGTCCCGCTTTAGTCCCGGTTTAGTCCCGGTTTAGTCCCGCTTTAGTCCCGGTTTAGTCCCGGTTTAGACCTGGTTTAGTCCCGGTTTAGTCCCAGTTTAGTCCCGCTTTAGTCCCGCTTTAGTCCCGCTTTAGTCCCGCTTTAGTCCCGCTTTAGTCCCGCTTTAGTCCCGCTTTAGTCCCGGTTTAGTTCTGTTTTAGTCCCAGTTTAGTCCCGCTTTAGTCCCGCTTTAGTCCCGCTTTAGTCCCGGTTTAGTCCCGCTTTAGTCTGTGACATAGTGAAATACTCTGCTTAGTTTTATAATTGGTTGAGTTTGTGTTTTACTGGCAGCATTTTACTTTTTTTCTAGAAACTGTCCAATTTTAAGTCCTGGGTTTTGTTCCAGTCGTAAAATAGAACCAAGAACTTGGTATAAATCAGTTTTGATATTTAGATAAAGTTGTGAGTGTAGTTACTGCTATAATCTAATCTAATTTTATCTAATCTAATCTAATCTAATCTAATCTAATCTAATCTAATCTTGTGTTTGTTTTATTCACACGTTACCACTAATATTTTGAAAGTAAAATTCATATATTTTTATTCTGACCAGAGTATTTTGATCCTTCTTTAATCCTGATGTCGACATCTGCTTTGGCCCCGGTCTAGACCTGGTTTAGTCCAAGTCTAGTCCTGGTCTAGCCCTGGTTTAGTCTGAGTCTAGTCCTGGTCTAGCCCTGGTTTAGTCTGAGTCTAGTCCTGGTCTAGCCCTGGTTTAGTCTGAGTCTAGTCCTGGTCTAGCCCTGGTTTAGTCTGAGTCTAGTCCTGGTCTAGCCCTGGTTTAGTCTGAGTTCAGTCTGAGTCTAGTCTGGGTTTAGTCTGAGTCACGTGGGCGTGTACGTCACAGTACGCACCCACTGTGACGGGTTTAGTCTGGGTTCAGTCCAGGTTTAGTCCGAGTTTAGTCGCGGTTTAGTCCTGGTTTAGTCCTGGTTTAGTCTGGGTCTAATCCTGGTTTAGTCCTGGTTTAGTCCTGGTTTAGTCTGGGTTAAGTCCTTCTTTAGTCCTGGTTTAGTCACGGTTTACTTTTGGTTTAGTCCTGGTTCAGTCCTGGTTCAGTCCTGGTTTAGTCTGGGTTTAGTCCTGGTTTAGTCCTGGTTTACTTTTGGTTTAGTCCTGGTTTAGTCTGGGTCTAATCCTGTTTTAGTCCTGTTTTAGTCCTGGTTAAGTCCTGGTTTAGTCTGGGTCTAATCCTGGTTTAGTCCTGGTTTAGTCCTGGTTTAGTCTGAGTTAAGTCCTTCTTTAGTCCTGGTTTAGTCACGGTTTACTTTTGGTTTAGTCCTGGTTTAGTCTGGGTTTAGTCCTGGTTTACTTTTGGTTTAGTCCTGGTTTAGTCTGGGTCTAATCCTGTTTTAGTCCTGTTTTAGTCCTGGTTAAGTCCTGTTTTTTCCGGGTTTAGTCCTGGTTCAGTCCTGGTTCAGTCCTG
Organism: Periophthalmus modestus; assembly: GCA_019594935.1. Lineage (NCBI taxonomy): Eukaryota > Metazoa > Chordata > Actinopteri > Gobiiformes > Gobiidae > Periophthalmus > Periophthalmus modestus. The sequence goes on along the minus strand of JAIEZT010000304.1, from coordinate 1,869,653 downwards.
GTTTAGTCTGGGTCTAATCCTGGTCTAATCCATAATTATCTGATGTATCTGATATATATATAAGCAGCTGTTTACTGTCTGATCAGGAAGCGCACTGTTAGCATGCTAGTTGTTGTTAGCTCTCGCCTCTTAAAGGTGTAGCCCCGTGTTACAGTATTTTCATGACTGGAAAATTGAAACTACATGTAGATTTGAGTATTTTTTTGGGAGGGCATCTGGATTAAAACACAGTAAATCCAGATACTTTTACTTTAAATCTGCGTCTCCGTCGTCATTGTTTTTTTTAGGTCGATTGTTGGCTCGTTTTTTCCCATCATGCTTTTGGAGGCTCAGACGGAGAGGGGGGTCCACAGATGGGCAGCGGGGATGGGGTGAAGTTGGCAGAGTTTTGGGGGGGAGTCGTCGTCTCGGGGAGAGGGAAGGCGGGGGGGGAGGGGGATGGGCAGATTGCAGGCAGTGGCTCCGATTCAAATGATCCCTGGACTAACTGGGCAAGAGCCGTAATTGACTGGAGACAGTTTGGGCTTTTATTGTGAAATCTCACTCATGTTTGGTGTTATTTTATTTTGTTAACACTGCACAAAGAGACTCGACATCAGGACGAAACCAGAACCAAACCAGACGATTTGAGTGTTTCTACAGCCGCTTAAAGTTCCACTATGTAACATTACTTTCTTACATGGAAATCGCATTGTTTTTGGAATGTTCCGCAGTGTGGCATTAAACTAAATCATGTATAATACAAAAAATACCTTGCGTTTTAAGGTCGTCTCCGCAGATTTGACTTGTAACTTGACCCGGCTTGTCTCCATGGAGATAGAATAGATTAATACCATATATGGAACATTTCAGGCAGTGCATCAACATCTCCATGGAGACGAGCAGGTGGTAGAGAAGTTACACAGAACAGCTTTAATTAACTTATAACTAATTTGTCTAACTATTTTGTGTGTTCTCCTAGTTCTAACTGGGTTTTCTTTCAGTTTCATACTCCAGGACTGACCAAGACCTGTTCAAAGACATGTTCAAGGAGAAGTTTAAGGACAAGTTCAAGGAGAGATTCAAGGAGATGTTTAAAGACAAGTTCAAGGAGATGTTCATGGGCATGTTCAAGGAGATGTTCAAGGAGATGTTCATGGAGATGTTCAAGGAGATGTTCAAGGAGATGTTCATGGACATGTTCAAGGAGATGTTCATGGACATGTTCAAGGAGATGTTCATGGAGATGTTTAAAGAGATGTTCATGGACATGTTCAAGGAGATGTTCAAGGACATGTTCAAGGAGATGTTCATGGACATGTTCAAGGAGATGTTCAAGGACATGTTCAATGAGATGTTCATGGACATGTTCAAGGAGATGTTCATGGACATGTTCAAGGAGATGTTCATGGACATGTTCAAGGAGATGTTCATGGACATGTTCAAGGACACGTTCATGGACATGTTCAAGGACATGTTCATGGACATGTTCAAGGAGATGTTCATGGACATGTTCAAGGAGATGTTCATGGACATGTTCAAGGAGATGTTCAAGGACATGTTCAAGGAGACGTTTAAGGACATGTTCAAGGCGACGTTCATGGACATGTTCAAGGAGATGTTTAAGGAGATGTTCATGGACATGTTTAACGAGATGTTCATGAACATGTTCATGGACATGTTCAAGGAGATGTTTAATGAGATGTTTAAGGAGGTGTTCAAGGAGATGTTCATGGATATGTTCAAGGAGATGTTCAAGGAGATGTTCAAGGAGGTGTTCATGGAGATGTTCATAGAGATGTTCATGGAGATGTTCATGGACATGTTCAAGGAGATGTTCATGGACATGTTCAAGGACATGTTCAAGGAGATGTTCAAGGAGATGTTCATGGAGATGTTCAAGGAGATGTTCATGGAGATGTTCATGGAGATGTTCAAGGAGATGTTCAGGGAGATGTTCAGGGATCTCTGAGTACTTCTCTCCAGTCACCCACTGCTCTTTACAGGTGACACCTATTGAAATGACAAGCCAAAGATGAGCCCCGGGCGCAGAGCAGCGGAGTGAGTCGCTGCTCTGTTACTGTCGCTGAGCTCTCGCCCGCACTGTCACAAATCAAGTGTTCAGACTCAGAGCAGCAGATAGAGACTGTGCGTGTCCCTCCTTCTAAAAAGAACAATAAGCCACTTGATAAAAACACTATTTCAGGTGTCAGACCACAAAATTTAATAAAAATAACGACTGGTGCCATTAACAGACAAATTTGATAAGCATGTAAAATGTGGACTGCTAAACATTAGGTCCCTTTCCTCCAAATCTCTTCTGGTAAATGAATTAATTCGTGACCATAACCTAGATCTATTGGCTCTAACTGAAACATGGCTCCTAAAAGATGACTATGTTAGACTAAATGAGTCTACTCCACCCAGTCACTTAAATTTTCAGAGCTCCAGGACCACAGGCCGAGGTGGGTGGTGTGGCAGTCATTTCACACTCCAGTTTACTACTTAGTCCTAAAACTAACTATACATTTAGCTCGTTTGAAAGCCTTTACTGTCAATCACCTGCCCAAGCTGGAGAAACCAAAAGGCTGTTTTATTCATAATAATCTATCGACCTCCAGGTCCCTATTCAGAGTTTCTTGATTGAGTTCTCTGATTTTATATCTAGTCTAGTGTTAGCCTGGGAAAGGATAGTAATAGTTGGAGATTTTAACATACACGTTGACAATAGCAGTGACTATCTTGGTAATGCCTTCAGTGCTCTGCTCGATGGGATCGGCTTTACCCAAAATGTGAATAAACCAACCCACAGTCACAAACACACCCTGGATCTTGTTCTAACATATGGTGTAGAGATCCCAGTGACCTTAATGTCCTCCCTCAAAACCCCATATTATCAGACCACTTTCTAATAACCTTTCAGTTTATCCTTAAAGATTATCCTGTCCCACAGAATAAAACTATAATGAAAAGAACAATATCTGAAAAATGCATTGTAACATTCAAAGAAACAATAGAGCCAGTATTTAGGACCATGTCATTTGACTCTGAAAACAGCTTTAGCCCATCTATGTATGACCAGTTTGCTGACAGATCTATGTACGCCCTGAAAACTGCTCTTGATACTGTAGCTCCCCTAAAACAGAAGGATGTTAGGCCCAGACCTCCTGCCCCCTGGTACAATGAAGAACTGCGCTCACTCAAACAAAAGGTCAGAAAATTAGAGAGGTCATGGCGCTACTCCCGCTCTGAGCAATCACTAAAGGCATGGAAAATCTGCCTTTTGACTTATAAGAAGGCTCTGCGGAAGTCCCAAACCAGATATTTTTCAAATTTAATTGAAGTAAACAAAAACAGCAGCAGGTTTCTGTTCAGCACTGTAGCCAGGCTGACAAACTGCCACAGCGCAGTTGAACCCTCAATCCCTGCTACTCTTACCTGCAATGACTTTCTTAATTTCTTTAACAACAAAATCACAGAAATTAGAGATAAATTGAACAAAATGACTCCTACAGTCAGTATTGAGCAAGCCCAGGCTGTAAAACTAATGTCCCACATAAATCCACCAGTGACATTAGACAGGTTTACTGCTGTTGACCAAGCAGAGATAACTTCAGCCTTTATGTCCTCAAAAACATCAACTTGTATCTTAGACCCTATACCAACCAGACTCCTCAAAGAAATCCTCCCTCTAATTATAGATCCTGTCCTTATATAATAAATACCTCATTAGAAAATGGCTATGTCCCCCAGTCCTTCAAATATGCAGTGATTAAACCGCTTCTGAAAAAACCTAATCTTGAAACCTGATATTTTAGCCAACTATAGGCCCATCTCTAATCTCCCCTTTGTCTCAAAAATCCTTGAAAAAATTGTAGTTAAGCAGCTTTATCGCCACCTACAGGCTAATAATCTATTTGAAACTTTTCAATCAGGTTTCAGACCTCACCACAGCACAGAAACTGCACTACTTAAAGTCACAAATGACTTGTTATTAGCTGCTGACAATGGACTAGTCTCAGTCCTGGTTCTGTTGGACCTCAGTGCAGCGTTTGACACCATCGACCACAATATTCTACTACAGAGATTAGAATGTGACATAGGTGTCCCGAGGGCAGCCCTCAGCTGGTTTAAATCCTACCTGTCTGATAGGTACCAGTTTGTTAATGTAAATCAGAGCTCCTCTCCATGTTCTAAAGTAGCCTATGGTGTGCCACAGGGTTCTGTACTGGGTCCAATCCTGTTCACACTCTATATGTTGCCGTTAGGTAATATCATCAGAAAACATGGCATTAACTTCCACTGCTATGCTGATGACACACCAGCTGTACTTGTCAATGAAACCAGATCAGTCTGATCGTCGGTGGAAAGACTTAGTGCCTGTGTGAAGGACATAAAAACCTGGATGACACTTAATTATCTGCTTCTTAACCCAAAAAACAGAGGTCATTACTCTAGGCCCCAAAAGCCTGCGAGACTCTCTGTTTGACCAGAAAGTCACTTTGGACAGTGTCAGTATTGCCTCCAGTTCTACTGTAAGGAACCTTGGAGTCTTGTTTGACCAAGAGCTCTCGTTCAAACCACATATAAACCAATCCTGTAGAACAGCTTTCTTTCACCTGCGTAATATTGCCAAAATCAGAAAATCTCTTGTCTAAAAGCGACGCTGAAAAACTTATCCATGCATTTGTTACATCAAGGCTAGATTACTGTAACTCCTTACTAGTCGCTTGCCCTAAAAGCTCTATAAAAAGCTTTCAGCTAGTTCAAAATGCAGCAGCCAGGCTCCTAACAGGAACTAAGAGAAGAGAGCACATCACCCCAGTGCTGGAGTCCCTTCACTGGCTTCCTGTCGAGTTCAGAATCAAATTCAAAGTTCTCCTCCTGACATATAAAGCCATAAAGGGCATGGCCCCCCGTTGTATCTGCAAGATGCTATAGTACCATATCACCCAAACAGAGCACTCCGCTCCCAAAATGCTGGACTATTGGTGGTTTCCTAGAGTGACTAAAACCACAGTAGGAGGGAGAGCTTTCACTTACCAAGCTCCTGTGCTATGGAATCAGCTTCCTTTCTATGTTAAAGAGGCCCCCACAGTCTCTACATTTAAGACCAGGCTTAAAACGTATCTCTTTGAAATAGCTTATGGTCAGGCTAGCTAGGACCAGAAATAAACCCTGTAGTTTTAGTTAGGCTGCCTAGGGATAGCCATGCTGGGGGAAGTATGGTAACCTGAGCACTATCCTCTTTTTCCTCCTGTTATCCCTATCAACTTCATTTACTATTCAGTCTGTTCATTGCTATTCACATGTTGTCCGCTGTCCCACTCCCCTCTGGGGAGTGTAATTGTTTCAGATGCCTGGCCGCTGACCGCCTCCTGATCGTTGGTGATGGCTGGACCCTAGATGCCCTCCTGACCGTCCGGTGATGGCTGGACCCTAGATCGCCTCCTGATCGTCCAGTGATGGCCGAACTCTAGATCGCCTTGCCCGAATGGACTCTGGCCCTACAGACTTGAACTGGATGCGCCTTAGTCCTGGACACATCTATAGCCTGTCCGTCCATGGGAGTGGATCTCTCCTTCACTGTGGTTCTCCTCGAGGTTTCTCCTTTTCCCAATGGGTTTTTGGAGTTTTTCCTTGCCGAGAAGGAGGGTCTAAGGACAGGGGATGTTCTGGAACAATTTGCTTGTCTGTTTCTAATTTGCTTGTCTGTTTCTGTTTCACTGTTGATTTTCTAATTCTGTTGGTTAATCAACTCTCATGTTCAGCCCTAAGAGGCGACTGCTGTCGTGATTTTGGGCTCTACAAAAATAAATTGAATTGAATTGAATTGAAATGTGGGTCAAATACAGACGACACATTTCCATAAGAAGATCACAAAGCAAAAGTTACACTGTGTAACTTTTCTGGTGGGGATGAGGAGTCGGCCATTTGCTTTTTATCCATAAAGGGATGTTATTCCTTTGCTTAGAGTGTTCTGTGGTATCGCATTAAAGAGTTTTTTATTCACTTTCACTCAATTTTAGGTGCTTTTAACACCTTAAAACACAAGTGAGCTCGCCTCTCCATAGATCTGACCTGTAATGTGGCCTGGTGGTGTCATCCATCATCGTCTTGTCCTCATTTTAAATAGATAAGTTTAAACCCTCGCTGTAGAACATTCTATGCAAAGCAGTGACTAAATCGCTATAGAAACGAGCAGGAGACATCTTTATTCCATTAGAAAAGTTACCTAGTGCAGCTTTAAATCAGACGTATTCTGCAAAATCAAAAGTAAATGAAAAAAATATACGTTGCTTGCTATCCATAGGGGGCGCCAACAGCTCCACGGCTCTTTGTTGTGATGACATTTACAGCGACGTCAGCTCCTATTGGTCACCGCAGTTTTCTAACACATCGGCGGATTTTTTTTTTTTTTTTTAAGTCGTTTTAAATTAATATTTTGATTTATAGTTGCCCTCAAATTTGCATAGATGTAAAAAATATAACTGCATCTCTCTTGATAAACTGACATTTTGCGACAGTCATACATAATTTACCTTGTTGCGGGGCCGCATAAAATGACGAGGCGGGCCACATTTGGTCCCCGGGCCTTGAGTTTAAAATAAATAAAATGAGTAAATTACGTCACGATGCACCGGATTATCGTAGATTCTAACTGTAGACCAGACGCAAGCGCAATAGGGTTGATTTAAACTGAATTTGTAACCCGTTTCCATGGCGACGACGCAATAAAACGACTTTTCTGTTGTATAATTTGCACGTGTGTCTCGATAACGTGCCACACAACCGCCGCAGTCACGCTCTATCGATCCGCCGCTTGCCTAAAATCACGTTCTTAATACAAAAATCGATCGCTAATTGGAAAACCATTACGACGCAATCAGGCGGGAATCTGTCCTGATTTAAAAAATAGTCGATCCGATTCCTCCGTTTTGTATTCCCGTCGTACAGAACCGTGTTTATAATCTCCCCCAATTATCTCTCTAATTACATCTGAGTTAGTGCATGAAAAATTAGCTTTCCAACGCAGCTAAAGACTTGAAATCTGCAGCCTCCGTGATAGACATTACAGAGCTAACAACGCCGCGCTTCCTCCAGCAAGTTAATTAGCAGATTATGGAGTTACTGTATAATGTCCCGCAGTGCCCAGGGTGAAACGAGCCAACGCAAAGATACCTGTCCTGTTTTATTAAAATGTCAAAACGAACCGCGCTGATATCGAGTCGAAATGTCCAAAGGGAATCAATGGGACTAATAGCAGCAGCTTAAAAATATCTGTGCGCCGCTAATCCGGATAAATGCAGTTTAAAGGTTGTGTTTTTAGAGTTTTTATGGAGTAAGAGTCGCGGTTGTTATGGCGATTTGGTCAAAGAAATATGTGTTTTAATGTTCGTCGCAAACAGACCCGGAGTTGTGTTTTTTTGTTTCATTCACACATGTTTTAACACGAACAAACTGTAGATTTACGCTGAGTTCTTCACTCGTACTGAAAACACTCCGTTCCACCTTGTGATGTCATCAAGTGGTGATACAGGAAGTGGTTCGCTGTGTTTTTAAACTCCACACACTCTGCCTCACATCTGCTACTGAACTAAAAGTAAAAGGAGCTGCTAACTACCACTTCATGACATCACAAGGTGGAACAGACCATTTTTAGTCTTGGTTTAGTGCTTTATAGTTTCTGATTTAGTGATTTAGGCCTTGTTTGGACCTGGTTTAGTCCTGGTTTAGTCCCGGTTTAGTCCCGGTTTAGTCCCGGTTTAGTCCCGGTTTAGTCCTGGTTTAGTCCCGGTTTAGTCCCGGTTTAGTCCTCTGTTTAGTTCTGGTTTAGTTCTGTTTTAGTCCCAGTTTAGTCCCAGTTTAGTCCTGGTTTAGTCCCGGTTTAGTCCCGGTTTAGTCCTGGTTTAGTCCTGTTTAGTTCTGTTTTAGTCCCAGTTTAGTCCCGGTTTAGTTCTGTTTTAGTTCCGGTTTAGTTCCAGTTTAGTCCTGGTTTAGTCCCGGTTTAGTCCCTGTTTAGTTCCAGTTTAGTCCCGGTTTAGTCCCGGTTTAGTCCCGGTTTAGTCCCGGTTTAGTCCCGGTTTAGCTCTGAATTTACCACTTATCTCTACTGAACAAAAAGCTCAAACGTAGCTGTTAACTAAACCACCACTTGATGACATCACAAGGTGGAACGGAGCATTTTGAACTTTAGAGATGTGACAGTCTGATAATAAAGTGTGACTCAAACATGTGAGTGACACAAAACACACGTCCAGGTCTGTTTTTGACGACTTAACGACTTTAACCTCAGGATGTAAAGCGATATATAAAAATGTTTCTCGTGACATTTTGAGCATAAAATGTTTCTCTCTTCATTCAGTCGCCAACGCCTCCAGTGAAGGGAACGATACATGGAGTCTAGGGTGAGATTTCGAGCCATGTACAGCACTTTAAATGTGGTTCTCTGGTGTGATTTACTCCATGACAAACTGGACAAATCAGTTATTAATCCGTCATTAAAGCAAAATTATGAACAAATGGGTTGGTCCTGGTGCATGAACCAACCTGATGTTCACGTTTTTCCAGCAGAAGACGACGTAAATGTGGATAATGACGGAACAAATACTCGGAACAAATACTCGGATACAATCAAATCAAACCCAGGACCTTCTAGCTGTGAGGCGAGAGTCTTAACCACTGCACCACTTTGTCTTAAGCAGATACTGGAGCAAAAAACCCCAAAACTTAACAGTAAAAGTATGAAAAAAAGTATTAAAAACGCACTTCAAGAGTAAAAAGTAAAAGTATTTCTCATAGACTTTGAGGATCTAATAAAGCTTCAAACGTCGTGACTTTCATAAACATTTGTGCGTTGTTATATTTTCATTTGCTCAAATTATAAAATAAACCTTCAACCTTTTCAGCAGGTCTCAAACTGTAAAAAAAACCCCAAAAAACTTTACTTTTCAGTCCTGTAACAGAGCAAAAAGTACAAATACCTGCTGTCAAATGTACTACTACTACTGCAAACTGTTTCTGTGACATGTACAGGGTGGTCGTAATGTTTTGGCTCATATGAATTCCACTGATTTTGTCTTTTTTCCAACAAAATTTGACATATGGCGCGATCCAGCTTCACATCACTTAAACAAACACTTTATTAAAACGAAACGCTTCCATTTGCATATTTATGTCATTTTAATTAGATTAGCCAACCTTAAAATCCCAATTAGGCTATTTGCTTTGGATCTACAAAGCAATAAAAGGGGGAAAACATGACACAGCCATAATTAAATGATAAAAGTCAACATTTATTGCACAATGTGACTGGAGTGAGTGTATTTTGGACGCGTTTAGCCAAACCACGGTGCCCCAATTGAAACCAATGGTGATTTTGTTGCGCCACAAACAACAGCCAAATATGTGTGAAACTATGGGAGCTGTTAGCCTCCCCAACTCAGTCCCGCTGTGCCTGTACAATAATGCCAGAAGGGAGGGAAAAAACCTGCTTGTATGTAGCACCAAGCAGCCACCGCGCGCCCCAGCGAATGACTGCTGGGTCTGTGGACTGAGGAGGAGGGAGGAAAAGTGAAATTGACAGCGGAGAGTCGACGGTCCGCTGCGCTACACTCAAGTACATGTCTACAGTGAGCGAGAGCGAAAGGGGGAGGGTACCACTTTGTCACTGGCTGCTACGAAGATTAACCTTTCAATTAGTAGTTATCAGCTCCTCTGTGCGTCTCCATGCGTGCAGACCTGCGGGATTATCATTATTTGGATACATAACAACACCCATCCTGACGCGCCTTCCCCTCTCCATCCACCATTATGATGAAGAGCGCGGGCTGATGTGCGCAAACTTGAAGAAGGTAAAACTACGAGTGCATATTTGTACTGTGTTTTCACGCCGCCGCGCCTGCATCCATCGCGGAACATGTAAAAACGCGTCGTCGGTTCGTGTGTCAGACGCGGGGAAAGCGGCGCCCGTTACGCACAGAGTGTCTGTCTCCGTGCGTCGTTCGGGGAGAATTTGAAGAGCAAACTTGTATTCCCCCCCCCTGAATCGCGTTTTTTCTTCGCCTCAAGGGGCTCGCTGTTCCCCCGCCGTCATTGGAGATATTTGATAGTTACGGTTATAAAGAGGTCATGGCATGGTTACGCGCGCGGTGCATGACGTTAATAACGCTCTCTGATAAACACACAACCCACTTTTCACGGCTAATGTGGCTTAATGTCTTTACGTGGAGTGCGTTTTATAAGACAAGAATAGACGAGGGTGGGGGAATAAGGTGTTTTTTCATGCGCTTTAAAAAAAAAACCGCTGCGTGGATCTGCGAAAATATGGCACGTAATTATTCAATCGGTTTCACTTTAAGTCTGCGCTGAGCCTTTGCGGGTTTTATGCAAACACATGATAGATTTAACAAACAGCCAATTAAAGTCTAAAATGATCTAAATCACTTTCAAGTGTAACCAACTGTTTCAAGGAGGAATATGGATTAAGGTGGCACGGCGCTAAACGATCCTCTAATGGGGTCATAAATTAGCCCGTGTAATTAATTCCAGGCTAATTCGCGTTTGTTTTTTTCTCGTTTTTTAACACGGTAATAAAGCGATGTGGAAGCGGTTAGGCGGTACGGAGTCGATGGTCCCCCCGTGCTCCTCGAGTGTCAGTGTCAATTCATCTCCTTCTCCACCTTAAGAGGAGGGTCAATCGACTGAAGTGACGGGAAACACAGCCAATGGCGCGCCTCTGAGGCTGAGCGCACGCACAAAGATTGACACACGCTTTATCAAACCAGGAATCGGATCTTGTCTTTGCAGCCAATATTGACGTTGCTAGGGAGGGCGCATTAGCGTAGGTGAGCTTTAATGACGCTCCATTGGATTGTAATAAGCGTCATGTCGGATTCATGTAAACTGCAACATTGTAACAAAATGGCGACTGTTTAGGTGACATCAGTAACGCGCCCGCTGGCATCGCTGTCACGTATCTGCGGAAGGAAGCCAAGAAGGGACTCAACTCTGGGTTAGTTCTGTGCTTATTCCAGGTTTATACACGTTCTGGACGCGGACGTTTCACTGCCTTTTGCCCATCGCTGTCACAAAGTCCAAGCGTCACATTTTTTGGCTGGCGCGTCCCCTGTGCGTAATGGCACTGGAAAACGCAGGGACTTGAGCTGTCAAAAGTGCGCACTGGGCCAAAGTTATCAGCCGCATCCTTCACTTTAGCACACTTTAGCGCGGAAATGCACGGATGGCACGCGGGATTTCAGCGTGAAACAACTTGACAGCTTGTTCCAAATCGGATAAATAACGCTGCGTACACTGTCACTCCACTGTCACTTTGGGAGTCTCGAAGTTTCCACGCATCTCGCCTTCTTCCTACTCCTCTGAAACGGGGCAGCTGGGTTTGCAATGTGGATGAATAGTGTGAGATTAAGTCGCTTTAATTCCTTTTGCAGCCATGACAGCTCCCGCATCTGTTTGGATCCATCTGTTTTCGCGCGTTTTAGCACATCTTAAAAAGTAACTTCAGCCCCTCTGCTCCTCCCACGCTCACGTTTGTGTTGAGTAAAATGCGTGCGTAAAAGTGGGCCATGGGACTGTGGCGTTCCTGGACTGCTGAGAAATGCATCGCTGTGGAGTCTATAGAAACGTGGGGGTTATTTACAGGAGCATTCGTGAGACATTTGACTGTGCAGTTTGGTCAAATCAATGAAACAAGCGCAGGTTTAGGGGTTAGATTGTCTGGCATTGAACTAAAGCTCAGAAAGATTGAGTTTTAAGTAATTATGTTTGTGTAATAAGAGTAACAAACCTATTTACAATCACCAATCTCTGTATTTTTATTTATGGCAGGCTGCATGTTAGTGGCACGGATTGGGTAGCATTCCTCAAGCTAACAGTTACATCCTTAAGCTGTTGTCATTTGAATATCAGTTTTTTATAGTTTTTTAGCATTGAAGTAAAGCTGATAAAGATGTAGTTTTACGTGATTTACGCTTTATGTTTGTGTAATTAGAGTAACAAACCTATTGACAATCACCAATTTTGCTATTTTTATTTATGGCAGGCTGCATGTTAGTGACACGGATTGGGTAGGCTACTTCAGCTGTCATCAAAACTTTATAGCATTGTTTAGCATTCCGTAAGCTAACATTTACTTCCTTAAGTTGTTGTTTTTCAATTGTCAGTCGTATAGATTTTGGCATTGACGATCCTTGATTATTTACAATCGCCAATTTCATTTGGCGTCCGTATTTTATTTTTGGTACATGTTAGTGACACGGATTGGGTAGCATTCCTTAAGCTAACAGTTACATTCTTAAGCTGTTGTCATTTGAATATCAGTTTTATAGCTTTTGGCAGTGAAGTAAAGCTGATAAAGATGTAGATTTAAGTAATAGACTCTTTATGTTTGTGCAGTAAGAGTAACAAACCTATTTTTGGTAGGCTACACGTTAGTGACACGGATTGGGTAGCATTCTTTAAGCTAACAATTACATCCTTAAGTTATTGTTTGAATATCAGTTTTATACTTTTTGGCATTGTAATAAAGCTCTTAAAGATGTGGGTTTTAAGTGATAGACTTTTTATGTTTGTTTTATAAGAGTAATAATCCTATTTATTTTTGGTAGGCTACATATTAGTGACACAGATTGGGTAGCATTCCTTAAGCTAACAGTTACATCCTTAAGTTATTGTTTGAATATCAGTTTTATAGATTTTGGCATTGAAGTACAGCTGATAAAGATGTAGTTTTAAGTAATAGGTTTGTTACTCTTGTAACACAAACATAAAAAAGTCTGTTTATTTGTGGTAGACTACATATTAGTGACACGGATTGGGTAACATTCTTTAAGCTAACAATTACATCCTTAAGATATTGTCATTTGAATATCAGTTTTATAGTTTTTGGCATTGTAATAAAGCTCATGAAGATGTGGCTTTAAGTGATAGACTTTTTATGTTTGTTTTATAAGAGTAATAAACCTATTTATTTTTGGTAGGCTACATATTAGTGACACAGATTGGGTAGCATTCCTTAAGCTAACAGTTACATCCTTAAGTTATTGTTTGAATATCAGTTTTATAGATTTTGGCATTGAAGTACAGCTGATAAAGATGTAGTTTTAAGTAATAGACTCTTTATATTTGTTTAAAAAGAGTAACAAACCTATTTATTTTCGGTAGGCTACACATTAGGTTAAGGAATGCTACCCAATCCGTGTCACTAACATTTACATCCTTAAGTTGTTGTCATTTGAATGTTTTTGTGCAGTTTGTAAGTTTTCCTATGGCTGTGTCTCCCGTTGATCCTACTTCCTCTGTCATAATGTGATATAACATCGTTTGTTATTGCCTGTTATTACATAAAGCTCATGACCTAGATTTGACCCCAGCGAACCAGGAAGTTATGCGCTCAACCCTTTGTCCACACACTTCTGGGTTTGACTATTTCCTAGTTTGAAAATGTCATGCAAACTGTGCAGTCCGCCTACACTGTACGCTTTACATTTGAGGCATTTTAATAAGGACGGTGAATATTGTACAAATATTTGGAAAATGATAACAGAAAACCTTAGATGACCTCTGCAAAGGCACTACCTCTGTGTCGCAATGTGAAGTGTCCAGACCCACATTTTAAGTCAAAGGCAGTTCAGGCAGTGGTGGAAAAAGTACTCCATTTTGTTAAGTAAAATTTTAAATGCAGGGGCAAGAAAATACCCAAGTAAAAGTAAAAGTATCCTATGAAAAATGTACTTAGTAAAAGTGTTATAAAATGTACTTAAAGAGTAAAAAGTAAAACTATTTTGCGAATGTTTTCAGCTCTAATAAAGCTTCAAATGTAATGATTTTGATACAGATTTGTACTATTTTTATTAGCTCAAACTACGAACATGTTAAAAGTAAACCCTCAGCCTTTTCAGCAGCTCTCAAACTATAATAAAAGTACTTTTACTTTCCAGTCCTGTTCAAAAATGTAGTGCAGTAGAAAGTACAGATACTGCTCTCAAATGTACTGAAGTAAAAGTAAAAACATATCCACTGTAAAATGTACTGAAGTAAAGTACAGATACCTAAAATGTATTCTTAAGTGCTATACTTTACTAGTTTTAGTCCTTTTACACTTAGTTCAGGGGTAAATGCTCACAAAACCACATCTTGATGAAAAAAAATCCACAAAAAATCGAAAAACGTTTTTTGAAATTCCATGAAACACTAAAACAAACACAGACTAATCTGAAATTGTGCTTATTTATCCAGAGTAATTGCTTGAATATGTGAAATATGTGGTCTGACATAACTTTTACTCTATCTCTCCTCAGATTTGAACTTGGATTTCGCCTCAACAGCGCCCTCAAGCGACTAGAGTGGATTTTACCAGTGCCAACAGTTAAAACTAAACCTTGGATTGAGTTTAATGCGCGGATGTCACTTTGGAACCTAACTTTTTGACCTTTCCGAAGGATGTGGATTTATTCCTTGTTCTCTAGCTGTATGGATTACATATTATTATTATTATTTGCGATTGTGTAACCATGGTAAAACTCGCTAACCCTCTGTACACGGAGTGGATTCTCGAAGCAATACAGAAAATCAAACGCCAGAAGCAAAGACCGTCGGAGGAGCGGATATGCCACGCCGTCGGCACCTCGCACGGACTCGACAAGAAAATTGTTCTCGAGCAATTGGGATTAAGTGTTCACGATGGGTCTATTCTCAAAGTCACCAATAAGGGGAGCACTTCGTACAAAGACCCCGGGAATCCTGGAAGAGTTGGAGCGGCGGTCGCGCAGCCGGCAGTCGCAACCCCCGTTCCGACAAAGGAATTTAAATGGGATTCCCAAGATTTGCGCCATGTTGATTGGAATAAAATACTAAAACGAGCGATCGAAGGCTTGGATGATACGCACGGCTCCTCTCTGAAAAATATCGAGCGGTATCTGAGAAACCAGAGGGATTTGGCCAAAGTTGCCTCTAACCCCGCTTTCGGGCAGAGGTTGCGCTTAGCGGCGAAGCGTTCGGTGGGCAACGGCAGGCTGTTGAAAAATGGCCCGCGATACAAGCTTAGTTCACAAGGGGGCAGCGTGGAGCATGGCAGGGGGCACTCCAGAGGTCCCGGGAGCTCTACGTTACTGCTGACGACGGTGACGCTCCTCCCACATGAGCGCGATCAGGTAAGAGAACACGTGCTTTGCTAACGACGCCATTTTGACAAGTCTCTCTGCTCGGATTGGTCCAATTTTTCACTTTTTTAGAACAAATCTATTTACAATCACCATTTATAGCAGGCTACATATTAGTGACACGGATTGGGTAGGCTACTTCAGCTGTCATCAGAACCTTATAGCATTGTTTAGCGTTCCTTAAGCTAGCAGTTACATCCTTAAATTGTTTTTATTCAAAAATCAGTTGTATAGTTTTTGGCATTGATGATCGTTGATTATTTACGATCACCAATTTCATTTGGCGTCTATATTTTTATTTTTGGTACATGGTAGTGACACGGATTGGGTAGCATTCCTTAAGCTAACATTTACATCCTTAAGTTCTTGTCATTTGAAGATCGGTTTTATAGTTTTTGGCATTGAAGTAAAGCTTATGACATAGTAACAAGTTAGATATGGAGGAAAGTCAAGATTTTGCCCATGTTGGAAGCTAGAAAATGTAGAAATATGGGATTCACAAGCTAGCAAACGAGGCAAAAATGTGAAATACAGTGAATATTAAGCGTGAACACAAGAGGCAGGGTTATGAAAACAGCTCAAAGACGAAATGCTGTAGTATTAGTCCATTATTCCATATGAGTTTTTGTCGCTTGGCCCAAAAAAAAGGCAGCACACTCTAATATTTGGTTGGAGCGCCTTTAGCATTAGCTGTGGTATTGTTTCGTTAAGCTTCTGCAATGTCACAAGATTCATTTCCATCCAGAAAGTTGCAGTTGCATTCATGTTTCACCAAGATCTTGCGTTGATGAAGCTCTTGCAAAGCCTTTTCGAGAACATCCCAAAGATTCTCAATGGGGTTAAGGTGATGTCTCCTGCTCCTGAACCACTTTTTCGCAATTTCAGCCCGATGAATCCTGGTATTGTCATCTTGGAATATGCCGTTTGTTAAATCCAGGTGGCGACTCCTTTTTTTTTTTGGGCCAGGCAGTGTATTCACCCATTTTTGTTACTCTAGACCTTTTGAACCAGTGTCAAAGCTGCTCTCCTGGCTCAGTTGGTAGAGCTTTCGTCCATTGATCTAAAGGTTGGCGATTGGCGGTTGGCGATTGGTGGTTGGCGTTTGGCGGTTGGCGGTTGGCGGTTGGAATAAACATCATTGGTAGAGCGGGCACGTCCACTGACCCACAGGTTGGCGGTGCGATTCCAGCTCCCATACCTGAACACTGCTGTTGAGTCCTTGGGCAAGACAAATGGGCGAGTGGTGCCTTGACGTAAAGCGATTTGAGTGACTTGAAGGTGGGAAAATGTGATCGTTTTTCGCCGATATTGAACATTTTCATGGACTGGCCATCGGTTCCAAGATATCGGTTGAGTCGATATCCCATTTTGGTCTATAAACTGTTGTAATAAGTCGATTTACTAGCCCAAAATGTCTCGTTATACTAATAAAACTTGTATTTTTATAGAGCTGTTCTGTAGTTACTTTGAATGTTACGTAACAGTTATAAAACACATTGGATGATTTTGATTATTTTTCATGTTAAAATGCTTTTAACTCATCAAAAACAGACCTGAATTTGTGTTTAGTTTCATTTACAGATGTGAATAATCCTGTATTATTAGTCTGTCTACTTCTCCAAAGCTCAGAATGTTCTGTTCCGCCTTGTGATGTCATGAAGTGATAGTTAACGGCTACATTTGACCTTTATGTTCAGTAAAGTTTGGCAATTTCAGAGCTAAACCAGGACTAAACCAGGACTAAACTGGGACTAAGCCAGGACTAAACCAGGACTAAACTGGGACTAAGCCAGGACTAAACCGGGACTAAACCAGGTCTAAACCGGGACTAAACCGGGACTAAACCAGGACTAAACCGGGACTAAACCAGGACTAAACTGGAATCAAACCAGGACTAAACCAGGAGGACTAAACCGGGACTAAACCAGGACTAAACCGGGACTAAACCAGGTCTAAACCAGGTCTAAGCCAGGACTAAACCAGGACTAAGCCAGGATTAAATCAGGACTAAACCAGGACTAGACCAGGACTAAACCGAGACTAAACCGAGACTAAATCAGGACTAAACCAGGACTAAGCCGAGACTAAACCAGGACTAAAGCAGGTCTAAACCAGGACTAAACCGAGACTAAACCAGGACTAAACCGGGATCAAACCAGGACTAAACTAGAAGGACTAAACCAGGACTAAATCGAGACTAAACCAGGACTAAACCGGGATCAAACCAGGACTAAACTAGAAGGACTAAACCGGGACTAAACCAGGACTAAACCGGGACTAAACCAGGATTAAATCGGGACTAAACCGGGACTAAACCGGGACTAAACCAGGACTAAACCGGGACTAAACCAGGATTAAATCAGGACTAAACCAGGACTAAACCAGGACTAAACCAGGAGGACTAAACCAGGACTAAACCGGGATCAAACCAGGACTAAACCAGGACTAAACCAGGACTAAACCAGGACTAAACCAGGACTAAACCAGGACTTAACCAGGACTAAACAAGGACTAAACCAGGACTAAACCAGGACTAAACCAGGAGGACTAAACTAGGACTAAACCGGGATCAAACCAGGACTAAACCAGGTCCAAATAAGGCCTAAATCAGGGACTAAAAATCACTAAACCAGGACTAAAAATGCTCTGTTCCACCTTGTGATGTCATAAAGTAGTAGTTTTCAAGTTAACAGCTCCTTTTACCTTTAGTTCAGTTGAGATAAGTGGCAATTCCAGGACTGAAATCATCCAGATGATTCTAGTGAAGATGTGTGGAGTTTAAAAACGCTCCGGAGGACTTCCTGTATTACCACATGATGACATCACAAGGTGGAACAGAGTGTTTTTAGTTTGAGAGAAGAACTTGGGCTAAATCTGCAGGATTTGTGTGAACGAAACAAAAAAAACACAACTCCAGGTTTGTTTGTGACGAGAAAACGACATTAGAACAAAACGCAGCTAATTCGGCAAATTTTTTAATCGAAAAACGCTGGATCGGTGCCGTCTTAAATAACTTGTTCTTTTGAAGTCTCATAACTGATCCTTTCGTGAAGCGCAACGAAACATTTTCACAGTCTCTTCAAATGAACTTCAAAAATAAAAGAGCGAAACAAGACAGCGGCTCTTGTCAGGCTAAAAATAAACGCATTACGGTTAGCATGCTGCTTTCTTGTTCATGCTAATTGTGTAATGGAAAGGAGTTTGTGTGCCTACAAAAACATTTACAGCGGCCGTGTGTTGGTGCTGGAGTAATTGTGTTAGGCTGATTTCTCCATTACACTTGTTTGCATATGGAAAATCTCTGGAGCTGGTGACGAGGCAGAAATATAAATGGAACTTCTTTTTTTTTATTATAATATTTGTTCAAAGGGATGGTCTGATTATGCACAGAGACTGTCTGCTGCTTTTCCCCTTTTTGTCCGATGATATAATGTTCTGGTTGGGAGTTTTATGCGTTTAAAAGAAAAAAAAGTGTGAAAAAAGATCTGTGTTTATGCGTCGTGGTAAAGGAATTGTGTTGATTTATTTTAAAGGTCGTATGTTGCACAAATTGACTCTTGTGAGCGTTAAGTCGTGTTATAATGTTGTTAACTCGTCAAAAACGACCTGGACTCGTGTCTGTTTCATTCACAGGTTTGAGTAACACTTTATGAATAAACCAGGACTAAACCAGGACTAAAAAAAGACTAAACCGGGACTAAACCAGGACTAAAAAAAGACTAAACCAGGACTAAAAAAAGACTAAACCGGGACTAAACCGGGACTAAACCAGGACTAAAAAAAGACTAAACCGGGACTAAACCGGGAATAAAAAAAGACTAAACCAGGACTAAACCAGGACTAAACCGGCATTAAACCACGACTAAACCAGGGCTAAAAAAAGACTAAACCAGGACTAAAAAAAGACTAAACCGGGACTAAACCGGGATAAACCGGGACTAAACCAGAATTAAACCAGAATTAAACCAGAACTAAACCAGAACTAGACCAGAACTAAACCGAGACTAAACTGGGACTAAACCAGAACTAAACCAGAAGGACTAAATCAGGTCCAAACAAGGCCTACATCAGGGACTGAAAAGCACTAAACCAGGACAAAAAATGCTCTGTTCCACCTTGTGATGTCATGAAGTGGTAGTTTTAATGAGGATTACAACATTAAAACAGATCAGAAAACAGCGACTCTTTAAAGCCGTACTGTGAAACCTTCATACAGGTGCACACACACTCTGCTTGTCTCCGCTTGTCTTTCCACAGATCACACCTGTAACTTGACTTGGTGGTGTCACGTGCCCGTTTCCATGGAGATAAATAGGTTTACTGACATACTATGGGACAAAAGGCAAAGTGGTAACATCTCCATGGAGACGTCACCAGAAATTCACCAGAAAAGTTACGTAATGTACCTTTATATAGGCTTCAAATGAGTCTAAATGAATGTATGCAACTTAACAACACCCAGTTTTCAAATTCAAAAGTCCAGATTTACCAAATTTATGAAGTTATACTCGTTATATTGATATCTGAAGATGACAAAAGCCGTTCGTTATCGCCAAATTAATTAAATCGAGTTGTTAACGTTATGTTTTGTAGTGATTTAACCCTTGGATGTCCAAACTTTTTTTTAAAGCGAAGGGCCACAAAACGATGGTCAGTGTTTCGATTTCAGACATTTGACATAGTTGTGACGCCGCCACCGTACGCAGCCTTTTAATAAAACTTGGAATGTTAATTTTAGGTCTGTTTCAGGACAAAAAAGTTATTTCATTAAAGTTTTAGTTGTAGAAATACTTAAATTGCTGAAAAAACATCTGTATTTTCGATTGGGCCTGTTTAGCAGAAGGTCCGAGGGCCGATAAAAAAGGTGTGAGGGCCGGATTTCGCCCAGGGACCGTAGTTTGGACACCCTTGATTTAACCCAATAAAACTGAATGAAAAGTGGATTTGATTTCATTGCGATTTCCAACTTTAGTATCGAAACTAGAAACTCATTTTTTATAACAAAGAGCGTTTCTTTACCCACAAATCACTGTTTTGGATCACGACGGTTGCTATGGCTACGTTTATGTCTTTGTACTGTTTTCTTTTCTTCCGGACAAGTTTGCACAAGTTCAGAACGACTTTATTGACCTGAAATCTCCTCCAAACATCAGAATTCGCCGGGACAAAGGCGTGAATGGCATCTCCAGAAGCTCAGGGCACAGATAGTGTTTAATGTCTTTGTCCTACATCCATCAGATTAGCTCTTTCCCAGAAGGCACATTTAGCCGGTTTACATCGATAGCTGTGGTTAAGAGACTAAAACACACACTTTATAGACTGGAAATGCGCTCGTGCGAGTGTCGGGACCGTGCTGAAGCTTCAGGCTCGACTTTGAGACTCGATACCGATCCCGATACCACGATGATCCTCAAAAACACGATTTATTTAGACGGTAGAATGTGATTTTTGACGTTAAATGGCGCTTTCTGTTCTATTCCCTGTGATTTTTAATACTTTTGTCTTGTGTTTGGAGGAAAGTTGAGGAGAGAGGAGGAGAGAGGAACAGGGAGAAGGAGAGAGGAGGTAAGAGGAGGAGAGAAGAGCAGGGAAGAGGAGAGGAGAGAGGAACAGAGGAAGGGAGAGAAGAGCAGATAGGAAGTGAGAGGAGGAGAGAAGAGCAGAGAGGAGGAGAAATGAGGAGAGAAGAGCAGAGATGAGGAGAGAAGAGCAGAGAGGAGGAGAGAAGAGCAGAGAGGAGGAGAAATGAGGAGAGAAGAGCAGGGAGGAGGAGAGAGGAGCGGAGAGGAGAACAGAGAGGAGAGAGGAGGAGGCAGGGGAGGAGAGGAGAGGAAGAGAGAAGAGCAGAAAGGGGAGAGGAGCAGGGAGGAGGAAGAAGGAGAGAAGAGGAGGAGGGAGGAGAGGAGAACAGAGGAGAGAGGAGGAGGGAGGGGAGGAGAGGAAGAGAGAAGAAGAGAGAGGAGCAGGGAGGAGAGAAGAGGAGGAGAGAGGAGAACAGAGAGGAGGAGGGAGAAGAGGAGAGAGGAAGAGAGGATTGAGGAGGAGAGAAGAGGAGGGAGAAGCAGAAAGGAGCAGAGAGGAGGAGAGGAGATGAGAGGAGAGTTTATGGATGAACAGGACCAACTGAGATTTGGGGCCCGGGACAATGAGCCTCACGTGGCCCTAAGACCCGGGGCCCAGACACGTCCCCTCTGTCCCTCCTGTCGACTCCCGTCTGTAATGAGGCATAAAAGTTATTTATTCAACATTTTTATGGCTTAAATCTGATTTTATAGTAAAAAAAATAAAACACAAAAAGTTTATGTAAAATATTTAAATCCATTTTTATTTGTTTTTGCACAATAAAAAATCAAAAATCATGATCAGAGTGTGAAAAAGTGCAACCGTCTTTATACAGAATCGAGCCTTTTCCTCGAGTCTGAAGTGTTATCGTCATGGTAACGGTGTTTTAGAAGTGTTATCGTCATGGTTACGGTGTTTTAATGTCCCGCACTGCAGGAGGAGCTTTACATATTTACATATTTTACAAGAACAAAAGTGACACAGTCAAATAGTTTAAAAAGACACGAGATTATTACCACATGTTTGTCCAGGGAAAAATAATGAAACAGACGGAGAGAAAGAGAGAGAAAGAGACAGGGAGAAAGAGAGAGAAGGAGAGTGAAAGAGGAGAGAAAGAGGGAGAGAGAGAGAGAGAGAGAGACAGGGATAGAGAGAGAAAGAGGGACGGGGATAAAGAGAGAAAGAGAGGGAAAGAGGGAGAGACAGAGGGTGATAGAGAGAAAGGGGGAGAAAGGATAAAGAGGGACTGAAGGAGAGAGAAAGAGCGAAAAGGAAAGGTAAAGAGGGAGAGAAAGAGAGAGATGAGGATAAAGAGAGATAAAGAGCGAGAGAGACAATGATGAAGCGAGAGGAGAGGAAAAGTGGGAGAGAGAGACGGGGATAAATAGAGAGAGATAGAGAAGGAGAGGGAAAGAGAGAGAGAAAGAGAAAGACGAGGATAAAGAGAGAAGGAGAGGGAAAGAGGGAGAGACAGAGGGTGATGGAGAGAAAGGGGGAGAGAGGGAGTGAAGGAGAGAGAAAGGGAGAGAGAAAGACAGGGACAAAGGGAGAGAAGGAGAGGGAAAGAGGGAGAAAAGGGAGAGGTAGAGAGAAGGAGAGACAGAGGGCAATAGAGGAAGCAAAGAAGAGAGAAAGAAAGAGAGAGAGAGACATGGATAGGGAGAGAGAAATGGAGAGAGTGAGAAAGTTTCTCTCTGTCTAAGAGAAAGGAGGGAGGGAAAGAGACAGGGAAAGAGGGAGCAAGGGAGAGAGACTTTGACTTTTAACAGAGAAAGACAAAGAGAGAGAGAGACAGAGAGAAAGACGGAGAGTTAGAAATAGAGAGAGAGAGAGAGAGAGAGGACTTCTGGGAATAGCGAGGGACAAGTGTGTCTTTGTAGTCGTAGCTGTGATTGTCGCTTCATCGTCGACGTCAGACGTGATTTTCTACAAAGTTTTTCTCACAGACGTTTTCCACAGATTTTTAAACCAGATCAGATCCTGAAACGATAAAGAAACTCGCCTCTGTTTGGGAAATAAAACCGTCTCCGAGTTTATGCTGCTGTTTTTACACATTTTCTGTCAGTTACTCGAAAGTTTACTTTTTAAAACTTCCCTGATTGTTTTGAGGAACATCATATTTTAATTAAACTCACTCTACCGGATTTTTATTGTTTAAAAACTGTGAAAAACAGAACCAGTTGATTTTTAAGTTATTCCTCCATCACCTCCTGCATTCTGAACATCCCAATGACTCACCATGATGAGTTTATAAGCACTTTCCACAGAAACAGCATGCTAACAGTGCACCTCTGCATTATCGGGCAAGAAACAGTGTAGGGTCAAAAATATGGAAAATCAGAAACTAATCGATACTAAAACTGTTGGAAATCACAGTGGTATCGGAATCGGTATCGAGTATCGAGTATCGAGTCTCAGGCTCAGCTGGTAGAGCGTTTGTCCACTGACCTGAAGGTTGGTGGTTCAAATCCCGCTGTCGACATAAAAACATCATCGGTTGAGCCGTCAGATCCACTGATCCTAGTCCTGGTTTAGTCCTGGTTTAGTCCTGGTTTAGTCCCGGTTTAGACCCAGTTTAGACCTGGTTTAGTCCTGGTTTAGTCCCGGTTTAGTCCTGTTTTAGACCTGGTTTAGTCCTGGTTTAGACCCGGTTTAGACCCAGTTTAGACCTGGTTTAGTCCTGTTTTAGACCTGGTTTAGTCCTGGTTTAGACCCGGTTTAGACCCGGTTTAGACCTGGTTTAGTCCCGGTTTAGTCCTGTTTTAGACCTGTTTTAGTCCTGTTTTAGACCTGGTTTAGACCTGGTTTAGTCCTGGTTTAGACCTGGTTTAGTCCTGGTTTAGTCCTGGTTTAGTCCTGGTTTAGTCCTGGTTTAGTCAAGTTTTAGACCTGGTTTAGACCTGGTTTAGTCCTGGTTTAGACCTGGTTTAGTTCCGGTTTAGTTCCGGTTTAGTTCCGGTTTAGACCCGGTTTAGACCCGGTTTAGACCCGGTCTAGTCCCGGTTTAGTCCTGGTTTAGACCTGGTTTAGACCTGGTTTAGTCCTTGTTTAGTTCTGGTCTAGTTCTGGTTTAGTTCTGGTTTAGTCCTGGTTTAGACCCGGTTTAGTCCTTGTTTAGTCCTGGTTTAGTCCTGGTTTAGACCTGGTTTAGTCCTTGTTTAGTTCTGGTTTAGTTCCGGTTTAGTCCTGGTTTAGTCCTTGTTTAGTCCTTGTTTAGTCCTGGTTTAGACCTGGTTCAGTCCTGGTTTAGTCCTGGTTTAGACCTGGTTTAGACCTGGTTTAGACCTGGTTTAGACCTAGTTTAGACCCGGTTTAGTCCCGGTTTAGACCTGGTTTAGACCTGGTTTAGTCCCGGTTTAGACCTGGTTTAGACCCGGTTTAGACCCGGTTTAGTCCTGGTTTAGTCCTGGTTTAGTCCCGGTTTAGACCTGGTTTAGTCCTGCACACACCGGTGTATGATCGTGTCTATGAATTGGTGAGAGGTTCGTTGATATAATTTTGAAACATGCTCCATTTCTCACGTCCTAAATACTCAAAATCAAAGTTCAGATGTTCGTCTCACTCCGCTCGTACTCGCACCTCGTACTGAGAACCCTCCGTTTGTCTGAGTCCGTGTTTGATCCGTTGGTTCTACACCTCTGCCCCGTGAACATGAGCTCGGTTAATCACAGAGTCATGCTGACAGTGTGTGGTGGGCCGTGCGCTGGCTGCCTCTGATCGTTATGTAACTCGACCCTGACGACCTTAAGGGATGTGACGGTTTGTCTTGTGAGCTCCACTTTTGGCCAAACACACGAGCGAAATGTTACTGCCAATTTACAAGGACAAAAAGTACTAATGGTGTTTGTTTTAGTTTGTGTTCATGTGCCGTGAGAAAGTACGTCTAGTCCTGGTCTGGTCCTGGTTTTGTCCTGGTCTAGTCCTGGTCTAGTCCTGGTCAAGTCCTGGTCTAGTCCTGGTCTAGTCCTGGTCTGGTCCTGGTCTAGTCCTGGTCTAGTCCTGGTCTAGTCCTGGTCTAGACCCGGTCTAGTCCTGGTCTAGTCCTGGTCTAGTCCTGGTCTAGTCCTGGTCTAGTCATGGTCTAGTCCTGGTTTAGTCCTGGTCTGGTCCTGGTCTAGTCCTGGTCCGGTCCTGCTTTAATCCTGGTTTAGTCCTGGTCTAGTCCTGGTCTAGTCATGGTCTAGTCATGGTCTAGTCATGGTCTAGTCCTTGTTTAGTCCTGGTCTGGTCCTGGTCCGGTCCTTGTCTGGTCCTGGTCTAGTCTTGGTCTGGTCCTGGTTTAGTCCTGGTCCGGTCCTGGTCTGGTCCTGGTTTAGTTCTGGTCAGGTCCTGGTTTAGTCCTTGGTTTACTCGTGGTTTAGTCCCGGTCCGGTCCGGGTTTAGTCCTGGTCCGGTCCTGGTTTAGTCCTGGTCTGGTCCTGGTTTAGTCCTGGTTTAGTCCTGGTCCGGTCCTGGTTTAGTCCTGGTTTAGTCTTGGTTTAGTCCTGGTTTAGTCCTGGTTTAGTCCTGGTTTAGTCCTGGTTTAGTCCTTCTTTAGTCCTTCTTTAGTCCTGGTCTAGTCCTGGTCTAGTCCTGGTCTAGTCCTGGTCTAGTCCTGGTCTAGTCCTGGTCTAGTCCTGGTCTAGTCCTGGTCTAGTCCTGGTTTAGTCCTGGTTCAGTTTCTCTTGGTCTTGTTCTGTTTTATTTTGTTCTGGTTCTGTGAGAAAATGAGGAGGAGCCGTGTTTGTGGTTTGGTTTTGGTTTTGGTGAGATTAACACTGACCTTTAAGAAGAGGAAATAAAACTTTGCTCTGCTTCTCTTCGGCTTTTCGGAACATTTCAGCCCCAGTGTAAACACCAAAACAACCAAAAAAAACTACCAGAATAAACCAAAACACACCAAAAAACACCAAAATGAACAAAAAACCCACACCAAAACACACCCAAGTACACCGAAACACACATAAATACACCAAAATACACATAAAAAACGCAAAATACACCAAAGCACGTCTAAAGACACCAAAACACAACAAAACACAACAAAACACAACAAAACACACACTAAAACACAGGAAGACACAACAAAATACTCCAAAATACACTAAAGCACACACCAAAAAACACCAAAACACAACAAAACAAACAAAAATACACCAAAATACACCAAAACACACAGCAAAACACAACAAAATACTCCAGACTACACTAAAACACAGAGCAAAACACAGCACCACACACCAAAAACACCAAAACACAGCAACACACACCAAAAACACCGAAACACACACCAAATACACTAAAATACACCAAAACACACATCAAAAACACACCAAATACTCCAAAATACACTAAAATACACCAAAAACACACCAAATACTCCAAAATACACTAAAATGCACTAAAACACACACCAAAAACACATTAAAATACTCCAAAATACACTAAAATACACCAAAAACACACCAAAATACTCCTAAATACACTAAAATACACCAAAACACACATCAAAAACACATTAAAATACTCCAAAATACACTAAAATACACCAAAAACACACCAAATACTCCAAAATACACTAAAATACACCAAAAACACACCAAAATACTCCTAAATACACTAAAATACACAGCAAAACACAGCAAAATACTCCAAAACACGGCAAAACACACACCAAAGTACTTCAAAACACACACATATGTAGTACATTTCCAGTCACTAAACTTGTTTCGTGTCTTTTAAACCTGCTGCAGATTTGTCTCAGGAGGAAAACTCGTCAGTCTCATATTATTAGTTTAAATTTATGGTACTGGAACATTTCTTATCGGAAAATTTTAGGAATGAGCAGGAATTTCACCATTATCTTTATTTTTACAACTGAGACTCTATCAAAATTGACAAAGAAAAGCGTCATTTTTTTTCTTTTTTTCACTTTTCCTTGTTTTTCTCGTGTCACCCATTAGAAACGCTCGGGCCCGGCGCCACTATTGTCCGATCGAAACGACTGAAAACATTTATACAAAGAAAATAAATGGTATAAAACTTGGCCTTTGTGTGTTTTCTTAAAGTGGGAGTGGACTTCCGTGGAGAGGATTGTGCTAAGTACCAGAGGTGTGTTGGCTCTAAAGGCCACAGTGTTCAGGCTGAACATTCGCCCTCGGCCCCGTGTAGCATTTCATGGCATTTTACATACGTCTGTTTAGAGCTGCGACGAGGAATTTTTATAATATCTGGCAACGCTGCTGAGTGTTCGTCAGCCCCGTGGAGAGTTTGAGCCGCTGATACTCGTCATTTTTATTGTGAATTTAGAGCTGCACCGAAAGTACGATTTGAACGAACATGATCAGTAAAAAAGTACAAACTAAAAACTGTTTTTAGTTTGTGTTTGTGTGAGAATAAGAATGTACTGGTTTAGACCTGGTTTAGTTCTAGTTTAGACCCCGTTTATAGTCCTGGTTTAGTCCCAGTTTAGTCCTTGTTTAGGTTGGATTATTGTCCCGGTTCAGTCCTGGTCTAGTCCTGGTTTAGTCCTGATTTAGTCCTGGTTTAGACCTGATTTAGTCCTGGTTTGGTCCTGGTTTAGTCCTTGTTTAGTCCTGGTTTAGTCCTGGTTTGGTCCTGGTTTAGTCCTTGTTTAGTCCTGGTTTAGTCCTGGTTTGGTCCTGGTTTAGTCCTGGTTTAGCCCTGGTTTAGGCCTGGTTTAGTCCTTGTTTAGTCCTGGTTTAGTCCTGGTTTAGTCCTGGTTTCGTCCTGGTTTAGACCCGGTTTAGTCCTGGTTTAGTCCTGGTTTAGACCTGGTTTAGTCCTGGTTTAGACCTGGTTTAGTCCTGGTTTAGTCCTGGTTTCGTCCTGGTTTAGACCCGGTTTAGTCCTGGTTTAGTCCTGGTTTAGTCCTGGTTTAGTCCTGGTTTAGTCCTGGTTTCGTCCTGGTTTAGACCCGGTTTAGTTCTGGTTTAGTCCTGGTTTAGACCTGGTTTAGTCCTGGTTTAGTCCTGGTTTAGTCCTGGTTTAGTCCTGGTTTAGTCCTGGTTTAGACCTGGTTTAGTCCTGGTTTAGACCTGGTTTAGTCCTGGTTTAGACCTGGTTTAGTCCTGGTTTAGACCTGGTTTAGTCCTGGTTTAGACATGGTTTAGACCTGGTTTCGTCCTGGTTTAGACCTGGTTTAGTCCTGGTTTAGTCCTGGTTTAGACCTGGTTTAGTCCTGGTTTAGTCCTGGTTTAGTCCTGGTTTAGACCTGGTTTAGTCCTGGTTTAGACCTGGTTTAGTCCTGGTTTAGACATGGTTTAGACCTGGTTTCGTCCTGGTTTCGTCCTGGTTTAGTCCTGGATATATGGTAGTAAGTACTAGTATATATGAAGTAAGATTTATGGTCCCACTTGTATCTTTACTTCATATATTTGATGTTTTTCTAAGTATAAAAAATGTAGAAAGTAACATATATGGAATTATGTGGCAAAGTAAAAAAAAAATAAAAAAAATACAAAATATTTTTCAACAAATTAATGGGTGGATACTTTGACGATATGAATATTAAAAAACAAACAAAAGTAAAGTAAAAAAAATATGTACTAAATTTTTTTGTCCAAAGCAATAGGTGGATACTTTGACAATGTGAATATTTAAAAAAAAAAAGTGGTTTACTACATAATGTACATAATGTCTCCTATGTATAAAATGTAGAAAGTAAGATATATGGAATTATCTTGCAAAGTTAAAAAAATCAAATAAAGTAAAGGGTGGATACTTTGAGGATTTGAAGTAGCACATATGGCCCGAGCTGCTGTGTCCAAACTGTTACCGTGTTTTTTATCCCGGTGCATTTTGAGCGTGTTTGCAGACGTTTTGTTCTAATCGTGAGCAGCAGCAGCAGTGTCCTCCGAGCTCTCACCTCACTCCAGTTTCACAGTGAATAATCAGGAAGTGATACCTCACCTTTAACTGCGGCTGGGCCAGAACTGAAACACAAGACAGAGATATGCAGAGATATGGCTCCGAGAGGACAGGCCGACTCCAAACCCTCTGCAGTTTGAGCTTTATGTGGCCTCTGCAGGGAAGGTTCCGCAGTGTGGCATTAAAGGCACAAATATTACGGCGTTTTCTGATCTGTTATAATGTCGTTTCCTTGTCATAATATATTAACAAAGTTCTACTCCATAAAAACCTGCAGCGTTTAAACCACAAACCACCACAGTCTGAGCAACACTGACCTATTTATGTATAATTAAAGCTGCAGTCTGCAACATTTCCTTCATTACGTTGATCTATCGCCATGGAGACGAGCAGGAGGAGGCGCCACGGGGCTAAGTTACAGGTCAAATCACTGTAACACGTATTTCTGTGCAAGAAAACCACCCCATAATGATCTAAAATGGATCTAATCTGCTACATGCCTTTAATGATGCAACGGGAAAATATTACACGTTTTCTTGATCTGTTATAATGTCGTTTCCTTGTCATAATATATAACATCCTCCATAAAAACCATGCAGCGCGGACACAACCACCACAGTCGACATGACCTATTTATGTATAATTAAAGTGCAACATTTCCTTCATTACGTTGATCTATCGCCATGGGAGACGAGCAGGACTAGATAACACGTATTTCTGTGCAAGAAAACCACCCCATATCTACTGGTGTATCCCACACTGCGGAAAGACATGTCGCCATGGAGACGCGACAGATCCACACCGGAAAAGTTACACGGTGTAGCTTTTAAAGGGCCCATAGATAGATCTGCGTTATAACGTCGTTTCCTCGTCGCGAACTTCCCCCCCCCTCAGTCCGAAAACGCTCCGCTCCACCTTGTGATGTCATCGTGTGGCGAAACAGGAAGTGCTCCGCTGCGTTTTTAAAACTCCGCACACTTTCATCTCTAGAATCATTTGGATCATTTAAGATCTAGAGTTGCCACTTAAATCCACTGAACTGAAGGTAAAAGGAGCTGTTGAAAACTACCACTTGATGACATCACAAGGTGGAATGGAGCGTTTTGAGCTTTGGAGATGTTACAGACTGGAAGTAAAGCTCAAAACTCAACTCCAGGTGTGTTTTTCATGAGGTAACAGCATTATAGTGTGGTTTAAAGCTCACAAGAGTCAATTTCGTGTAATATTGAGCCTTTAAACAAATCTGTGTCGCATTTATTATATTATTTTATAGTTGTTTTTATCACTGAAAACAAACTAAACATGCATTTTTCTTACTGTAATCGGGCTCGCCTCTCCACAGATGCGATGCGAGACTTGGCTTGATCGCACCTCTTCCTTGTCTCTGTGGAAATGTACTTAAAGAGTCAAAAGTAAAAGTATTTCACGTTGATTTTGAGTCTTATAAAGCTTCAGATGTAGTGATTTTTCAGCCCTTGCTCCAAAATGAAGTAGAGTAGAAAGTACAGATACTGAAGTAAAAGTATCCGCTTAAGTAAAGTACAGACACTTAAACTGCAGACTGTACTGTACTTTTCTACTTTTACCTGTGATGAATAGAGCTGAGCATGTTCAAAACTGGAACTCGTGGGCGTTTGTGGTTTGCAGTGGTGTGAATCAAAACGTGTCCAACCCATAGAAGACGTACATACTGACACTGGCCCAAAAGTCACTGACACTTTTAAATCTTCAGTAGCTCCTATAATTCTTAAGTTATACTCACCAAATTTTAGCTGTAGATAAACTGAACCCTCCCAGATTTTTGGCAATATATACGGTTATAATTGTTCACTTACACTTGAGCTTATCACGACTTAAACTAGAGGAAGTATGGCTCTTATTTGATCCTCGATGTTACATTTTAAGTCGTTTATTGTCTGAGGTTTATTCACAAACACCTTTTCTTTAAGATAGCTCCACAGGAAGAAATCAGGACGAGTCAGGTCTGTGGAGATCACATACTGCCCCCTGTCTGTGAAAATTATTCCTTTAATGGCATTTACTCTTGGGGTATCTCTGGTATTAAAATGTCGACGGTGACACTGCTGGGTTTTCTGGATTTGACCCATGTGACTCAAAGTACCACTGTACAATGAGGGTTTGTTCCTCGGTGCCGTATTTGCTCAGATTAATGTCGGAAGAGTAGTTCTAAACGCTCTGAAAAAATGAAAGAAAAATATTTAGAAACAAAAGAGTTATGAGTTTTTTTCAACTGTCAGTGACTTTTGGGCCACCCTGTGTTTGGCAGGTGGTCGTGATGTTTGACCTGATTTTGCTGCTTCTATTTTAAATACATACTTTTATCCATATGTCATTGGGGACACTGGTTAATACTACACTCATGGCCTGTTTATAGTGTCAAATGGCCTTTCCCCCACTTGAGAGATTAGCCGTGATAAATTTAGATGTTATATTTGATAGTCTGCTGTGGGAATGTGCCAAAAACACATCCGCTGCCCCCTGCTGGCTGCGCTGCGCTAATGTAATTCAACATTTTCAATAGGAATCAATTGGCTCCAAGACGACAGGACGACGCTAAATCCTCTGCAGTTTGTAATGACTGGACATTGTAACTTCAAAAATCAGTCTTTACAATCTTTTCTGGTTGTCTCTGCTTGGAAAGTTCCACAGTATGGCATTAAAGGGCCCATATTACGCTATTTTCTGATCTCTCTCTCTCGTTTAATCTTCTAATGTCATTTCCTCGTCACAAACAGACCTGGACTTGTGTTTTTTGTTTCATTTACACATGTTTAACACTCAAACCCTGCGTATTTAAGCTGCGTTCTTCTTTCAAACTGAAAAAAACCACACTGTTCCACCTTGTGATGTCATCAAGTGGTAATACAGGAAGTGCTCCACTCTTGAAAACTACCACTTCATGACATCACAAGGTGGAACAAACCATTTTTAGTCCCTGATGTAGGCCTTATTTGGACCTGATGTAGTCCTCCTGGTTTAGTTCTTTCTGGTTTAGTCCTGGTTTAGTCCTGGTTTAGTCCTGGATTAGTCCTGGTTTAGTCCTGGTTTAGTCCTGGTTTAGTCCTGGTTTAGTCCTGGTTTAGTCCTGGTTTAGTCCTGGTTTAGACCCGGTTTAGACCCGGTTTAGTCCTGGTTTCGTCCTGGTTTCGTCCTGGTTTCGTCCTGGTTTCGTCCTGGTTTAGTCCTGGTTTAGTCCTGGTTTAGTCCTGGATTAGTCCTGGATTAGTCCTGGTTTAGTCCTGGTTTAGTCCTGGTTTAGTCCTGGTTTAGACCCGGTTTAGTCCCGGTTTAGTCCCGGTTTAGTCCCGGTTGAGTCCCGGTTTAGTCCCGGTTTCGTCCCGGTTTCGTCCCGGTTTCGTCCCGGTTTCGTCCCGGTTTCGTCCCGGTTGAGTCCCGGTTTAATCCTGGTTTCGTCCCGGTTTAGTCCCGGTTTAGTCCTGGTTTCATCCTGGTTTAATCCTGGTTTAATCCTGGTTTCATCCTGGTTTCATCCTGGTTTAATCCTGGTTTCATCCTGGTTTCGTCCTGGTTTCGTCCTGGTTTCATCTTGGTTTCATCCTGGTTTCGTCCTGGTTTCGTCCTGGTTTCATCCTGGTTTCGTCCTGGTTTCGTCCTGGTTTCGTCCTGGTTTCGTCCTGGTTTCATCTTGGTTTCATCCTGGTTTCATCCTGGTTTACCTGAACTTGAAAACTACCACTTCATGACATCACAAGGTGGAAATTGAACAGAGCATTTTGAGCTTTAGACACTAATTATGCAGATTTTTTTTTTTTTTATCTGGCTCTTGTTGTTGGTCAGTGTTATGGTCAAAACGTAACAGCTGAATTTTTATTGAAACATTTCCAGTTTTATTATTCTAAGTCGACACTGGCTGCACTTTAAGACCAGATCTGAGGCTTTTTAAGGAGCTGTGCCTGGACAATAGAACGCCTTATACTTAGATGCAGACGGAACACAGTGGACTTATTTTGACCTCGAGATCTGCTTACATAACATATCTGTACTGCGGCAAGTCACATTTAGCTCAAATATATGGGAACAAATCGGCTGTAGGTCCTTTTAACTTAGTGAGAGAAAATATTTAGCTTTAGCGCAGGTCAAATGTGTCTGTTCTTAATGTTCATATCTTGATTTACGGACAAAATTGTGAAATAAAAACCCTGCAGGATCGTGTAGAGCGGGTTACTCCGAACAGTTTAAGACCAAAACGACGAGTCTGACAGCAGCAGTTACAGAGAGAGGAGCAATAGTTTTTCAATAGAAAGTGAATTGGCGCCACAGCTCACTTCCTGTTTGGAACGCGGAGGCTAGCAGGTTAGCTATGCCCATTTATATAAACAGTCTATGCTTAAACCAGACAATGCTAGATCAATAATTCAAACTTAAACATATATATTACATTTACTCCTTAAAAAAAACATATTCTTCTTAAATGGCGTCGCCGCTCCACGGATCTGACTTGTAACTTAACCTGGAGATGCATGCGTAGCGCCCTCTGCTGTTAACAGTGCACTTTGTAGCTTTCTGGCAGAGGTTACGCCACTTGGTTAACTCCTTGATGAGATGTTATTGCTGATTAGGTTTAACGCCATACTGTGGAACATTATCTGTTTATCGCCATGGAGACGAGAAGGTTTAATGCCATACTGTGGAATATTATCTATTTATCACCATGGAGACGAGATAAAGGTGACGCTACCGAGCCGAGTTACAGGCGCGAATATATGTTTTTCCAGGGGATCTTTGAGCAACTGTGGAACATTCTACGGCAACTAATAACATCGTCGTCATGGAGACAAGCCGCTAGCCAACACCCCACCTGAAAAGCTACACAGTGCAGCTTTAAGTTTAGCATCTGCTTGTCTCCTTATATTGTATTAAACATATATACTGCATTTATTGCTCAAAAGTATATTTTTTCTTGAATGGGGTCACCGCTCCACGGATCTGACTTGTAACTTGACCTGGAGATGCATGCGTAGCGCCCTCTGCTGTTAAAGGACCACTTTGTAACTTTCTAGCGGCCATACTGTGGAATATTCTGTTTATCACCATGGAGACAAGAGACGAGAAGAAGGTGACGCTACCGAGCCGAGTTACATATGTTCTTTGAGCAGCTGTGTCAAACTCAAGGCCCGTGGGCGAAATGTGGCCCGTCATGTCAGTTTAAGTGGCCCGTGACAAAGTAAATTAAAAGGTTTGACTGTCTTAAAATCAGTTTATCAGGAGATACAAGTTACACAGACATTTTTTCATATCTATGCAAATCCATATGCAATTTTTTAAACTTGAATAAGTAATAAATATAGAAACGGTTATTTAACGAGATTAAAAAGTAGTTGCATTTATTTTACAATACATTTGGCGATATTTAGTTTAATTTTTCTGTTAGAGCAACCATTTTGTTGATGTGGCCTTTTGTGAAAATGAGTTTGACGCCCCTGTATCTACGTCAAGTAATAACATCGTCGTCATGGAGACAAGCAGCTAGCCAACACCCCACCCGAAAAGCTACACAGTGCAGCTTTAAGATTAGCATACGGTCGCTCATTTTTTTTTTACCATTTTTGACCTTTTTTTGACCTGATTATGTCATAGTTATGTAATCCTTTCATCCTGACACATTAATAAAACCTTTTTGCTCGTTCTTTGACGTTATAATTTTTCACCGAGCTTCTAAACATCCTGGAGGGAACAGAAAGGGATTGACAAAACGGGAGTGATGTTTTTTTGTCTTTCGCTGGTGTTATGCAACCACTTGAGCCGTGTCTGTAGCTGCAGCTAATAGAGCCCCGCCCCCTCAGAGGACAGCCTGCTCTTTTCAAGCAGCATAATTTCCTGTAATGTCTTTAATTTTGCCCTCCCCGACTACACCGTCTTCATCAGCTCTGTTTGTTCCTCAGTTTCACTCATTTTGGGCTTTTTAATCACAGCTACTGAGCGAATCAGTGATGGAGAATCGTTTTACAGTGGAGTCAGTGGAGAGATGAGGGGACTGGGTACATAGTTAGCAAGAATTTGGCTTAAAAATAGTGCAGCGTCGCTAAAGTCGCTAGCAAATGGGGAATATAGCGCTCCGTCAATATGTTTTTTGGGTGTTTTTTTTTGCGTTTTTTTTCATGGCTGATGCTGATACCAATTGTTTAAAACCCACAACAAACATAGACTGTGAAGAACCGCTCCAACGCCGTCACTCAAACCTGTTGCTAACGCTAGCAGGAGCAACCTCGGGGAAAGAACGCGCCTGATTTGTCTGTTATTAATGTTCATATCTTGATTTATAAACAGAACAGCAAAAGGATCATGTACGAACATTTTAAGACCAAAACTACGAGTCTGACAGCAGCAGCTACAGAGAG
The DNA here is from genome assembly GCA_019594935.1 of Periophthalmus modestus. Taxonomy (NCBI): domain Eukaryota; kingdom Metazoa; phylum Chordata; class Actinopteri; order Gobiiformes; family Gobiidae; genus Periophthalmus; species Periophthalmus modestus. Next base: position 1,834,684 of record JAIEZT010000304.1, on the reverse strand, counting down.
AGGGGCCGTGGTTTTTTAATAGAAATTGAACTGGAGCCAGAGTCGATGCAAGATTATGTAATTTAAATGTACCTCTTGTTCTACAAACTCACCCACAGCCCCTTTTTTAAACACAAACCTTAAAGAGAGTCGTGTTGTCGCATTTCGTGCTGTTGATGCATGGATGTTTTTGGGGTTTTTTTTGTGCTAATGCTAATTTTTTGCTAATCTTGCAATACGACCAGATTTGAGCTGTAAAAGTTTGAATTATGACTTTCTATGACTCATTTTAGACCCAAAGTAACTACTGAAGTTTTGCATTTTGTTGTGTATTTCTTGCCATTTATATTTTTTTTTTACAATTTTGTCATTTAGAGTGTGTTTTTTGGGATATTTCTGTTTTTTCAGTATTATCGTTTATCGTCTTTACTTCAACGATATGTCGAACTTCAAATGTTTTTATCATGACAGGCCCTGTTTTCTTTGTATTAAAGTGTAAAAATTAGTTTTGTGCGTGTTTTTTTTACGACTAAAACAAGATATCGGCCTGTGCTGGAGATTTAAAGCCGATATCCTATACGCTAAAATGTGCAAATATCGGCCAATTGATATATCGTCCATCTCTAGTAATATGTGTTTTCAAAGGCGGCCATTTTGGTTTTAAAACAGCAGGACTTCAAAACGAGCATGTTAGCTAGTCTCGGTTAGCGCTTGGAATGTTTAAAGCTACATTCTGTAACTTTTCTGACGTCTTTTCTGTCTGTTCGCTGTTGTTTTTCCAATTCTTGCAATGCATTGTGGTCTATACTGCCTGATCTAGCACCCACCGATGACCACTACTTTTCAAGGTGCATTGTGGGAAATTTTGAGTACTAAACAAGATATCGACGTGTGCTGGAGTTTTAAAGCCGATATCCTATACGCTAAAATGTGCAAATATCGGCCAATTGATATATCATCCATCTTTAGTAATATGTGACTTCAAAGGCGGCCATTTTGGTATTTAAACAATGAGCATGTTAGCTAGTCTTGGGTAGCGCTTGGAGTGTTTAAAGCAGGGGTGTCAAACTCAAACGCGCAGTGGGCCAAAATAAAAAAAACAGACAAATTCACCAGCTAAACTCAATATTTTTTGTAAATTTTCCGGCGGCCAGCTCTATTGCGCATTTCATATGATGTCACGGGCCAAATGTGATTAAACCATGGGCCAGATTTGGCCCCCGGGCCTGAGTTTGACATATGTGGTTTAAAGCTACATTCTGTAACTTTACTGACAACTTTTCTGCCTCCATGGTGTGTTAATGCTTTGCTATGGCACAAAACCTTTCGATTTCCATGGAGACAAGCAGGTGACACCTGGGCAAAGTCAGATCTGTGGAGAGGCGAGCCCACTCACAATAAGAATACATGTACAAGTGGGCTCACCTCTCCACAGATCTGACTTTGCCCTGGTACAGATATATTGTATTATATCAGCTCTTGAGGTCAAAATAATATGAAGGAATTTATTGGGAGTTAAATAGGAAATGCGTGTTAGCATGCTAGTTGTGAAAAGTGCTTATAAACTCATCATGGTGAATAATTAGGGTGGTCCGAATGCATAAAGTAAGTGAGGAATAACTTTGGACGACCGCAAAACATTTAAAGCAACTTTTTTTAAACCAGAAATGCGATTTGAAGGAACATAACTTGAGGAATAGCTTGAGAAATTAGCTTCGCCATGTTCCCGACAGACCACACACACGAGCGCTTTAAATCAGCCCCGCTCAGTTTACGCTCATGTGGCAGATCAAACAGACTTTACTCGGACCAGGAAGTCGTAACTCAGACTAAATGGGGACACGCAGCCCCGTCCCGCTGAGTTAAGCAGGACACAAGTTTAAAATGACCTCTCCAGCACTAACTCAGGTCGGATCTTTGTCGGACATTTTGTTTAGTCTGATACCAACACACTGGGGTCATTCACAGAGCAAATACTTGTGCGCTTTATAGGTTTATGCTATGTTTGGTTGATTTAGAGACGTTAATCATGGTTTAGTCCTGGTTTAAGTGAGCGTTAAACAACTCGGAGCTGTGTGTTTTGCAGTTTTAACGATGCACAGTTAAAAGTGATGTTACCATGGCTACAAACTGAAATATAAAGGCTATAAAACTTGATTTCTGTCTTAAATAATGGTCAGGTTGGACTGGCAGGAGTGTTTATGGACTAATAATGATCATTTAAGTTTTTTTTCACGCAAATAGATTGGATTATTCTTCATTTTTTGTCTGAGATGTGGAAATTCTCGCTCTGCTAACATGTTGCGCTAAGCTAAGTGGCTAACGCTAGCAACTTTACACAGCAACAGTTGATTTAAACGTTTTTTTCTTCATAATCAGGATCAACAGTGAGATAAACCAGCACTTCTATCTATTATGTCCAGTTAAAGACCTGTTTCCAGTTCTTGCAATGCATTGTGGTCTGTACTGCAGGTGCATTGTGGGAAATTTTGCGTGCACCCACTGGACGTTCGGACACTGCTAAAAATGGCGTGTTAGTGTTTTAAATGAAGCTAGTCCCCACGTTCTACACATTCACAGCACTGAGCATTTGTTTACCCGTTGCTACGGTGACGTCATGGCGATGGCCGCAGAGCAGTGATACGGAATGTGATTTAACTGTTGCCGGAACTACTTGCGTGTGAAGCAGGTTTAAAGCATGTTTGAATTCTCACTGACTGTGGAATAATCCCCGTTAAGACCAGGTTTGATCCTGTTTTGATTTCGTTCAGTTTAAATCCTGATTGATCCTGGTTTGAGTCCTGGTTTTGCCTCATTTGGTCTTGATTTAAATCTGGGGGATGTTCTGGTCCGATTCCTGGTCTAGTCCGAGTCTTGGTTTAGTCCTTTGGTTTAAACCTGGTTTAATCCTGGTCCTGGTTTGAGACCCGTGAGACCCCTAGTCCTGGTTTAGTGCTGCTTAGTCCTGTAGTTTGATCTCTTGTAGTCCTGGTGTAGTCCTGGTGTAGTCCTGGTGTAGTCCTGGTTTAGTCCTGGGTTAGACCTGGTTTAGTCCTGGTTTAGTCCTAGTCCAGTCCTGGTTTAGTTTAGTCCTGATTTAGTCCTTGTTTAGTCCTTGTTTAGTCCTGGTTTAGACCTTGTTTAGTCCTTGTTTAGTCCTGGTTTAGTCCTGGTTTAGACCTGGTTTAGACCTTGTTTAGTCCTTGTTTAGTCCTGGTTTAGTCCTGGTTTAGACCTGGTTTAGTCCTGGTTTAGTCCTGGTGATTTTGATACAGATTTGAGCTGAATTTTGTTCAACAGAAACAATTTGATCATTAGTTTTTCCAGCTGTTTTTTTGTTCAAATTATGAACTACTTTTCAAAAATCTGTTCTAATGTCGTTTCCTCGTCACAAACCTGGAGCTGTGTTTTTTTGTTTCATTCTCACATTTTTAACACACAAACCTGCAGATTTAGGCTGAGTTCTTCTCTCAAACTCAAAACACTCTGTTCCACCTTGTGATGTCATCATGTGGTGATACAGGAAGTGCTCCACTGTGTTTTTAAACTCCACACACCTTCATTTCTAGAATCATTTGGATCATTTCAGCCCTTGAATTGCCACTTATCTCTTCTGAACTAAAGCTAAAAGGAGCTTGAAAACTACCACTTGATGACATCACAAGGTGGAACAGAGCGTTTTGAGCTTTGGAGATATAACAGACTAATAATAAAGTGTGACTCAAACATGTGTGAGTGAGACAAAACACAACTTCAGGTCTGTTTTTGAGGAAGTAACAACATTTTAACACGACTTAAACCTCACAAGAGCCAGTTTTGCGTAATATAAAACCTTTAAGTCGTGTTTTTAACTTTCCTGTTAAATTGTGTTTTTTTTACATTACTTCCCCAAAACCTGAGTCAACATGACATGACTTTTATATTTAACCCATTAGTTTAGTTCTATTTTAGACCTGGTTTAGTCCTGGTTTAGTCCTGGTTTAATCCTTGTTTAGTCCTGGTTTAATCCCGGTTTAGTCCGGGTTTAGACCCGGTTTAGTCCCGGTTTAGTCCCGGTTCAGTCCTTGTTTAGTCCTGGTTTAATCCTAGATTAATCCTGGTTTAGTCCTGGTTTAGTCCCTGTTTAGTCCTTGTTTAGTCCTGGTTTAGTCCCGGTTTAGTCCCAGTTTAGTCCCAGTTTAGTCCCAGTTTAGTCCCGGTTTAGTCCCGGTTTAGTCCTGGTTCAGTCCTGGTTTAGTCCTGGTTTAGTCCTGGTTTAGTCCCGGTTTAGCCCCGGTTCAGTCCTGGTTTAGCCCCGGTTCAGTCCTGGTTTAGTCCTGGTTTAGTCCTGGTTTAGTCCTGGTTTAGTCCCGGTTTAGCCCCGGTTCAGTCCTGGTTTAGTCCTGGTTTAGTCCTGGTTCAGTCCTTGTTTAGTCCCGGTTTAGTCCCGGTTTAGTCCTGGTTCCCTCTCTGTTCGTACTTTCTGACTTAATCTTCTTAATTTTTCTAACTTTTTGTGTCATTTTTGAGATGATTTAAACCCACATTCTGGAGACGGTCGTCACAAACATCTCTCGAGTCCCTGATGCCCTCTCGTGCCGCAGAGACGAGCTCAGACTTGTCGTGTTGTGTTTGCAGGTTTAAATTAGAGTGAGGTCAAGCTGCCAAAGTGCGTCAGGAAACAAAAAAAACAAAACAGGACTAATTATGCAGGTCCCTGGAGTTTTTCACAGCTCCAGTCGATCACAGACGAGGAGGCGTTTGGAAACTCGTCATGAATGAAGCTTTTTTGATACTAAGACCTTAGCGACACCTGCTTTTACTCACCGATATTATTAAAAAAGGACTTTTCTGACTTTTTTTTAACCGTTCTGGCTGTTTTTCTTCTCTTTGCGCCTCTGAAGTTGTATTTTCAAGATGCTACTTTGCTCCTGATTTGTCTGTTATTAATGTTCATTTACTCATCGATTTACAGACACAACAGTGAAATAAAAACCCCAGGATCATGTCGAGGGTTAATACGAACATTTAAGACCAACATGAGTCTGACAGCAGCAGGGACAGAGAAACATGTCACAGTTTTTCAATAGAAAGTGAATTGGAGCCAGAGTTGATGGAGTTTATGTTCACTTCCTGTTTGGAACACAGCAGCGAGTTAGTCAGTCTGTGGTTCAAACGTCCACTTCACAAACCTGCTCATAACTTTGTGTGTTTTGTGTATTTTCTGTGTGTTTTCTGTGTGTTTTGTGTATTTTCTGTGTGTTTTCTGTGTGTTTTGTGCATGTTTTTTGCATGTTTTGTGTATGTTTTGTGTATGTTTTGTGTGTTTTGTGTCTGTTTTGTATGGTTTGTGTGTGTTTTGTCTGTTGGGTATGTTTTCTGTGTGTTTTGTATGTTTATGCCTGGTTTGTGTGTGTTTTATGTGTCTTTTGTGTGTTTTTTGTGTGTTTTTTCTGTATTTTGTGTGTTTTGTGTATGTTTCTGTTTTTTGTGTTTTGTGCATGTTTTTTGCATGTTTTTTGCATGTGTTTTGTGTATGTTTTGTGTTTTTGTGTATGTTTTGTGTGTAATTTGTGTGTGTTTCGTGCATTTTTTTTGCATGTTTTGTGTGTGGTTTGTGTATGTTTTGTGTGTTTTGCGTATATTTTCTGTGTGTTTTCTGTGTTTTGTGTATGTTTTGTGTGTTTTGGGTGTGGTTTGTATGGTTTGTGTGTGTTTTGTGTATGTTTTGTGTTTTTTTTTCAGTGTTTTGTATATGTTTTGTGTGTTTTTTCTGTGTTTTGTGTGTTTTTTCTGTGTTTTTTGTGTGTTCTGTCACAGTTACGTACACATCTCGTGGTCATGCTTCTTAAAACTTCACAGCCGCGGCCGTGATAACATCTAAAGGGATAAAAATAAGTGGAGATATTTTTAGCCTCTTGAAAGTTTCTCACTTCTACATATTTTTCCATCTCTGTTTCCGTAAAATAATGAAACTTTGGTGTCGTCCTGTGAAACCGCAGTATTTGGTTGTGTTGTTCTGAGAAGTTGATTTTAATCTCAAAGGTACTTTTTTTTAATGAGTCAGACAGAAAATATTTTTAGCAGCTTTTACCACACACTCATGGTACTTTTCAGATACCGCATGTTTATATAGTGGTAAAAGTATAGGGAGATAATTTAACTACAAAATTATTATCTCTATTTTTGTTTTTATTTTAATATAAAGACGAGTATGTAGCTTTTTTCAATTAAAAAAAAAAATATATATTCTGTACAATTTTTATTTTTTATTTATTTATTTTTTATTTTTTGGAACTTCGATAGTACTTTTCAGATACTGAATGTTTATATACTGGTAAAAGTATGGGGACCTAATATAACAATAAAATTATCTTTATTTTTGTTTTTATTTTAGTGTAAAAGACCAGTGGGTTTTGTTTTTTTTTTTTTGTTTTTTTTTTGCAAATATTCTATAATTTTTTTATTTTTATTTTTAATTTTTTGGAACTTTGAAAAGCGACAAAAAAATTCAAAATAACACCTGTCTTACTCTTCCCTTCCACTAGATGTCAGTATTCGTCACATCAGCAGATTTTGCTGCAATTAAACAGCCAGAAACACATCACCCACTTATTGTCACAAATGACACATTTTGTCTTTTATTTTTTCACTTCCTAACAACTTTTTTAGGATTATATAGTTGTTTTTTAAAAGCAGTGTTAAAATTAGACCTAAAATATGATCAAAATTTATACAAACTAAATCTTTTTAAACCAATAAATGCACTTGGTTCTTTATGTATTTACTTACACAGACAGACCCACTGAGAGTGCGTGAGTTTAAATTAAATTAAATACAACCAGAAAAACAAACAAAATAAACATAAAAGTCCATCTAAACTTTAAAAACAGGAGCAGTTGTGTGTTTAGAAGTTCATAACCACATTATTAAATTGCGATTTTGGCTCCGAAGTCTCTAGTTTTGCATTTCCGTGGAGTTTTTTCCATTTTTTGTGAAGCAGAACAGCTAAAATCCTCTTTCCCGTCTCAGTTTCGCTGCGGCTCGTCTTTACCTTTAGCCTTGGAGGTCGGAGGGGGCGATGGCACAGACTGGCAGCCTCAACTCCACCAGTCGACCCCAGGGCAGCTGTGGCTACAACTGAACTTTACCTAGAACTTTATCATTCAATATCTGACACATGAAACGGTATTTTTAGGGGTCAGTATTTATCATGTCGACTTTTTCTTTGCAGTACTGGGAATTTTTAGGTTTTTTTTTAAAGATTTAAGCTGTAAAAGGTTGAATTAATCACGTCTATGACTCATTACAGACTCAAATTAACCACTTAAGTGTCTCTTGTTGCTGTTTATTTATTGCAGCTCATGATTTTCTTTAACAATATTGTAGATTTTGAATATTTTTTGTGGTTTAAACCTGCTCTTTGGTTCTTAATCAGCTTCAATATTATCGTTTATTGTCTAAATTTACTTCAAATTGACTTTAAACTTCAAAATGTGTTATTGGGACAGGCCTTTTTACACTTTACAAAGGAATCAGCAGCTACAGAGTGTCTCCCGAGTGTCTTCTGAGTGTCTTCGTTCCTCTTTTTTGTCGTCTTTGTCAGCGTTAAAACCCCGTTCTCCCCGGTCTTGCGTTTTTCCTTCGATGACTCCCTCTGAAACCTTCATTATTAACACCGGGTTGGTTTGATTACATGCTGCTTAATCCTTTCAGACGTGGAAGAATTGGATTAAAGTGCGATTAGCTCAGATCACTTACCCCTTCACATCTGCGGGATCTGAAAGTCTAACCCTGGTTTTACACTTGTATATTTGATCAGCCATAACATTACGACCATGCCTTTATTAACCATTTAAAGGGACACTGCGTAACTTTTCTGGAGCCTGGTCCCATCCAACCTTAGACACATAATTCCACAAAAGTGTTTTTATTTTTTATACTGCGTGAAAATACATAGTAAAATATGCTTCCTGTATGTGATGTGAGAGCACTCTCCACAGATCTGACCCGTAACCCACTTGTCGCCATGGAAATAGACTTGTTTTTACGCCATACCACACTGATATCTGTCACCAGAAAAGTTCCACAGTGCGTCTTTAAGTATATAGGTATACTGTTGTCCATATAAGGAAATGATTCTGTTTATTTGACTGTGTAGTTTAAGTCTTAAAGCTTCACTATGGAACTTTTCTGGTGAGCTACCTGCTTGTCTACGAGGCGATGTCGTTGGTATTCCAGAAATGTTCCACAGTATGGCATTAAATGTATCCGTCCTTACGAGGGTTTGCACTGGTCTCAAATACCTTTAAAAAAACCTGCATTTTTATTATCGCCATGGAAACAGAGTCATATCTGTGTAACCGTGTGCTCATGTATGTTTTTCGGCGTGTTTCTCTCCAGATGCGGGTCGACCCCATCCCGATCTGCAGCTTCTGTTTGGGGACGAAGGAGTCGAACCGGGACAAGAGGCCGGAGGAGCTGCTGTCGTGCGCCGACTGTGGCAGCAGCGGTGAGTCTGACACGACTGTTTAAAGATGTTTGAGATTATTACGGCTTTTTATGCAGTTTAATGAAGTAACTGTAGCTCCAAACTGAAACTCTACGGAGATTTTTACAGCGTGTTAATGGGGCCTGGTTTAGTCCTGGTTTAGTCCTGGTTTAGTCCTTGTTTAGTCCGGGTTTTAGTTCTAGTTTAGTCCTGGTTTAGTCCTGGTTTAGTCCTGGTTTAGTCCTGGTTTAGTCCTGGTTTAGTCCTGGTTTAGTCCTGGTTTAGTCCTGGTTTTAACCTGCTGTTTCCTGGTTTAGGCCTAGTTTGGACCTAGTTAAATCCTACTAATTTAGTTCTGGTTTAGTGCTTGTAATGTCTGATTTAGCCCAGGGTTTGTTCTGGTTTAGTCCTGGTTTAGTCCTGGTTTAGTCCTGGTTTTCCTAGTTAAGCCCTAGTTTGGACATAGTTAAATCGTCCTTGTTTAGTCCTGCTTTAGTCCTAGTTAAGCCCTTGTATAGTCCTGATGTAGCCTTGGTTTGGTCTTGTTTAGTCCTGGTTTAGCTCTGGTTTAGACCTGGTTTAGTCCTGGTTTAGTCCTGGTTTAGTCCTAGTTCAGCCCTGGTTTAGTCCTGGTTTACCTCTGGTTTAGTCCTGGTTTAGTCCTGATTTAGTCCTGGTTTAGCTCTGGTTTAGTCCTGGTTTAGCCCTGGTTTAGCCCTGGTTTAGTCCTGGTTTAGCCCTGGTTTAGCCCTGGTTAAGTCCTGGTTTCGTCCTAGTTTAGTTACGACGCTTGTGTAACTTTTAAAGTGACAGTTTATTCAGTGTTTAAAATTCCTTGACGATTTGTTCCGGGTGACATTTTTCTGCTCATATTTGACTAAAGCGTTGCCGTGGCGCTGGTTTTCATTAGCGGTGGGTGGCACGCAGCTGTTTTACACGCGGGGTCCTTTGGGTGACGACTTTCAAACATGGAGCTGCTGTTTCTGCCTCATTAGCATCAAATTATCTGCAATTAGCCGCTCACATGTTTGATCACTGTGCTCCTAGAGTCTGTGAAACGTGTGGACACAAGTCTGTTTGGTTCAGGACACTGCATTTTTAATTAATACTAGTCAGAATTATACTGTAGTTAAAGGGCCACGTTACACTTTTGTCTGATCTGTTCTGATGTTTCCTCGTCAAACAGACCTGGAGTTGTGTGTTTTTTGTTTCATTCTCACATGTTTAACACACAAACGCTGCAGATTTAGCCCGAGTTCTTCTCTCAAGCTGAAAACACTCTGTTCCACCTTGTGATGTCATCAAGTGGTGATACAGGAAGTAGTGCTCCGCTGTGTTTTTAAACTCCACACACCTGCACTAGAATCATTTGGATCATTTCAGCCCTGGAGTTGTCAATCTACTGAACTAAAGGTAAAAGGAGATGTTAACGTGAAAACTACCACTTCATGACATCACAAGGTGGAACAGAACATTTTTAGTCCGGGTTTAGTCCTTTTTAATCCCTTATATAGTGTTTTAGGCCTTGTTTGGACCTACTTTAGTCCTCCTGGTTTAGTCCCGGTTTAGTCCTGGTTTAGTCCTGGTTTAGTCCTGGTTTAGTCCTGGTTTTGTCCTGGTTTAGTCCTGGCTTAGTCCTGGCTTAGCCCTGGTTTAATCCTGGTTTAGTCCTGGTTCAGTCCTGGTTTGGTCCTGGTTCGGTCCTGGTTCGGTCCTGGTTCGGTCCTGGTTCGGTCCTGGTTCGGTCCTGGTTCGGTCCTGGTTTAGTCCTTATTTAGTCCTGGTTCAGTCCTGGTTTAGTCCTGGTTCAGTCCTGGTTTAGGCCTTATTTAGTCCTGGTTCAGTCCTGGTTCAGTCCTGGTTTAGTCCTGGTTTAGTCCTGGTTTAGTCCTGGTTTAGCCCTGGTTTAGTCCTGGTTTAGCCCTGGTTTAGTCCTGGTTTAGTCCTGGTTTAGTCCTGGTTTAGTCCTGGTTCAGTCCTGGTTCAGTCCTGGTTTAGTCCTGGTTTAGTCCTGGTTCAGTCCTGGTTTAGCCCTGGTTTAGACCTGGTTTAGCCCTGGTTTAGCCCTGGTTTAGTCCTGGTTTAGTCCTTATTTAGTCCTGGTTTAGTCCATGTTTAGTCCTGGTTTTGTCTATAATATTCCACAGTACTGTTTCTCCATGGAGAATGTTCTGATTTATACTTTTAACTTTTCCCTGGAGTCGTGCTGGTGACGCATCACCTCCAGAAAGTTACACACTGCAGCTTTATCCATCTGTGATGTGAGACTGTTATTTAAACTTTCCTTTGAATAAAAGCTGAAACATTATGAGACATTTTAAACCCACATCAGACACTAAATCGTCCCATTACATCCAGGATTTGAGCTGGACCGATCCGAGGGTTTGTTGTTGTGGCTTTTCTTTCTGATTTGAAGGATTTGGCAGAGAAACAAAAAGCTTTAAAAACTTTAGTCCAGTTGACGGTATTTAAGTTTTTTGAGGGATTACACAGACATGGAAACAGCCCTCCATTGTTCTAGTAATAACACAGTTTAAATTAAAATATTATACCTTATACGTCACAATGTTCTACAAGACGATAATATTTAACAAAGAAATATCGTCCAAATTCAGTTTTTTGTTGTCAAATAGTGAGTTCTTGGGTGTTTTCACTGATAGAAATGATCCAATGTGTGAATTTACTTATGGGATATAGTATTTCATGGCACAAGGACAATGTAATCATCAATATCTGCCTCTTGCTCCGCCCCCTACCGCCATCGGAGAGTATGACATCATCACATTACACAATCAACGAGAGAAAACCTCAACAAATCCTTCAAATCAAGAAAAATCACTCTCCTGAAACCCAAAAACACAGTTGATTTACTACAAAATGGATCCAATTGACTTATTCATCCAATAAGTAACTTTTAAACAGCTTTGTGTGAAGAAAAGTCCAAACTTCACACAGTTTTCTAAGACAAAATCACGCGGATAACCACACACTTTTACACCAAACTGATCTTTTGATAATTAGAAATGACTGAATCCCACTGAAAACTGCATTAACTGCACAGTCCTAATGTTTTCAATTTGTTGGTTTATTCTTTTTATTGTGTTATTGTTCTGTCTATTCTTTTCATTTGCTCATTCATTTTTATTTTGGATTTATTTATTACTTGTATTTAATTTATTCAGTCATTTTTATTTTTTTTAAATTGTCTTTTCTTTTCATTGTATTATAGTTATGTCTATTCTTTTGATTTGTTGATTCATTTAAATTTTTTTATTTAAATTTTTTATTTATTTCATCAATTCATTTATTCACTTTGTTCATTCATTTTTATGTACATTTTATTTTTTATTTATTTATTTAATTTATTCATTCATTTTTATTTTTTATTTATTTATTCATTTTATTTAATTTATTCATTCATTTTATTTTTTTAAAATTCAATTAATTTCATTTAGTTCATTTTTACAGTTATTTCTTTTCATTGTATTATTGTTATGTCTATTCTTTTCATTTGTACATTCATTTTTATACTTACTTATTTATAATTTTTTTTTTTTATATTTATTGATTCATTTTTTATTTTTTTTTCTATTTCATTTATTCATGTTATCCATTTGTTCATTTTTATTGTTAAGTCTTTTCTTCTCATTATAATGGAGCTAGTGTAAATTCATCCTGGAACACGTCACTCTCATCTACTCACAGCTCCTCCAGAGTTTACCTGCTCCTCACCTTCATCACCTCCTCCCATTACTCCTCCCCACTGCTCACTCCTCCTCTTCATCCGTCCAGCTCCCCCTCGGCCCGATTTAAACCCCAATCACAGACGCACCGCCGCTGCAGTTTGTGCCACTTTTCTTTCCCGTCTGTTTCCAGGTTGTGTTATTGTCGTTCTGCATGAACCTGTTTTCCTAACTCTTCGTGTCTCCTCTTTAGGGCATCCGTCATGTCTGAAGTTCTCTCCAGATTTAACCTGTAACGTGAAGAGGCTCCGGTGGCAGTGTATCGAATGCAAAACCTGCAGCTTGTGTCGAATCCAGGGCAAAAACGCAGTGAGTCTCATGTTATCACCACATTTCAGCCTTTACAGTCGCCCCTCGTCCCCTCAGCTTCATTTTTTACCATTATTATATCTGTTTTAAGGCTGTAAAACCCCTCACCACACACTTTATACACTTTTCTCAGACAGGCAGGGCCGGTTCAGTCTATAAGCAGACTGAGCAGCTGCTGAGGGGCCCAAGGCCAGCAGGGGGCCCCCAAGAGCTCATACATTTATATTGAAAAGGACCTTTATAATGTCAATTTAAGCCCACTGTCGCAACTGGAACACCTTAAAATCCACCAGAAACTTGTCTAGAGTTGTAAAAATCTTGCCCCCCCCTTATATGTTTGTGTGACTCTGCTCGTTGTGACATTCTGGAGGTTTTCAGTCTGATGTTGGTCATAAAAACACAAATACAACTGGTCAAAGTGAAGAGCAGAGTCAGAATGTGTCAAATATCTGAGCCAGGAGGGGGCCCCAGAGACAAATTCGGCTTAGGGCCCCCTCAAAGCTGTAGCCGGCCCTGTCAGGATGTCAGACTGACGGAGGAAGCACCTAGAAAAAAACAAAAAAATACTATAAAATTTCCCCAAACACCAAAAAGCGATGTGAAAATGCAAAAAAAAGTTGATTAGCCTGTTGAATTTTGCCTTTTTTCCCCCTTATCCATCCATCTTACAGGTGTACCGGGGGCCCCAGAGACAAATTCAGTTTAGGGGCCCCTGAAAGCTACAGAAAATAATCGATTGACTCATGGACGACTGTAATAATCGTTAGTGTTGAAGTCGCAGCCTTAGCGCTAACTCGTGTAGATTTCGTCGTCGTTTTGGTTTCTAACTCCTCTCCAGTGAAAAATTGGGTTTACTTTTCCTAAAGACTCGTGGCCTGTGGGGTTTGAAACGGCGTTCCTTCTTTCATACAAAACTCTGTGTGTAAAATAGAGCTCTCGGGCATAATTTTCAGCTCGCGGTACATCAGAGACTTAGCTCCCCGCTCGCCTGTTTGAATATGCAACGGCTTAAGGGCTCCCTGTGAAAACTCATTTAAACAGGTCAGAAACACTGCTATTAAAGTCTTTAGCTAATTCATTGGAAACACTAATAACTAGACTATTCACAGACTTAATAAAGCGTGAATAAAGACTTAAAGGGCCGGTACATGGTTTTAAAACATGGCTAGGGTTCTGAAAAGTATCGAAAATCAAATACTATTGAAAGAAGATACTCGTTTGAGCAGGATCGGTACTAAAAAGTCACATTCACAAGACAGAAATGAACCTTTCTCGGATAGTTTTAGACTGATTTTGAGCTGTTTCAGAACAAATATAAGACACATAGACTCGTATACGCCCATGGACCACTATGAACCCACTGAACACTGAGGGATTACACAGATTTAAGGACACACAGGGATAGAAAACAAAGTATTATGATTTAAATAGTGCGATTCTGCGACGTTTAAAAGTCCTAAATTACACAAAATTGACTCTTGTAGCGTTAAGTCATGTTATAACGCTGTTTCCTCCTCAAAAACAGACCTGGAGTTGTGTTTTGTTGCATTCACACATGTTTGAGTAACACTTTATCATTAGTTTGTACATTTCCAAAGCTCAAAACGCTCTGTTCCACCTTGTGATGTCACGAAGTGGTAGTTTTCAAGTTAATAGCTACACTTTACCTTTTGTTTGGTAGAGATGGGTAATTCCAGAGCTGAAATCAATCAACAGAGTCTAGAAATGAAGGTGTGTGGAGTTTAAAAACACAGTGGAGCACTTCCTGTATCACCACATGATGACATCACAAGGTGGAACAGAGTGTTTTCAGTTTGAGAGAAGAGCTCAGCCTAAATCTGCAGGGTTTGTGTGAATGAAACAAAAAAACTCAACTCCAGGTCTGTTTGTGACGAGGAATTGTGCATTTGCTGCGTGAACTTGGAACTATTTTGAATTATATTGATATTATTTTTAGATTATATTATGTAAATTATTAAAATATTGTCTTGATCTTGAAGTTTGTGTTGTTCATTTTAGGACGAGATGCTTTTCTGCGATTCGTGCGACCGAGGGTTCCACATGGAGTGCTGCGACCCTCCTCTGTCTCGGATGCCAAAAGGTGAGCGGCCCCGTCCACGCTCGGATTATTACCATAGACTGTGCGAAGAAGTGCACTAAGGGAGTGTGACGTCACGTACAGCGTATCATAGCAACCAAAGAGCCAATCAGGAGCGAGGCTGTTGAAGGTAACACCCCTTCCTGCCCGCTCCCTGCTAAACCAGCGGTGCGGGAAGAGAAGGGGCGTTACCGCTACCTTCAACAGCCTCGCTCCGGTGTGCTTAGCAACGCTGTCAATCAAACCTGTTGCTAACGCCAGCGGGAGTGACCTCAGGGGAAAGAAGGCGCCTGATTGGTCCAAACATAAAGCTGTTTTGATCCGAGGCTGTATTTGTCAAACTATAATATACTGTGGATGATAGTCGCTCAGTTGGTAGAGCCTTTGTCCACTGACCCACAGGTTGACGGTGCGATTCCTGCTCCCACAGATGAATTGTCGTTGTGTCCTTGGGCAACACACTTAACCCACAACCATGATGTTCAGTGTCTTGTACAGGGCGGCCCAAAAGTCACTGACACTTTTAAATCTTCAGTAGCTCCTATAATTCTTAAGTTACACTCACCAAATTTTAGCAGTAGATAAACTGAACCTTCCCAGAGTTTTGGTAATATATAAAGTTATAATTGTTCACTTACACTTGAATTTATCACTACTTAAACTAGGGGAAGTAAAAATGTCTGTTAAGTGTTTTTTAAGTGTCCACCATTTTGGGTTTGTCTCTGAACAGCCTGATCCAACACACTTTACAGAACATTTAAAGTATTTCCGGGCTTATGGCTCTTATTTGATCCTCGATATTACGTTTTAAGTTGTTTATTAAATCGTCTGAGGTTTATTCACAAACACCTTTTCTTTAAGATTGACCCACAGGAAGAAATCAGGACTAGTCACTTATTATCCTTTAATGGCATTTACTCTCGGGTTTCTGAATTTGACCCATGTGACTCAAAGTACCACTGTACAATGAGGGTTCGTTCCTCGGTGCTGTATTTGCTCAGATTAATGTCGGAAGAGTCGTTCTAAATGCTCTGAAAAAATAAAAGAAAAATATCTAGAAACAAAAGAGTTATGAGTTTTTTTCAGCTGTCAGTGACTTTTGGGCCGCCCTGTAAGTGGAGTATTGCGTAAGTAGCTCCGTGTTCACAGTATTATTTCTGATTACAGCGTTTCATCGTGTCTCTGATTCAATCCCAGCCCATTTGTAGCTGTCAGTTAAATCTATAGAGTCTTATTAGAGCGGCGTGTGTCGGAGCGTGTCCCTGCAGAGTTCACCGTCTGCATCACTCTGTGGTTTGTTCAGGGGTTTGAGGCTCATAAAAGTCACATTGCTTTTTCCAAACAAGTCCTCGTCCGAGCTCATGTTTTTTTCTTATAGATTTTCACTTTGTGCCGTGTAACTGATTGTCATTGTGAAGCGGTCAGTGCCACAGTTAAAGGGGAATGTATCAAATGAATGTACCAGCCTCCTCCTCCTCTACTTCTCTCCTTCTCGCTTTTCTCCCTTATATCTTTCCTGTCTCTCTCTTCTCCTCTTCCTCTTCTTCTCTCTTTCACCCTTATATCTTTCTTGTCTGTTTCTTCTCCTCTCCTTCTCTCCCTCTCTTTCCCCCTTATGTCTTTTCTGTCCCTCTATGTCCTCCTACTTCTCTCTTCCCCCTTTACACTTTTCATCTCCCTCTCTCCGCTTTTCCTCTCTCCCCTCTCTTTCTCTCTCCTTCTCCTCTTTCTCACTCTCTCCTTCTCTTTCTCTCTCTACCCGTCCTCCCTCTGTTTTTTCATTCCCTCCCACTCTTTTTCTCAATCCCTCTCCTCTTCCCCCTTCTCTCTCTTTCCCACTTTCAATCTTTCCCTTCCTTCCTTTTTTACCTCCGATCTCTCTCCCTTTCCTCTTTCTTCTTTTCTCTTCTCCTTGCCGCTCTCTACAGATACAGATACAGATTCGCTGGTATCGGTTTCAGCAGACATCGATATTCTGCACCGGGCCCTTTTTGAACAGATTAATGAGTCAAAAATAAAGTTACTGACTGTATGTGACACAAACATGTAACAAATTCGTTTAAATACATAATAAATAAATACATAAATAGACAGATAAATTTATTTTTTTCATAATTTTTGGTAAAAGTGAAACATAAAAATCGCTAATTAAGAAACATTTGTGAAACTTATATGGATTTTAAAAGCGCAGCAGCAGGACACATATCGGTATCGGCTCCAAAAGTCCTTACGGGCCTGTTCCTGACTGTGTTTTTGGATGTCCTCCAGGGACGTGGATCTGCCAAGTCTGCAGGCCCAAGGAGAACGGGAAGAAGCTGCTTCAGCAGAGAGCCCACCAGATCAAGAGGCGTTACGCAAAACCCATCGGACGACCCAGGAACAAGCTCAAACAGAGAATGTGAGTGAAACACACACTCGGACGCTTTAATGACCATGATTACGGCTTAAGGTTAATGACGAACAAATATTACAGGATTTACACAGGTGGGTAGAGCCAGTAAGAGTAAAGGTACTTCAATCTAGTAAGTGCAAAGTAGTAAGTAGGAGTAAAAATGTATTTGGGAAAAGTAGTGCTCAATTAAAAAAACTGGTTATGGTCAAATCAAATATGCATCATTTATAGAGACAAAATGATTTTAACTTTTCTGTAGAAACATATTTAGCATTTTTTGGGCAAAATATGGAGGAGGTGGGTATAAAATGTAAATAATGGGGTCTGTGCAGTGAGTGGGATGTGCAATTATGGAAGCTGTGCAATATATAGGATGTGCAATATGTGAGATGTGCAATATGTGAAATGTGCAATACGTGAAATGTGCAATATGTGGGATGTGGAGCTATGGGAATTGTGCAGTTTTTATGTTGACCCTTCTGTGACTTCAGCCCTTGGGACAACGGGCTGAATTATGGTCTGAAGTTAATAAGTTGTAATTTGAAGTACAAAACAGATCCAAAAATGAGACAAACTAAATCACATCTGAAGCAGCTGCAGGAAACACAAATGTTCAGATCGTTTCACATTGTCGACATAAAGCTCTTGTTACTTCTGGATTTACTCACATTAGGAAGAGGAACCAAAACTTTGACAGTGAGCAGTGATGCGCTGGGTGGTCGGCTGGTCGGTAGGTCCCAGAGGTATTGAAGGATGGGTGAAAGAGGATATATTTCTCGCAAAAGGGATTATTATAGTGTAGCTTTCTTTATCCGAAGGAACAAGGATTACCTGCAAGAGGGCGCCTTTGGGTCAAGAGTCGCCTTTAAAAGAGACTCTCCATCTCTGAGACTTATCAGGTCCAATTAAAGGAAATCAACTTTTATTTGAGCTTTTAATCATGTATAAAGGCGTTCCCTCAGCATTATTTTAGTCTTTATAATGAGTAAACGATCTCAAAGTTGTATTTCAGTTGATTCATGCATGTTTAAGTATATTTTTAAATGCTGGATTATTGTAAAGATGCTAATGTCCTTATGTTGTAGCTAAGTCAAATCAAGTCCTTTATTGTCCTGCATTTGAGGCTGGAGCGCTCAGAAAATTTCAGTTTTCACCTACCCCCTATCCCCACCCATGCATTAGCGTTAGCACTGTTAGCTCTGTTAGCACCTGTTAGCAGCTGTTAACATAGGTGAATGCTAACGTAACTCTTTGTGTAGGTTGTAAAAGCCAAAGTTAAATCTGTCAACTGGACATAAAGTTGTCGGAGTGAAGACGTTTCGCTGCTTCTTCAGTTTGTGTAGCTGTACTTAAACGTCTGCGCCCTTCTCCTTGTCCTCTAACATGGTCTTACCTGTGTGCGTTTGTGTGTTGCAGGTGTGTGAGTGGCGGTGGCGGCAGCTCGGCAGCACTGGCGGGCCGGGGGGCACCTGGTAGGGCTCAAAAGATTTCCGTCTGTTCCACAAATCCATCTGGTCATGCTGCATCTGTGACGGACACCAGGGGGCCTCGTTGTGCAGTCGAAATCACCACCTCCTCCTCCTCTTCCTCCTCCTCCTCCTCCTCTTCCTCCTCCTCCTCTTCCTCCACCCCTCCCCCCCTCACCTCCACCTCAGCCACACTCACCGTAAACAAGAAAACCAAAGGGCTAATCGACGGGCTTTCCAAATTCTTTACCCCCTCACCCGTGGGACGTCGCATGCGAGCTGTGTCTCTGGACCGGCCCCCAAAACTGTCGGCAGAAACAGTCACTTTGACCCCAGATTCGACCCAAAACACCCCCCCCTCTCTTCTTCCAGTCCCACCCCCCGTTGCCTGGACTTAGCCCAAACGTGCAAGTCTCAAGCAGCTCGACATCGGCTAACTCCCCTCAGAGTTCTTCCAGCCAGTCTAGCGTGCCCTCGCTAACTAGCTTGTGCACGAACAGCCCACGTTAAAGGCCTTTTCGACGGACTCTCTCACATATTTACCACTCAGGGACAGTCACGGAAAAAGAGGCTTCCTTGCTACGCGCCGCCCAGACGTCATAAAACCCAAGTTGAGTCCAAAGCGGGGACACAGCGCCTCCCCAAGACCGATTTTAGTCATAGCAATAGCAATAGCAAGAGCAGGCTGCCAGGATGTCCCAGAGGATTTAAGATGGTCAGTCATTTCAAGCGTAACCCCTTCCTAAAAAAAGCCAGGACTCTAGGCAGGCTGCGCTATAGGGTGAGTCCACACAAAGGGGGCGCTGTCTCCAGGAAAGGCAGACTTGAAAGACGGACAAGATAAAGCAGAGAATATCCATGGTAAGCAAGGGTTACCTACCTACACCGCGTGTCCTTAACCCTTTACAGGCCTGTCACGATAATGTGTGATTTTCAAATTAAAAGCTCACTATGAACAATATTATGTAAAATACTTATTACTACTAAAAAAAAACTAAAACAGGTTAAAAAAAAAGTTTATAAATCAACAAAATTCTGCAAAATTGAGCTGCAGTACCAATAAAACACTTAAAGGTGCATTACGTGACTTTTCTTGGCTGCTCGTCTCCACGGAGATGTTAACGCTTCGCTTAGTTGTTTTTACCGAACGTCTGTCTCCATGGAAACGAGCGCGCGGCACACCGGAGTCCCGAGTTACAGGTGCGATCTGCGGAGAGGCGAGTCCGCTCATAAAAAATCAAATAAAAGCACCTCTAGTTTAATGAAATAAACCGCGAGATCGACGAGTTTTTTTTAACGCCATACTGCGGGACATTCCAGACGAACGGTAACGTCTCCATGGTTACAAGCCTACCAGCTCCAAGGAAAGCGACGTAATGCGCCTTTAAGTGGTAAATTGTACGCTGACTCAAAAATATGGGGATTTACTCAACCGCAAACAGCTCAAAATATATATAGTACTGCATTTTTTGAAGTTGTTGAAACATATTTAGAGCGATGTAGTACTTATGGTGACAGGCCTGCCCTCTTGAGCTTCTTTTTTGCTTTCTTTTGGTTGGTTTCTTCGTAGACTAGAGCTAACCCAGTTTATACTAATCCCATCATTTAGTTTCCTAACCCAGTTTCGTTGCGTTTTTGGACTTTTTGGCTGCGGTTTCTTCATAGAGCTTTGGCCTTCCTCTCTCGCTGTTCGATGGCTTCTCTGCATGATCCTTCTAACCTCCTCATGCTCCACCTAAAGACGAGAAACACACTGGACCCAGGATCAGGAAGTACACGGAGTACATGAAGTACATGAAGTACAGGACAGATACAGATTAGCACGTCTGGAGCTGGTAATTCAGATTTAAAAAGAAGAGAAAATGAAGTTTGAGAGTACATTTTTATACGTAACAAACTACTTTTACCTAGTAGTAGTAGTAGTAGTAACTCTAGTAGTAGTTGTAGTTATATTAGCCCTAGTAATAGTTGTAGTAGTTGCTCTAGAAGTAGTAGTAATAATCACCCAAGTACTAATAGCTGTAGTAATAGCAGTAGTTGGTGCTGGTGGTAGTAGTTGTTGTAGTAGAAGTAGTAGTAGTAGTAGCAGTAGCAGTAGTACCAGTAGTAGTTGTAGTTGTTGTAGTAGCAGTAGTAGTAGGAGTAGTAGCAGTAGTAGCAGTAGTAGTAAGAGTAGTAGTAGCTGTAAGAGTAGGAGCTGTAGTAGCAGTAGTAGTATGAGTAGCAGTAGCTGTAGGAGTAGGAGCTGTAGTAGCAGTAGTATTAGTAGTAGCAGTAGTACCAGTAGTAGTAGGAGTAGCAGTAGCTGTAGTAGTAGGAGCTGTAGTAGTAGTAGCAGCAGTAATAGCAGTAGTAGCAGCAGTAATAGCAGTAGTAGCAGCAGTAATAGCAGTAGTAGCAGCAGCAGCAGTAGTAGTAGTAGCAGCAGGAGTAGCAGCAGCAGTAGTAGTAGTAGTAGTAGTAGTAGTAGTAGTAGTAGCAGTAGTAGTAGTAGTAGTAGTAGTAACCATAATGTAATACATCAGATCAAATTACTTTTTCTAAATCTGTACTCACAAATATCAACACTACGATTATTATGATTCTGATCAGAAACATGGAAACTTGACTCCGCCTCTGGTTCCTGGGTCCACTTGGTTCCTGTCTTTGGCCCCTCCCCTCGCCCTCTCCTTGACCTTTGACCCTGCTTGTGGGCGGGACAGCATTATCCCCCCCTCTCTCTGTTTTCCCTTTCCTCCAGCGCTCCATCACTCCACACGACCACACTACCACCGCACCACCGGTTCAAGCACGTCTGCACCAGGACACTCTCAAACTGTGAACGCAGCAAACCAGCGTCGATATAAAACTATACTACACTTTTTTTTATAAATAAATGTGTAGGATGTAGTTTAAAAGTAGAAGTTTTCAGGCAGTTAGCTCAACAACCGCACTGTTAGCATCACTACTTCCTGTTTCATTGTATCTCTATGAGGTTTTTGCCAAATCACACTAAAATGAGTAAATGTTTGAAGATCAGGGCAGTGGACGGGAGCTGAAGGTGGGTTACAGGTCAGAGGTCAAAGGTTACAGGGTTAGGGTCAGGCAGACAGTGTACAGGAAGTTGCAGGTGGGTTAGGGGTTAGAGGTCAGAGGTTACGGGGTTAGAGTCAGCAGTGGACAGAGCTGTGGGTGGGTGAGGGGTCAGAGGTTACGGGGTTAGGGTCAGACAGTGGACAAGGAGCTGTGGGTGGGTTAGAGGTCAGGGGTCAGAGGTTACAGGGTTAGGGTCAGACAGTGGACAAGGAGCTGTGGGTGGGTTAGAGGTTATGGGGTTAGGGTCAGACAGTGGACAGGGAGCTGCAGGTAGTTTAGAGGTCAGGGGTCAGAGGTTACGGGGTTAGGGTCAGGCAATGGACAGGGAGCTGTGGGTGGGTTAGAGGTTAGAGGTCACAGGTCAGAGGTTACAGGGTTAAGGTCAGACAGTGGACAAGGAGCTGCTGGTGGACGTAACTATCACATGTTTAAAAACTACAGAAATAAAATGAATACTTCACCGGAGACACATGTTTGTGTCTCAATGCTAACGCTAATGCTAATTTTGAGACATTACACATATTAAAACAACACCACAAACTCAAATTATTCACATTTTAAAACAATCAGTCAGTTTTTATTGGAATTAATTTGAATTTAATAGGTTGTTTGTTTTATGTTTTCAGATTTGAATAAAAGTGACTGTTAGCTTTGTTAGCTAGCTAGCATGCTACAACTTAGAATGATGTACCAGCATGGTGTTTGCTAGCTCGGACAAAGCTCAAAATCATTCTAAAACTGTTAAGAAAGTTCTAGGTTTTCTCCTGCATTTGGTTTTTTTCCACTTGGTCAAACTAAAATCTACTTTCCTACCATTTTTAACATCGATTAGCATAGATTTATTGATTTTAACAGGCCTAGTTTTGGACAACCTTAAGTATTAGCATCCATTTTTAGCACAGTGAACCGTCTAATCACAGTGTTTGTTTTGTACAGATACAGGCAAATAGAAATTGACTTTCTGGCTCTGCGGGTAGTTCCAGCTCAAACTGAAAGTACTATGTAGATGATAGTTTGAGTTTTTTCTCACCTCGGCTTAAAATAGACGAGGCTCGGCCGTGTGAACTTAAATTACTGCCTGCTGCTTTGAGACGTTTCACTTCCTGCTTCCGAAGCTCCGCCTCCGTGCTCTGGATGACTGCGCTCTTCAAAACTGTGTACACAATTAGACCGACGCACAGACTTTAGAGATCGAGCGATGTGAGGTTTTTCATGGCTCAGTTTGTGTATTTAAGTAAAAAGTACAAATACAGAAGCAGAAAGAAAGTTACTCACTGGTTTAAAAAATGTACTTTACTGATACTACAAACTGATGCATATTTAGTCACCAGTAAAACTACGAATTGCTCAAAGTGAAGTTTGAACTCGGAAACTTAGTCAGAAGTTCCACTAATCTAGTCAAAAAACCCCTCAAGATCATATAAAAAGTATTTTTTACTTCCGTTCCACTAAAAAAAAATAACAGGGTGGCCCCACCAAAAGTCACTGACACTTTTAATACTGCAGTAGGCCTTTAATTATAAGATATACTCAGCCAAATTCAGCAGTAGATAAAATGAACCTCCGAGATTCTTGGCAATATTCAGTTATAATGTTCACTTACAATTGAACTATCACGACTTAAAATAGGGGAAGTTAAAATGTCGGTTTGATGAATAGCTGATCCAACCACTTTCATAACATTTGAAAGCAGGACACAAT
>JAIEZT010000304.1:1673321-1811351 GCA_019594935.1 Periophthalmus modestus | reverse complement strand
CAGCTACTCAGTGCAGCTTTAAGATTAGCTATAAATCGGTCGCTCTTTTTTTTTTTTTAAAAAAAACCATTTTTGGACCTTTTTTTGACCTGATTATGTCATAGTTATATAAAATCCTTTCATCCTGACACACATGTAATAAACCCTTTTGGCTCATTCTTTTGACGTTATAATTTTTCACCGAGCTTCTAAACACCCGGAGGGGCCGAAAGGGTTGACAAAAGGGAGTGATTTTTTTTTGTCTTTTCGCTGGTGTTATGCAACCAGCTTGAGCCGTGTCTGTAGCTGCAGCTAATAGAGCCCCGTCCCCCTCAGAGGACAGCCCTGCCTTTTGCAAGCACTCCTAATTTCCGTGTAATGTCTTGTCTTTAATTTTGCCCTCCCGTCTCCCCGACTCTACCCGTCTTCATCAGCTCGGTTTGTTCCTCAGTTTCACTCATTTTGGGCCGCTTTTTTAATCACAGCTACTGAGCGAATCAGTGTGGAGAATCGGTTTTACAGTGGAGTCAGTGGAGAGATGAGGGGACCTGGGTACATAGTTAGCAAAGATTTTGGCTTAATAAAAATAGTGCAGCGTCGCTAAAGTCGCTAGCAAATGGGGAATATAGCGCTCAGTCAATATGTTTTTTGGGGGGGGTTTTTTTTGTCGTTTTTTTTCATGGCTGATGCTGATACAAATTGTTTAAAACCCACAACAAACATAGACTGTGTGAAGAACCGATCCAACGCCGTCACTCAAACCTGTGTGCTAACGCTAGCAGGAGCAACCTCGGGGAAAGAACGCGCCTGATTTGTCTGTTATTAATGTTCATATCTTGATTTATAAACAGAACAGCAAAAGGATCATGTACGAACATTTTTAAGACCAAAAACTAACAGTCGACAGCAGCAGCTACAGAGAGAGGGGCCGTGTTTTTTAATAGAAAATTGAATTGGAGCCAGAGTCGATGCAAGATTATGTAATTTAAATGTATCTCTTGTTCTTACAAACTCACCCACAGCCCCTTTTTTTAAACACAAACCTTAAAGAGGAGTCGTGTTGTCGCATTTCGTGCTGTTGATGCATGGATGTGTTTGGGGGTTTTTTTTGTCTAATTGCTAATTTTTGCTTAATCTTGCAATACGACCAGATTTGAGCTGTAAAATTTGAATATGACTTCTCTATGATCATTTTAGACCCAAAGTAAACTACTGAAGGTTTGCATTTGTTGTTATATTTCTTGCCGTTTTATATTTTTTTTTACAATTTTGTCATTTAGAGTGTGTTTTTGGGATATTTTCTGCTTTGTCTGGGTTGTCAGAAGTTAGCGTACATGTCTTTACTTCAACGATATGTCGAACTTCAAATGTTTTTATCATGACGGCCCTGTTTTTCTTGTATATAAAGTTGGTGAAATTAGTTTTGGTGTGTGTTTTTTTACGACTAAAAACAAGGATATCGGCTGTGCTGGAGATTTAAAGCCGATATCCTATACGCTAAAATGTGCAAATATCGGCCAACTGATATATCGTCTATCTCTAGTAATATGGTTTCAAAGGCGGACATTTGGTTTAAACAGCAGGAGCTTCATAATACGAGCATGTTAGCTAGTCTCGGTTAGCGCTTCGGAATGTTTTAAAGCTAATTCTGTGTAACTTTTCATGACGTTTCTGTCGTGTTCGCTGTTGTTTTTCCAATTCTTGCAAAGGGTGCATTGTGGTCTATACTGCCTGATCTAGCACCCACCGATGACCACTACTTTTCAAGGTGCATTTGTGGAAATTTTGAGTACATAAACAAGATATCGACGTGGTGCTGGAGGTTAAAGCCGATATTCCTATACGCTAAAATGTGCAAATATCGGCCAATTGATATATCAAATCCATCTTTAGTATATGTGACTTCAAAGGCGGCCCATTTTGGTATTTAAACAACGAGCATGTTAGCTAGTCTGGGCTAGCGCTTGGAGTGTTTAAAGCAGGGGGTGTCAAACTCAAACGCGCAGTGGGGCCAAAAATAAAAAAACAGACAAATTCACGAGCTAAATCAATATTTTTGTAAATTTGCCGGCGGCCCAGCTCTATTGCGCATTTCATATGATGTCACGGGCCCAAATGTGATTAAACCATGGGCCAGATTTGGGCCCCCGGCCTGGAGATTTGACATATGTGGTTTAAAGCTACATTCTGTAACTTTTCTGACGACTTTCTGCCTCCATGGTGTGTAATGCTTTGCTATGGCACAAAACCTTTCGATTTCCATGGGAGCAAGCAGCATGTGACACCTGGGCAAAGTCAGATCTGTGGAGAGGCGAGCCCACTCACAATAAGAATACATGTACAAGTGGCTCACCTCTCCACAGATCTGACTTGCCCGGTACAGATATATTGTATTATATCAGCTCTGAGGTCAAAATAATATGAAGGAATTTATTGGAGTTAAATAGGAAATGCGTGTTAGCATGCTAGTTGTGAAAAGTGCTTATAAACTCATCATGGTGAATAATTAGGGTGGTCCCCGAATGCATAAAGTAAGTGAGGAATAACTTTGGACGACCTGCAAAACATTTAAAAACACACTTTTTTTAAACCAGAAATGCGATTTGAAGGAACATAACTTGAGGAATAGCTTGAGAAATTAGCTTCGCCATGTTCCCGACAGACCACACACACGAGCGCTTTAAAATCAGCCCCGCTCAGTTTACGCTCATGTGGCAGATCAAACAGACTTTACTCGGACCAGGAAGTCGTAACTCAGACTAAATGGGGACACGCAGCCCCGTCCCGCTGAGTTAAGCAGGACACAAGTTTAAAATGACCTCTCCAGCACTAACTCAGGTCGGATCTTTGTCGGACATTTTGTTTAGTCTCATGATACCAACACACTGGTGGTCATTCCCAGAGCAAATACTTGTTTTACTCTTTATAGGTTTTCCCCCAGCTAGTTTGGTTGATTTAGAGACGTTAATCATGGTTTTAGTCCTGTTTTAAGTGAGCGTTAAAACAACTCGGAGCTGTGTGTGTTTTTGCAGTTTTAACGATGCACAGTTAAAAGTGCTGTTACCATGGCTAACAAACTGAAATATAAAGGCTATAAAAACAGTGATTTCTGTCTAAATAATGGTCAGATGGAACTGGCAGGAGTGTTTTATGGACTAATAATGATCATTTAAGTTTTTTTCACGCAAATAGATTGGATTATTCTTCATTTTTTGTCTGAGATGTGGAAATTCTCGCTCTGCTAACATGTGGCGCTAAGCTAAGTGGCTAACGCTAGCAACTTTACACAGCAACAGTTTTTCTTCATAATCAGGATCAACAGTGAGATAAACCAGCGCTTCTTTCTATTATGTCCAGTAAAGACCTGTTTCCAGTTCTTGCAATGCATTGTGGTCTGTACTGCAGGTGCATTGTGGGAAATTTGCGCTGCACCCACTGGACGTTCGGACACTGCTAAAAGTGGCGTGTTAGTGTTTTAAATGAAGCTAGTCCCCACGTTCTACACATTCACAGCATTGAGCATTTGTTTACCCCGTTGCCATGGTGACGTCATGGCGATGGCCGCAGAGCAGTGATACGGAATGTGATTTAACTGTTGCCGGAAACACTTGCGTGTGAAGCAGTTTTAAAGCTGTTTGAATTGTCACTGACTGTGGAATTCAATCCCCGTTAAGACCAGGTTTGATCCTGTTTGAATTCGTTCAGTTTAAATCCTGATTGATCCTGGTTTGAGCCTGGTTTGCCTCATTTGGTCTTGATTTAAATCTGGGGGGATGTTCTGGTCCGATTCCTGGTCTAGTCGAGTCTTGGTTTAGTCCTTTGGTTTAAACCTGGTTTAATCCTGGTCCTGGTTTGAGACCCGTGAGACCCCTAGTCCTGGTTTAGTGCTGCTAGACCTGTAGTTTGATCTCTTGTAGTCTGGTGTAGTCCTGGTTTAGTCCTGGGTTAGACCTGGTTTTAGTCCTGGTTAGTCCTAGTCCAGTCCTGGTTTAGTTTAGTCCTGATTTAGTCCTTGTTTAGTCCTTGCTTAGTCCTGGTTTAGACCTTGTTTAGTCCTTGTTTAGTCCTTGTTTAGTCCTGGTTTAGACCTGGTTTAGACCTTGTTTAGTCCTGGTTTAGTCCTGGTTTAGTCCTGGTTAAGTCCTGGTTTAGTCTGGTTTCAGTCCTGGTTTAGTCCTGGTTTAGTCCCGGTTCAGTCCCGGTTTAGTCCCGGTTCAGTCCCGGTTCATTCCCGGTTCAGTCCCTGTTTAGACCCGGTTTAGTCCCGCTTTAGTCCCGCTTTAGTCCCGCTTTAGTCCCGGTTTAGTCCCGGTTTTAGTCCCGGTTTAGACCCGGTTTAGTCCCGCTTTAGTCCCGCTTTAGTCCCGGTTCAGTCCCGGTTCGGTCCCGGTTCGGTCCCGGTTCGTCCCGGTTTAGTCCCGGTTCAGTCCCGGTTCAGTCCCGGTTCAGTCCCGGTTTAGTCCGGTTTAGTCCCGGTTCAGTCCTGGTTTAGACCCGCTTTAGTCCCGCTTTAGTCCCGCTTTAGTCCCGCTTTAGTCCCGGTTTAGTCCCGGTTTTTAGAGCCGGTTAGTCCCGCTTTAGTCCCGGTTTAGTCCCGGTTCAGTCCCGGTTCAGTCCCGGTTCAGTCCTGGTTTAGTCCGGTTCAGTCCCCGGTTTAGTCCCGGTTTAGTCCCGGTTCAGTCCTGGTTTAGTCCCGGTTTAGTCCTGGTTCCCTCTCTGTTCGTACTTTCTGACTTAATCATCTTCATTTTTCTAACTTTTTGTGTCATTTTTAGAAGATTTAAACCCACCTTTTGGAGACGGTCGTCACAAACATCTCTCGAGTCCCTGATGCCCTCTCGTGCCGCAGAGACGAGCTCAGACTTGTCGTGTTTGTGTTTGCAGGTTTAAATTAGAGTGAGGTCAAGCTGCCAAAAGTGCGTCAGGAAACAAAAAAAAAACAAAACAGGACTAATTATGCAGGGTCCTGGAGTTTTTCACAGCTCCAGTCGATCACAGACGAGGGAGGCGCTTCGGAAACGCCTCATGAATGAAGCTTTTTCGATACTAGGACCTTAGCGACACCTGCTTTTACTCACCGATATTATTAAAAAAGGACTTTTCTGACTTTTTTTTAATCGTTCTGGCTGTTTTTCTTCTCATTGCGCCTCTGAAGTTGTATTTTCAAGATGCCATTTTGCTCCTGATGTGTCTGTTTTTAATGTTCATTACTCGTCGATTTACAGACACAACAGTGAAATAAAAACCCAGGATCATGTCGAGGGTTAATACGAACATTTAAGACCAACATGAGTCTGACAGCAGCAGGGGACAGAGGAACATGTCACGGTTTTCAATAGAAAGTGAATTGGAGCCAGAGTTGATGGAGTTTATGTTCACTTCCTGTTTGAACACAGCAGCGCGAGGAGTTAGTCAGTCTGTGGTTCAAACGTCCACTTCACAAACCCTGCTCATAACTTTGTGTGTTTTGTGTATTTTCTGTGTGTTTTTCTGTGTGTTTTGTGTATTTTCATGTGTGTTTTCTGTGTGTTTTGTGCATGTTTTTTTGCATGTTTTGTGTATGTTTGTGTGTATGTTTTCGTGTGTGTTTGTGTCTGTTTTGTATGGTTTGTGTTTGTTTTGTCTGTTGGGTATGTTTTCTGTGTGTTTTGTATGTTTATGCCGGTTTGTGTGTGTTTATGTGCTTTTGTGTGTTTTTTGTGTGTTTTTTCTGTATTTTGTGTGTTTTGTGTATGTTTCTGTTTTTTGTGTTTTGTGCATGTTTTTGCATGTTTTTTGCATGTGTTTTGTGTATGTTTGTGTTTTTGTGTATGTTTTGTGTGTAATTTGTGTGTGTTTCGTTGCATTTTTTTGCATGTTTGTGTGTGTGGTTTGTGTATGTTTTGTGTGTTTTGTTTGCGTATATTTTCTGTGTGTTTTCTGTGTTTTGTGTATGTTTTGTGTGTTTTGGGTGTGGTTTGTATGGTTTGTGTGTGTTTTGTGTATTTTGTTTGTGTTGTGTTTTTTTCAGTGTTTTGTATATGTTTTGTGTGTGTTTTTCTGTGTTTCTGTGTGTTTTTTCTGTGTTTTGTTGTGTGTTCTGTCGCAGTTACATACACATCTCGTGGTCATGCTTCTTAAAACTTCACAGCCGCGGCCGTGATAACATCTAAAGGGGATAAAAATAAGTGGAGATATTTTTAGCCTCTCGGATAGTTTCTCACTTCTACATATTTTTCCATCTCTGTTTCCGTAAAATAATGAAAACTTTGGTGTCGTCCTGTGAAACGCAGTATTTGGTTGTGTTGTTCTGAGAAGTTGATTTTAATCTCAAAGGTACTTTTTTTTTAATGAGTCAGACAGAAAATATTTTTAGCTTTTTAGCAGCTTTTACCACAACGCTCATGGTACTTTTCAGATACTGCATGTTTATATAGTGGTAAAAGTATAGGGAGATAATTTAACTACAAAAATATTATCTCTATTTTTAGTTTTATTTTAGTATAAAGACGAGTATTTAGCTTTTTCAATTATATATTTTTTTTAAATAAAATATTCTGTACATTTTTTTTTTTTTTTTGAACTTCGATAGTACTTTTCAGATACTGCCATGTTTATATACTGGTAAAAGTATGGGGAGCTAATATAACAATAAAATCTTATCTTTATTTTTGTTTTTATTTTAGTCTAAAGGACCCGTCTCTTTTTTGCAAATATTCTGTAATTTTTTTTTATTTTTATTTTAATTTTTTGGGAACTTTGAAAAAGCGACAAAAAAATTCAAAATAACACCTGTTCTTACTCTTCCCTTCCACTAGATGTCAGTATTCGTCACATCAGCAGATTTTGCTGCAATTAAACAGCCAGAAACACAACGCTCACTTATTGTCACAAATAACACATTTTGTCTTATATTTTTTCACTTCCTAACAACTTTTTAGGATTATATAGTTGTTTTTTAAAAGCAGTGTTAAAAATTAGACCTAAAATATGATCAAAATTTATACAAACTAAATCTTTTTAAACCAATAAATGCACTTGTTTCTTTATGTATTTACTTACACAGAGAGACCCACTGAGAGCACGTGAGTTTAAATTAAATAAAATACAACCAGAAAAACAAACAAAATAAACATAAAAGTCGATATAAACATTAAAAACAGGAGCAGTTGTGTGTTTAGAAGTTCATAACCACATTATTAAATTGCGATTGTGGCTCTGAAGTCTCTAGTTTTGCATTTCCGTGGAGTTTTTTCCATTTTTTGTGAAGCAGAACAGCCAAAATCCTCTTTCCCGTCTCAGTTTCGCTGCGGCTCGTCTTTACCTTTAGCCTTGGAGGTCGGAGATGGCACAGACTGGCAGCCTCACCTCCACCAGTCGACCCCAGGGCAGCTGTGGCTACAACAGAACTTTACCTAGAACTTTATCATTCAATATCTGACACATGAAACGGTATTTTAGACCCCTAGTATTTATGACGTCGACTTTTCCTTGCAGTACTGGGAATTTTTAGTTTTTTTTTTAAAGATTTAAGCTGTAAAAGGTTGAATTAATCACGTCTATAACTCATTACAGACTCAAATTAACCACTTAAGTGTCTCTTGTTGCTGTTTATTTATTGCAGCTCATGATTTTCTTTAAACAATTGTAGATTTTGAATATTTTTTGTGGTTTAAACCTGCTCTTTGGTTCTTAATCAGCTTCAATATTATCGTTCATTGTCTAAATTACTTCAAAATTGACTTTAAACTTCAAAATGTGTTATTGGGACAGGCCTTTTTACACTTTACAAAGGAATCAGCAGCTACAGAGTGTCTCCCGAGTGTCTTCTGAGTGTCTTCGTTCCTCTTTTTTCTCGTCTTTGTCAGCGTTAAAAACCCGTTCTCCCCGGTCTTGCGTTTTTCCTTCGATGACTCCCTCTGAAACCTTCATTATTAACACCGGGTTGGTTTGATTACATGCTGCTTAATCCTTTCAGACGTGGAAGAATTGGATTAAAGTGCGATTAGCTCAGATCACTTACCCCTTCACATCTGCGGGATCTGAAAGTCTAACCCTGGTTTTACACTTGTATATTTGATCAGCCATAACATTACGACCATGCCTTTAGTAACGTTTTAAAGGGACACTGCGTAACTTTTCTGGAGCCTGGTCCCATCCAACCTTAGACACATAATTCCACAAAACTGTTTTTATTTTTTATACGGCGTGAAAATACATAGTAAAATATGCTTCCTGTATGTGACGTGAGAGCGCTCTCCACAGATCTGACCCGTAACCCACTTGTCGCCATGGAAAATAGACTTGTTTTTACGCCATACCACACTGATATCTGTCACCAGAAAAGTTCCACAGTGTGCGTCTTAAGGTTACACTGTTGTCCATATAAGGAAATGATTCTGTTATTTGACTGTGTAGTTTGACTGTGTAGTTTAAGTCTTAAAGCTTCACTATGGAACTTTTCTGGTGAGCTACCTGCTTGTCTACGAGGCGATGGTCGTTGGTATTCCAGAAATGTTCCACAGTATGGCATTAAACGTATCCGTCCTTACGAGAGTTTGCACTGGTCTCAAATACCTTTAAAAAAACTGCATTTTTATTATCGCCATGGAAACAAAGTCATATCTGTGTAACTGTGTGCTCATGTATGTTTTTCGGCGTGTTTCTCTCCAGATGCGGGTCGACCCCATCCCGATCTGCAGCTTCTGTTTGGGGACGAAGGAGTCGAACCGGGACAAGAGGCCGGAGGAGCTGCTGTCGTGCGCCGACTGTGGCAGCAGCGGTGAGTCTGACACGAATGTTTAAAGATGTTTGAGATTATTACGGCTTTTTATGCAGTTTAATGAAGTAACTGTAGCTCCAAACTGAAACTCTATGGAGATTTTTACAGCGTGTTAATGGGGCCTGGTTTAGTCCTGGTTTAGTCCTGGTTTAGTCCTGGTTTAACCTGCTGTTTCTTGGTTTAGGCCTAGTATGGACCTAGTTAAATCCTACTAATTTAGTTTGGTTTAGTGCTTGTAATGTCTGATTTAGCCCAGGGTTTGTTTTCTGGTTTAGTCCTGGTTTTAGTCCTGGTGTTAGACGTAGTTTAGTCCTGGTTTGGCCCTGGTTAAGCCTGGTTTAGTCTGGTTTAGTCCTGGTTTAGTCCTGGTTTAGTCCTGGTTTAGTCCTGGTTTAGTCCTGGTTTAGTCTTGGTTTAGTTCTGGTTTTCCTGGTTTAGCCCTGGTTTAGCCCTGGTTTAGTCCTGGTTTAGTCCTGGTTTAGTCCTGGTTTAGTTCTGGTTCGTCCTGGTTTAGCTCTAGGTTCGTCCTAGTTTAGACATGGTTTAGTCCTGGTTAGCTCTGGTTAGTCTAGTTTGTCCTGGTTTTAGCTCTGGTTAGTCCTAGTTTAGTCCTGGTTTAGCTCTGGTTTAGTCCTAGTTAGTCCTGGTTTAGCTCTGGTTTAGTCCTGGTTTAGTCCTAGTTTAGTCCTGGTTTAGTCCTGGTTTAGTTCTAGGTTTAGTCCTGGTTTAGTCCTGGTTTAGTCCTAGTTTAGTCCTAGTTTAGTCCTGGTTAAGTCCTGGTTCATCCCTGGTTTAGTTGCGACGCTTGTGTAACTTTTAAAGTGACAGTTTTATTCAGTGTTTAAAAATTCCTTGACGATTTGTTCCGGGTGACATTTTTCTGCTCATATTGACTAAAGCGTTGCCGTGGCGCTGGTTTTTCATTAGCGGTGGGTGGCACGCAGCTGTTTTACACGCGGGGTCCTTTGGGTGACGACTTTCAAACATGGAGCTGCTGTTTCTGCCTCATTAGCATCAAATTATCTGCAATTAGCCGCTCACATGTTTGATCACTGTGCTCCTAGAGTCTGTGAAACGTGTGGACACAAGTCTGTTTGGTTCAGGACACTGCATTTTTAATTAATACTAGTCAGAATTATACTGTAGTTAAAGGGCCACGTTACACTTTTGTCTGATCTGTTCTGATGTTTCCTCGTCAAACAGACCTGGAGTTGTGTTTTTTTTGTTTCATTCGCACATTTTTAACACACAAACGCTGCAGATTTAGCCCGAGTTCTTCTCTCAAGCTGAAAACACTCTGTTCCACCTTGTGATGTCATCATGTGGTGATACAGGAAGTAGTGCTCCGCTGTGTTTTTAAACTCCACACACCTGCACTAGAATCATTTGGATCATTTCAGCCCTGGAGTTGTCAATCTACTGAACTAAAGGTAAAAGGAGATGTTAACGTGAAAACTACCACTTCATGACATCACAAGGTGGAACAGAGCATTTTTTAGTCCGGATTTAGTCCTTTTTAATCCCTGATCTAGTGTTTTAGGCCTTGTTTTGGACCTACTTTAGTCCTCCTGGTTTAGTCCTGGTTTAGTCCTGGTTTAGCCTGGTTTAGTCCTTATTTAGTCCTGTTTAGTCCATGTTTAGTCCTGGTTTTGTCTTGGTTTAGTCCTGGTTCGGTCCTGGTTTAGTCCTGGTTTAGTCCTGGTTTAGTCCTTATTTAGTCCTGGTTCAGTCCTGGTTTCGTCCTGGTTTAGTCCTTAGTTAGTCCTGGTTAGTCATTGGTTTAGTCCTGGTTTAGTCCTTATTTAGTCCTGGTTCAGTCCTTATTTAGTCCTGGTTTAGTTCTGGTTTAGTCCTGGTTTAGTCCTGGTTAATCCTGGTTTAGTTCTGGGTTTAGTCCTGGTTTAGTCCTGGTTTAGTCCTGGTTTAGTCCTGGTTTAATCCTGGTTTAGTTCTGGTTTAGTCCTTGGTTTAGTCCTGGTTTAGTCCTGAGTTAGTCCTGGTTTAGTCCTTATTTAGTCCTGGTTTAGTCCTTATTTAGTCCTGGTTTAGTCCTGGTTTAATCCTGGTTTAGTCCTGGTTTAGTCCTGGTTTAGTCCTGGTTTAGGGAGTCATGTTTAGTCCATGTTTAGTCCTGGTTTAGTCCTGGTTTAGTCCACAGTTAGTCCTGGTTTTGTCTATAAGATTCCACAGTTTTATACTTTTAACTTTTCCCTGGAGTCGTGCTGGTGACTCATCACCTCCAAAAAGTTACACACTGCAGCTTTATCCATCTGTGATGTGAGACTGTTATTTAAACTTTCCTTTGAATAAAAGCTGAAACATTATGAGACATTTTAAACCACACATCAGACACTAAATCGTCCCATTACATCCAGGATTTGAGCCGGACCGATCCGAGGGTTTGTGTTGTGGCTTTTCTTTCTGATTTGAAGGATTTGGCAGAGAAACAAAAGCTTTAAAAAACTTTAGTCCAGTTGACGGTATTTAAGTTTTTTGAGGGATTACACAGACATGGAAACAGCCCTCCATTGTTCTTGTAATAACACAGTTTTAAATTAAAATATTATACCTCATACGTCACAATGTTCTACTAGACGATAATATTTAACAAGAAAATATCGTCCAAATTCAGTTTTTTGTTGTCAAATAGTGAGTTCTTGGGTGTTTTCACTGGTAGAAATGATCCAGTGTGTGAATTTACTTATGGGATATAGTATTTCATGGCACAAGGACAATGTAATCATCAATATCTGCCTCTTGCTCCGCCCCCTACCGCCATCGGAGAGTATGACATCATCACATTACACAATCAACGAGAGAAAACCTCAACAAATCCTTCAAATCAAGAAAAATCATTCTCCTGAAACCCAAAAACACAGTTGATTTACTACAAAATGGATCCAATTGACTTATTTATCCAATAAGTAACTTTTGAACAGCTTTGTGTGAAGAAAAGTCCAAACTTCACACAGTTTTCTAAGACAAAATCACGCGGATAACCACACGCTTTTTACACCAAACTGATCTTTTGATAATGAGAAATGACTGAATCCCACTGAAAACTGCATTAACTGCACAGTCCTAATGTTTCAGTTTGTTTTTTTCTTTTTATTGTGGTTATTGTTGTGTCTATTCTTTTCATTTGTTCATTCATTTTTATTTTGGATTTATTTATTACTTGTATTTAATTTATTCAGTCATTTTTATTTTTTTTAAATTGTCTTTTCTTTTCATTCATAGTTATGTCTATTCTTTTGATTTGTTGATTCATTTAATTTTTTTATTTTAATTTTTTATTATTATTTATTCATCATTTCATGTTTCACTTTGTTCATTCATTCATTTTATTGTTTTTTTTTTATTTATTTTTATTGTTATCTTTTCATTTGTTCATTATTCATTCATTTTTATTTTTTATTTATTTATTAATTTATTTATTCATTCATTTTTATTTATTTATTTTATTTTTTTTCATTCTTTTTTTTTATTCATTTAATTTAGTTCATTTTTACAATTATTTCTTTTCATTGTATTATTGTTATTTTATTCTTTTCATTTGTACATTCATTTTTTTTTTTACTTATTTATCATTTTTTTTCATATTTATTCATTCATTCTTTTTTTTTTTCTATTTCATTTATTCATGTTATCCATTTGTTCATTTTTATTGTTAAGTCTTTTTCTTCTCATTATAATGGAGCTAGTGTAAATTCATCCTGGAACACGTCACTCTCATCTACTCACAGCTCCTCCAGAGTTTACCTGCTCCTCACCTTCATCACCTCCTCCCATTACTCCTCCCCACTGCTCACTCCTCCTCTTCATCCGTCCAGCGCCCCCTCGGCCCCGATTTAAACCCCAACCCCACAGACGCACCGCCGCTGCAGTTTGTGCCACTTTTCTTTCCCGTCTGTTTCCAGGTTGTGTCATTGTCATTCTGCATAAACTGTTTTCCTAACTCTTCGTGTCTCCTCTTTAGGGCATCCGTCATGTCTGAAGTTCTCTCCAGATTTAACCTGTAACGTGAAGAGGCTCCGGTGGCAGTGTATCGAATGCAAAACCTGCAGCTTGTGTCGAATCCAGGGCAAAAACGCAGTGAGTCTCATGTTATCACCACATTTCAGCCTTTACAGTCGCCCCTCGTCCCCTCAGCTTCATTTTTTTTACCATTATTATATCTGTTTTAAGGCTGTAAACCCCTCACCACACACTTTATACACTTTTCTCAGACAGGCAGGGCCGGTTTCAGTCTATAAGCAGACTGAGCAGCTGCTGAGGGGCCGAGGCCAGCAGGGGGCCCCCAAGAGCTCATACATTTATATTGAAAAGGACCTTTAAATGTCAATTTAAGCCCACTGTCGCAACTGGAACACATTAAAATCCACCAGAAACTTGTCTAGAAGTTTAAACATTTTGCCTCCCCCTTATATGTTTGTGTGACTCTGCTCGTTGTGACATTCCGGAGGTTTTCTGGAGTGAAGAGCAGAGTCAGAATGTGTCAAATGTGAATCACCAATATCTGAGCCAGGAGGGGGCCCCAGAGACAAATTCAGCTTAGGGCCCCCTCAAAGCTGGAGCCGGCCCTGTCAGGATGTCAGACTGATGGAGGAAGCACCTAGAAAAAAACAAAAAAATACTATAAAATTTCCCCAAACACCACAAAGCGATATGGAAAATGCAAAAAAAGTTGATTAGCCTGTTGATTTTTGCCTTTTTTTACCCCTATCCATCCATCTTACAGGTGTACCGGGGGCCCCAGAGACAAATTCAGTTTAGGGCCCCCTGAAAGCTACAGAAAATAATCGATTGACTCATGGACGACTGTGATAATCGTTAGTGTTGAAGTCGCAGCCTTAGCGCTAACTCGTGTAGATTTCGTCGTCGTTTTGGTTTCTAACTCCTCTCCAGTGAAAAATTGGGTTTACTTTTCCTAAAGACTCGTGGCCTGTGGGGTTTGAAACGGCGTTCCTTCTTTCATACAAAACTCTGTGTGTAAAATAGAGCTCTCGGGCATAATTTTCAGCTCGCGGTACATCAGAGACTTAGCTCCCCGCTCGCCTGTTTGAATATGCAACGGCTTAAGGGCTCCCTGTGAAAACTCATTTAAACAGGTCAGAAACACTGCTATTAAAGTCTTTAGCTAATTCATTGGAAACACTAATAACTAGACTATTCACAGACTTAATAAAGCGTGAATAAAGACTTAAAGGGCCGGTACATGGTTTTAAAACACGGCTAGGGTTGTGAAAAGTATCGAAAATCAGATACTATTGAAAGAAGATACTCGTTTGAGCAGGATCGGTACTAAAAAGTCACATTCCCAAGACAGAAATGAACCTTTCTCGAATAGTTTTAGACTGATTTTGAGCTGTTTCAGAACAAATATAAGACACGAAGACTCGTATACACTATGAACCTACTGGACACTGAGGGATTACACAGATTTAAGGACACACAGGAGTAGAAAATAAAGTATTATGATTTAAATGGTGCTATTCGGCGACGTTTAAAAGTCCTAAATTACACAAAATTGACTCTTGTAGCGTTAAGTCATGTTATAATGCTGTTTCCTCCTCAAAAACAGACCTGGAGTTGTGTTTCTTTGCATTCACACATGTTTGAGTAACACTTTATTATTAGTTTGTACATTTCCAAAGCTCAAAACGCTCTGTTCCACCTTGTGATGTCACGAAGTGGTAGTTTTCAAGTTAATAGCTACACTTTACCTTTTGTTTGGTAGAGATGGGCAATTCCAGAGCTGAAATCAATCAACAGAGTCTAGAAATGAAGGTGTGTGGAGTTTAAAAACACAGCAGAGCACTTCCTGTATCACCACACGATGACATCACAAGGTGGAACAGAGTGTTTTCAGTTTGAGAGAAGAGCTCAGCCTAAATCTGCAGGTTTGTTTGTGTGAATGAAACAAAAAAACTCAACTCCAGGTCTGTTTGTGACGAGGAATTGTGCATTTGCTGCGTGAACTTGGAACTATTTTGAATTATATTGATATTATTTTTAGATTAAATTATGTAAATTATTAAAATATTGTCCTGATCTTGACGTTTGTGTTGTTCATTTTAGGATGAGATGCTTTTCTGCGATTCGTGCGACCGAGGGTTCCACATGGAGTGCTGCGACCCTCCTCTGTCTCGGATGCCAAAAGGTGAGCGGCCCCGTCCACGCTCGGATTATTACCATAGACTGTGCGAAGAAGTGGACTAAGGGAGTGTGACGTCACCTACAGCGTATCATAGCAACCAAAGAGCCAATCAGGAGCGAGGCTGTTGAAGGTAACGCCCCTTCCTGCCCGCTCCCTGCTAAACTAGCGGTGCGGGAAGGGGCGTTACCGCTACCTTCAACAGCCTCGCTCCGGTGTGCTTAGCAACGCTGTCAATCAAACCTGTTGCTAACGCCAGCGGGAGTGACCTCAGGGGAAAGAAGGCGCCTGATTGGTCCGTTATTGATCAAACATAAAGCTGTTTTGAGCCTACGCTGTATTTGTATAATATACTGTGGATGATAGTCGCTCAGTTGGTAGAGCCTTTGTCCACTGACTCACAGGTTGACGGTGCGATTCCTGCTCCCACAGATGAATTCTGTCGTTGTGTCCTTGGGCAACACGCTTAACCCACAACCATGATTTCAGAGTCTTGTACAGAGTGGCCCAAAAGTCACTGACACTTTTAAATCTTCAGTAGCTCCTATAATTCTTAAGTTACACTCACCAAATTTTAGCAGTAGATAAACTGAAACTTCCCAGAGTTTTGGTAATATATAAAGTTATAATTGTTCACTTACACTTGAACTTATCACGACTTAAACTAGGGGAAGTAAAAATGTCTGTTAAGTGTTTTTTAAGTGTCCACCATTTTGGTTTGTCTCTGAACAGCCTGATCCAACACACTTTTACATAATATTTAAAGTATTTCCAGGCTTATGGCTCTTATTTGATCCTCAATATTACGTTTTAAGTCGTTTATGAAGTCGTCTGAGGTTTATTCACAAACACCTTTTCTTTAAGATTGACCCACAGGAAGAAATCAGGACTAGTCACTTATTATCCTTTAATGGCATTTACTCTCGGGTTTCTGAATTTGACCCATGTGACTCAAAGTACCACTGTACAATGAGGGTTCGTTCCTCGGTGCTGGATTTGCTCAGATTAATGTCGGAAGAGTCGTTCTAAATGCTCTGAAAAAATAAAAGAAAAATATCTAGAAACACAAGAGTTATGAGTTTTTTTCAGCTGTCAGTGACTTTTGGGCCGCCCTGTAAGTGGAGTATTGCGTAAGTAGCTCCGTGTTCACAGTATTATTTCTGATTACAGCGTTTCATCGTGTCTCTGATTCAATCCCAGCCCATTTGTAGCTGTCAGTTAAATCTATAGAGTCTTATTAGAGCGGCGTGTGTCGGAGCGTGTCCCTGCAGAGTTCACCGTCTGCATCACTCTGTGGTTTGTTCAGGGGTTTGAGGCTCATAAAAGTCACATTGCTTTTTCCAAACAAGTCCTCGTCCGAGCTCATGTTTTTTTCTTATAGATTTTCACTTTGTGCCGTGTAACTGATTGTCATTGTGAAGCGGTCAGTGCCACAGTTAAAGGGGAATGTATCAAATGAATGTACCAGCTCCTCCTCCTCTACTTCTCTCCTTCTCTCTTTTCTCCCTCATATCTTTCCTGTCTCTCTCTCCTCCTCTCCCCCTCTCTCTTCTCTCCCCCTCTCTCTTCTCTCCCTTACATGTTCCTGTCTCTCTTTCTCCTCTTCCTCTCCTTCTCTCTTTCACCCTTATATCTTGTCTGTTTCTTCTCCTCTCCTTCTCTCCCTCTCTTTCCCCCTTATGTCTTTTCTGTCCCTCTATGTCCTCCTACTTCTCTCTTCCCCCTTTACACTTTTCATCTCCCTCTCTCCGCTTTTCCTCTCTCCCCTCTCTTTCTCTCTCCTTCTCCTCTTTCTCACTCTCTCTCTCTTTCTCTTTACCTCTCTACCCGTCCTCCCTCTGTTTTTTCATTCCCTCCCATTCTTTTTCTCAATCCCTCTCCTCTTCCCCCTTCTCTCTCTTTCCCACTCTCAAATCTTTCCCTTCCTTCCTTTTTTTTTTTACCTCCGAGCTCTCTCCCTTTCCTCTTTCTTCTTTTTCTCTTCTCCTTGCCGCTCTCTACGGACACAGATACAGATTCGCTGGTATCGGTTTCAGCAGACATCGATATTCTGCACCGATGGCCCTTTTTGAACAGATTAATGAGTCAAAATGGAAATAGTTATAATTGTGATAAAGTTACTGACTGTATGTGACACAAACATGTAACAAATTAGTTTAAATACATAATAAATAGATAAATGCATAAATAAATAGATAGATAAATTCATTTTTTTCATAATTTTTGGTAAAAGTGAAACATAAAAATCGCCAATTAAGAAACATTTGTGAAACTTATATGGATTTTAAAAGCACAGCAGCAGGACACATATCGGTATCGGCTCCAAAAGTCCTTACGGTCCTGTTCCTGACTGTGTTTTTGGATGTCCTCCAGGGACGTGGATCTGCCAAGTCTGCAGGCCCAAGGAGAACGGGAAGAAGCTGCTTCAGCAGAGAGCCCACCAGATCAAGAGGCGTTACGCAAAACCCATCGGACGACCCAGGAACAAGCTCAAACAGAGAATGTGAGTGAAACACACACTCGGACGCTTTAATGACCATGATTACGGCTTAAGGTTAATGACGAACAAATATTACAGGATTTACACAGGTGGGTAGAGCCAGTAAGAGTAAAGGTACTTCAATATAGTAAGTGCAAAGTAGTAAGTAAGAGTAAAAAAGTATTTGGGAAAAGTAGTGCTCAATTAAAAAAAAAACTGTTATGGTCAAACCAAATATGCATCATTTATCGAGACAAAGTGATTTTAA
This sequence comes from Periophthalmus modestus, assembly GCA_019594935.1. Taxonomy (NCBI): domain Eukaryota; kingdom Metazoa; phylum Chordata; class Actinopteri; order Gobiiformes; family Gobiidae; genus Periophthalmus; species Periophthalmus modestus. The sequence continues at coordinate 1,793,707 of JAIEZT010000304.1, read as the reverse complement.
CTTTTGTAGAAACATATTTAGCAATTTTTGGGCAAAATATGGAGGAGGTGGGTATAAAATGTAAAAAATGGGGTCTGTGCAATGAGTGGGATGTGCAATTATGGAAGCTGTGCAATATATAGGATGTGCAATATGTGGGATGTGCAATATGTGGGATGAGTGGGATGTGCAATACGTGAAATGTGCAATATGTGGGATGTGGAGCTATGGGAATTGTGCAGTTTTATGTGTGACCCTTCTGTGACTTCAGCCCTTGGGACAACGGGCTGAATTATGATCTGAAGTTAATAAGTTGTAATTTGAAGTACAAAAACAGATCCAAAAATGAGACAAACTAAATCACATCTGAAGCAGCTGCAGGAAACACAAATGTTCAGATCGTTTCACATTGTCGACATAAAGCTCTTGTTACTTCTGGATTTACTCACATTAGGAAGAGGAACCAAAACTTTGACAGTGAGCAGTGATGCGCTGGGTGGTCGGTGGTCGGTAGGTCCCAGAGGTATTGAAGGATGGGTGAAAGAGGATATATTTCTCGCAAAAGGGATTATTATAGTGTAGCTTTCTTTATCCGAAGGAACAAGGATTACCTGCAAGAGGGCGCCTTTGGGTCAAGAGTCGCCTTTAAAAGAGACTCTCCATCTCTGAGACTTATCAGGTCCAATTAAAGGAAATCAACTTTTATTTGAGCTTTTAATCATGTATAAAGGTGTTCCCTCAGCATTATTTTAGTCTTTATAATGAGTAAATGATCTCAAAGTTGTATTTCAGTTGATTCATGCATGTTTAAGTATATTTTTAAATGCTGGATTATTGTAAAGATGCTAATGTCCTTATGTTGTAGCTAAGTCAAATCAAGTCCTTTATTGTCCTGCATTTGAGGCACCCCTACCCCTTATCCCCGCCCACTGCATTAGCGTTAGCACTGTTAGCTCTGTTAGCACTGTTAGCACCTGTTAGCAGCTGTTAACATAGATGAATGCTAACGTAACTCTTTGTGTAGGTCGTAAAAGCCAAAGTTAAATCTGTCAACTGGACATAAAGTTGTCGGAGTGAAGACGTTTCGCTGCTTCTTCAGTTTGTGGAGCTGTACTTAAACGTCTGCGCCCTTCTCCTTGTCCTCTAACACGGTCTTATCTGTGTGCGTTTGTGTGTTGCAGGTGTGTGAGTGGCGGGTGGCGGCAGCTCGGCAGCACTGGCGGGCCGGGGGGCCTGGTAGGGCTCAAAAGATTTCCGTCTGTTCCACAAATCCATCTGGTCATGCTGCATCTGTGACGGACACCAGGGGGCCTCGTTGTGCAGTCGAAATCACCACACCTCCTCCTCCTCTTCCTCCTCCTCCTCCTCCTCTTCCTCCTCCTCCTCTTCCTCCACCCCTCCCCCCCCCCCCCCTCACCTCCACCTCAGCCACACTCACCGTAAACAAGAAAACCAAAGGGCTAATCGACGGGCTTTCCAAATTCTTTACCCCCCTCACCCGTGGGACGTCGCATGCGAGCTGTGTCTCTGGACCGGGCCCCCAAAACTGTCGGCAGAAACAGTCACTTTGACCCCAGATTCGACCCAAACACACCCCCCATCTCTTCTTCCAGTCCCACCCCCTTCGTTGCCTGGACTTAGCCCAAACGTGCAAGTCTCAAGCAGCTCGACATCGGCTAACTCCCCTCAGAGTTCTTCCAGCCAGTCTAGCGTGCCCTCGCTAACTAGCTTGTGCACGAACAGCCACGTTAAAGGCCTTTTCGACGGACTCTCTCACATATTTACCACTCAGGGACAGTCACGGAAAAAGAGGCTTCCTTGCTACGCGCCGCCCAGACGTCATAAAACCCAAGTTGAGTCCAAGCGGGGGGGACACAGCGCCTCCCCAAGACCGATTTTAGTCATAGCAATAGCAATAGCAAGAGCAGGCTGCCAGGATGTCCCAGAGGATTTAAGATGGTCAGTCATTTCAAGCGTAACCCCTTCCTAAAAAAGCACAGGACTCTAGGCAGGCTGCGCTATAGGGTGAGTCCACACAAGGGGGCGCTGTCTCCAGGAAAGGCAGACTTGAAAGACGGACAAGATAAAGCAGAGAATATCCATGGTAAGCAAGGAGTTACCTACACCGCGTGTCCTTAACCCTTTACAGGCCTGTCACGATAATGTGTGATTTCAAATTAAAAGCTCACTATGAACAATATTATGTAAAATACTTATTACTACTAAAAAAAAACTAAAACAGGTTAAAAAAAAAGTTTATAAATCAACAAAATTCTGCAAAATTGAGCTGCAGTACCAATAAAACACTTAAAGGTGCATTACGTGACTTTTCTTGGCTGCTCGTCTCCACGGAGATGTTAACGCTTCGCTTAGAATGTTTTTACCGAACGTCTGTCTCCATGGAAACGAGCGCGCGGCACACCGGAGTCCCGAGTTACAGGTGCGATCTGCGGAGAGGCGAGTCCGCTCATAAAAAATCAAATAAAAGCACCTCTAGTTTAATGAAATAAACCGCGAGATCGACGAGTTTTTTTTAACGCCATACTGCGGGACATTCCAGACGAACGGTAACGTCTCCATGGTTACAAGCCTACCAGCTCCAAGGAAAGCGACGTAATGCGCCTTTAAGTGGTAAATTGTACGCTGACTCAAAAATATGGGATTTACTCAACCGCAAACAGCTCAAATATTATAGTACTGCATTTTTTGAAGTTGTTGAAACATATTTAGAGCGATGTAGTACTTATGGTGACAGGCCTGCCCTCTTGAGCTTCTTTTTTGCTTTCTTTTGGTTGGTTTCTTCGTAGACTAGAGCTAACCCAGTTTATACTAATCCCATCATTTAGTTCCTAACCCAGTTTCGTTGCGTTTTTGGACTTTTTGGCTGCGGTTTCTTCATAGAGCTTTGGCCTCCTCTCTCGCTGTTCGATGGCTTCTCTGCATGATCCTTCTAACCTCCTCATGCTCCACCTAAAGACGAGAAACACACTGGACCCAGGATCAGGAAGTACACGGAGTACATGAAAGTACATGAAGTACAGGACAGATACAGATTAGCACGTCTGGAGCTGGTAATTCAGATTTAAAAAGAAGAGAAAATGAAGTTTGAGAGTACATTTTTATACGTAACAAACTACTTTTTACCTAGTAGTAGTAGTAGTAGTAACTCTAGTAGTAGTTGTAGTTATATTAGCCCTAGTAATAGTTGTAGTAGTTGCTCTAGAAGTAGTAGTAGTAATAATCACCCAAGTACTAATAGCTGTAGTAATAGCAGCAGTAGTTGGTGCTGGTGGTAGTAGTTGTTGTAGTAGAAGTAGTAGTAGTAGTAGCAGTAGCAGTAGTACCAGTAGTAGTTGTAGTTGTTGTAGTAGCAGTAGTAGTAGGAGTAGTAGCAGTAGTAGCAGTAGTAGTAAGAGTAGTAGTAGCTGTAAGAGTAGGAGCTGTAGTAGCAGTAGTAGTATGAGTAGCAGTAGCTGTAGGAGTAGGAGCTGTAGTAGCAGTAGTATTAGTAGTAGCAGTAGTACCAGTAGTAGTAGGAGTAGCAGTAGCTGTAGTAGTAGGAGCTGTAGTAGTAGTAGCAGCAGTAATAGCAGTAGTAGCAGCAGTAATAGCAGTAGTAGCAGCAGTAATAGCAGTAGTAGCAGCAGCAGCAGCAGTAGTAGTAGTAGCAGCAGGAGTAGCAGCAGCAGTAGTAGTAGTAGTAGTAGTAGTAGTAGTAGTAGTAGTAGTAGTAGTAGTAGTAGTAGTAGTAGTAGTAGTAGTAGTAGTAACCATAATGTAATACATCAGATCAAATTACTTTTTCTAAATCTGTACTCACAAATATCAACACTACGATTATTATGATTCTGATCAGAAACATGGAAACTTGACTCCGCCTCTGGTTCCTGGGTCCACTTGGTCCTGTCTTTGGCCCCTCCCCTCGCCCTCTCCTTGACCTTTGACCCTGCTTGTGGGCGGGACAGCATTATCCCCCCCTCTCTCTGTTTCCCCTTTCCTCCAGCGCTCCATCACTCCACACGACCACACTACCACCGCACCACCGGTTCAAGCACCGTCTGCACCAGGACACTCTCAAACTGTGAACGCAGCAAACCAGCGTCGATATAAAACTATACTACACTTTTTTTTATAAATAAATGTGTAGGATGTAGTTTAAAAGTAGAAGTTTTCAGGCAGTTAGCTCAACAACCGCACTGTTAGCATCACTACTTCCTGTTTCATTGTATCTCTATGAGGTTTTTGCCAAATCACACTAAAATGAGTAAATGTTTGAAGATCAGGCAGTGGACGGGGAGCTGAAGGTGGGTTACAGGTCAGAGGTCAAAGGTTACAGGGTTAGGGTCAGGCAGACAGTGTACAGGAAGTTGCAGGTGGGTTAGGGGTTAGAGGTCAGAGGTTACGGGGTTAGAGTCAGCAGTGGACAGAGCTGTGGGTGGGTGAGGGGTCAGAGGTTACGGGGTTAGGGTCAGACAGTGGACAAGGAGCTGTGGGTGGGTTAGAGGGTCAGGGGTCAGAGGTTACAGGGTTAGGGTCAGACAGTGGACAAGGAGCTGTGGGTGGGTTAGAGGTTATGGGGTTAGGGTCAGACAGTGGACAGGGAGCTGCAGGTAGTTTAGAGGTCAGGGGTCAGAGGTTACGGGGTTAGGGTCAGGCAATGGACAGGGAGCTGTGGGTGGGTTAGAGGTTAGAGGTCACAGGTCAGAGGTTACAGGGTTAAGGTCAGACAGTGGACAAGGAGCTGCTGGTGGACGTAACTATCACATGTTTAAAAACTACAGAAATAAAATGAATACTTCACCGGAGACACATGTTTGTGTCTCAATGCTAACGCTAATGCTAATTTTGAGACATTACACATATTAAAACAACACCACAAACTCAAATTATTCACATTTTAAAACAATCAGTCAGTTTTTATTGGAATTAATTTGAATTTTAATAGGTTGTTTGTTTTATGTTTTCAGATTTGAATAAAAGTGACTGTTAGCTTTGTTAGCTAGCTAGCATGCTACAACATTAGAATGATGTTACCGCATGGTGTTTGCTAGCTCGGACAAAGCTCAAAATCATTCTAAAACTGTTAAGAAAGTTCTAGTTTTCTCCTGCATTTGATTTTTCCACTTGGTCAAACTAAAATCTACTTTCCTACCAGTTTTAACATCGATTAGCATAGATTATTGATTTTAACAGGCCTAGTTTTGACAACCTTTAAGTATTAGCATCCATTTTTAGCACAGTGAACAGTCATAATCACAGTGTTTGTTTGTACAGATACAGGCAAATAAATTGACTTTCTGCTCGGGTAGTTCCAGCTCAAACTGAAAGTACTTATGTAGATGATAGTTTGAGTTTTTTCTCACCTCGGCTTAAAATAGACGAGGCTCGGCCGTGTGAACTTAAATTACTGCCTGCTGCTTTGAGACGTTTCACTTCCTGCTTCCGAAGCTCCGCCTCCGTCTCTCTGGATGACTGCGCTCTTCAAAACTGTTACACAATTAGACCGACGCAGACTGTTAGAGATCGAGCGATGTGAGGTTTTTCATGGCTCAGTTTGTTATTTAAGTAAAAGTACAAATACAGAAGCAGAAAGTTACTCACTGGTTTAAAAATGTACTTTACTGATACTACAAACTGATGCATATTTAGTTCACAGTAAAACTACGAATTTCAATCAGTTTCAACATTTTTTCATGAACTTTGTGTGTTTATTTTTGTTTTGCTCAAAGCTGAAGTTTGAACTCGGAAACTTTAGTCAGAATGTTTCCACTAACACAGTAAAAATAACCCCTCAGATCATATAAAAAGTATTTTTTACTTTCCGTTCCACTTAAAAAAATATACAGGGTGGCCCAAAAGTCACTGACACTTTTAAATCTTCAGTAGCTCCTTTAATTCTTAAGCTATACTCACCAAATTTCAGCAGTAGATAAACTGAACCTTCCGAGATTTTTGGCAATATATACAGTTATAATTGTTCACTTACACTTGAACTTATCACGACTTAAACTAGGGGAAGTTAAAATGTCGGTTTGACCTGAATAGCCTGATCCAACACACTTTCATAACATTTGAAAGCAGGACACAATGGTCTACAGTCCTTCAGCCAATCAGGACGCAGAACACAATGGCCTACAGTCCTTTAACCAATCAGGACGCAGAACACAATGGTTTACAGTCCCTCAGCCAATCAGGACGCAGAACACAATGGTCTACAGTCCCTTAGCCAATCAGGACGCAGAACACAATGGTCTACAGTCCCTCAGCCAATCAGGACGCAGAACACAATGGTCTACAGTCCCTCAGCCAATCAGGACACAGAACACAATGGTCTACAGTCCCTTAGCCAATCAGGACGCAGAACACAATGGTCTACTGTCCCTTAGCCAATCAGGACGCAGAACACAATGGTCTACAGTCCCTCAGCCAGATCAGGGTCACAGAACACAATCAGGACGCAGAACACAATGTCTACAGTCCCTCAGCCAATCAGGACGCAGAACACAATGGTCTACAGTCCCTTAGCCAATCAGGACACAGAACACAACGCACGTTCATAGACTGTAAAAAAAACAAAAAACATGTGAAATTGTACAAAAAAAATTCCTCGAAACAGCGAGACCACGAAAAGGTGAACCGCGATATTGTGAGGAACAACTGTACTCCAATAAATATTTATAGATCATTTATGTTAGTATGACCCACTCTTACATACTTATACTTATACCTTATTAATAAACCATTACATTTACATGTAGTAGTAATCACCCAAGTAGTAGTAGCGATCATAATATCAGTAGGTTGTAGTAGCAGTAGCTGTAGTATTAGTAGTAGTAGTACCTCTAGTAACAGTAGTAGCTCTAGTAGTTGTTGTAGTAGTAATCACCCAAGCAGTAGTATCCATAGTAATTGCAGTAGTTTGTAGTACTAGTAGTAGGTGTAGTATTAGTAGTAACCGTAGCAATAGCAGTAGGAGTAGCAGTAGTAGTTAGTAGTAGCAGTAGCAGCTATAGTAGTAGCTGCACTGGTAGTAGTCGTAGTAATAGAAGTTCTAATAATCACCCAATTAGTAGTAGCCATCGTAATAGCAGTAGTTTGTAGTAGCTGTGGTAGTAGCAGTAGTAGTACCTCTAGTAGCAATAGTAGCTGTAGTAGTAGTAGTACCTCTAGTAGCAGTAGTAGCTGTAGTAGTAATCACCCAAGTAGTAGTATCCATAGTAATAGCAGTAGGTGGTGGTGGAAGTAGTAGTAGTAGTAGTAGTTTGTAGCAGTAGTAGCTATAGTAGTAGTAGTAGTAGTACCTCTAGTAGCAGTAGTAGCTGTAGAAGTAATCACCCAAAAAGTAGTATCTGTAGTAATAGCAGTAGTTGGTGGTAGTAGTAGACAGTAGTAGTAGTAGTAGTAGTAGTAGTAGTAGACAGTAGTAGTAGTAGTAGTAGTAGTAGTAGTAGTCGTCCTATAATTACTGATTAATAAACCATCACATTTACACATTCTGGCACATTTCTTACTCTGAGCATGATCCAGTTTAAATCTGTCGACACATTTTCTGTCGCCTGCCTCTTTAAACACACGGCCTCGTCATCCGTGTTACATCCGTGTTACTGCCGTGTTACATCCGTGTTACATCCGTGTTATATCGTGTGGTGTCGTTGTGGTCACGCAGGACTGAACGGGGAGCTGAGGGTGAAGAAGGAGGCTGAAATGGCCGCCATGTCCCGAGAGCACGTCAGCGAAGAAGACATCGAGACGTTTAGCACAGTCCAGGAGCTCGCCGCACAGGTGAGGACGACAAGACCCGTTTCATTCACACATGTTTGTCTGAGTAACACTTTATTATCAGTCTGTAACATCTCCAACGCTCAAAATGCTCCGCTCCACCTTGTGATGTCATCAAGTGGTAGTTTTGAAGTTAGCAGCTACTTTTTACCTTTTGGTTCAGTAGAGATTGGCAGTTCCAGAGCTGAAATTATCTAAATACTTCTAGAAATGAAGGAGTGTGGAGTTTAAAAACGCAGCGGAGCACTTCCTGTATCGCCACATGATGACATCACAAGGTGGAACGGAGCGTTTTCAGTTCGAGAGAAGGAGAAGGGAAGTTCGTGACGAGGAAACTACGTTATAACGCAGATATACGCAGTACTATGGGCCCTTTAAAGCTACGCCGTGCAACCTTTCTGATGTGGACCTGTCGCTCCCTCGTTGCCATGGCGATGCCGTTGCTTTGCCTGAATGTTCCGCAGTGTGGCATTAGAAGCGTCGATCCAGCATTTAGTTCTTTATGGAGTGTTTTTGTTGCACAGAAATACGTCTGACCTGCAATTTAGCCCCGTAGCACCTCCTCCTGCTCGTCTCCATGGCGATAGATAAATGTAATGAAGGTAAAGTTACAGACTGCAGCTTTAATTAGGCATAAATAGGTCAGTGTTTCTCAAACTGTGGTGGTTTGTGGTTTAAGTGCTGCAGGTTTTTATGGAGTAGAACATAACTCCATATATCTGTAAAAAAGGGTTAAATAAATCCACAAAATCACATCGTTAATATGTTTCGTTGCAGAGAACCGGGGCTCTGAGCTGTGACTCCTCACGGTTTCCCTCTGTCATCGAGTTTGGAAAGTACGAGATCCAGACGTGGTACTCATCGCCTTACCCGCCCGAATATTCAAGGTAAACCAAATACCCGTTTCAAACAGCGTTCAGCGTTATTTTATGAGCTTTGATTCACTCGCTCAGACGAGGGTTTGGTTGGTTCGTGCAGGTTTGAGGAAGTTGGTTGATCAGTTTCTATTTTGAAGCTGTTTTAGATCAATGTTGCGGATTATTATGAATCTACTTATGTTAGGAACAGTATAAGGTGCAGAGGAGGAGCAGTGGGGCAGAGGAGGCACAGTGAGTATATGGTACAGAGGAGGAGCAGTCAGTTTATGGTGCAGAGGAGGAGCAGTGGTGCAGAGGAGGAGCAGTGAGTATATGGTACAGAGGAGGAACCGTGGTACAGAGAAGGAGCAGTTAGTATATGGTACAGAGGAGGAGCAGTGGTACAGAGGAGGAGTGGTGCAGAGGAGGAACAGTGAGTATATGGTACAGAGGAGGAGCAGTGGTACAGAGAAGGAGCAGTTAGTATATGGTACAGAGGAGGAGCAGTGGTGCAGAGGAGGAGTGGTGCAGAGGAGGAGCAGTTAGTATATGGTACAGAGGAGGAGCAGTGGTGCAAAGGAGGAGTGGTGCAGAGGAGGAACAGTGAGTATATGGTACAGAGGAGGAGCAGTGGTGCAAAGGAGGAGTGGTGCAGAGGAGGAACAGTGAGTATATGGTACAGAGGAGGAGCAGTGGTGTAGAGGAGGAGCAGTGGTGTAGAGGAGGAGCAGTGGTGTAGAGGAGGAGCAGTGGTGCAGAGGAGGAGCAGTGAGTATATGGTACAGAGGAGGAGCAGTGGTGCAGAGGAGGAGCAGTGAGTATATGGTACAGAGGAGGAGCAGTGGTACAGAGAAGGAGCAGTTAGTATATGGTACAGAGGAGGAGCAGTGGTGCAGAGGAGGAGTGGTGCAGAGGAGGAGCAGTTAGTATATGGTACAGAGGAGGAGCAGTGGTGCAAAGGAGGAGTGTGCAGAGGAGGAACAGTGAGTATATGGTACAGAGGAGGAGCAGTGGTGCAAAGGAGGAGTGGTGCAGAGGAGGAACAGTGAGTATATGGTACAGTGAGTATAGTGGTGTAGAGGAGGAGCAGTGGTGTAGAGGAGGAGCAGTGGTGCAGAGGAGGAGCAGTGGTGCAGAGGAGGATGATTGATTGTCAACAGCCTCGCTCCTGATTGGCTCGTTGGTTGCTATGATACTTGTGGTCGTGATGCTGAGGCTGGTTCACATGGACCAGTCACACACAGTATCACAATGTTTTTAAAAGTCCTTGATAAAAATAGATTCTTCCTGTTCATTTTCTTCTTCATGTTCTTTTTTTTCCAGACTACAAAAGCTTTATCTGTGTGAGTTTTGTCTGAAGTACATGAGAAGCAAAAACATCCTCCAGAGACACACGAAGAAGTGCGGCTGGTTCCACCCTCCTGCCAACGAGATCTACCGCAAAGACGACCTCTCTGTGTTTGAGGTGAGCGACACTTAAAGCTCCGGTCTACATCTCGAGAAGCTCAAAACGCTCTGTTCCACTTTGTGATGTCATGAAGTGGTAGTTTTCAAGTTATCAGCTCCTCTCGACTTTTAGTTCAGTAGAAGATTGGCAACTCCAGGACTGAAATGATCCAATTGATTCTAGAAAAATGAAGGTGTGTGGAGTTTAAAAACACATTCGAGCACTTCCTGTATGACCACATGATGACATCACAAGGTGGGACAGAGTGTTTTTTCAGTTTGAGGTGTGCGTTTGTGACGAGGAAACGACATTAGAACAAAAACAGCGCAAGACGTCGCCTTTAACTCGAACTTAAAACAGAAATAACCCGTTTGTTCATTTCACCCACGGATCAAACTGGGCTTTTTAGCAGTGATCTCGTGTTTTTCCAGATCTGGTTTCAAACTCTGTTCCTCTTTTCTGTTTTTTTTAGGTTGATGGAAATGTCAGTAAACTGTTCTGCCAAAACCTCTGTCTTTTGGCCAAACTGTTCCTGGATCATAAAACGCTGTATTACGACGTGGAGCCGTTTCTTTTCTACATCCTCACCCAGAACGACCAGAAAGGCTGCCACCTGGTGGGCTACTTCTCCAAGGTAACGGCTACTGGGTACAGTAAGGTTACTCGAGTAAAAGTACAGATACAGAGGTAAAGAGTTACTCGAGTAAAAGTACAGATACAGAGGTAAAGAGTTACTCGAGTAAAAGTACAGATACAGAGGTAAAGAGTTACTCGAGTAAAAGTACAGATACAGAGGTAAAGAGTTACTCGAATAAAAGTACAGATACAGAGGTAAAGAGTTACTCGAGTAAAAGTACAGATACAGAGGTAAAAAGTTACTCGAGTAAAAGTACAGATACAGAGGTAAAGAGTTACTCGAGTAAAAGTACAGATACACAGGTAAAGAGTTATTCGAGTAAAAGTACAGATACACAGGTAAAGAGTTACTGAAGTAAAAGATACACAGGTAAAAAGTTACTCGAATAAAAGTACAGATACACAGGTAAAAAGTTACTGAAGTAAAAGTACAGATACAGAGGTAAAGAGTTACTCGAATAAAAGTACAGATACACAGGTAAAAAGTTACTGAAGCAAAAGTACAGATACAGAGGTAAAGAGTTACTCAAGTAAAAGTACAGATGCACAGGTAAAAAGTTACTCGAATAAAAGTACAGATACAGAGGTAAAAAGTTACTGAAGTAAAAGTACAGATACAGAGGTAAAAAGTTACTCGAGTAAAAGTACAGATACAGAGGTAAAGAGTTACTCAAGTAAAAGTACAGATACAGAGGTAAAGAGTTACTCGAGTAAAAGTACAGATACAGAGGTAAAAAATGCAGATACAGAGGTAAAAAGTTACTCGAGTAAAAGTACAGATACAGAAGTAAAGAGTTACTCAAGTAAAAGTACAGATACACAGGTAAAAAGTTACTGAAGTAAAAGTACAGATACAGAGGTAAAAAGTACAGATACAGAGGAAAAGAGTTACTTGAGTAAAAGTACAGATACAGAGGTAAAGAGTTACTCGAGTAAAAGTACAGATACAGAGGTAAAGAGTTACTCGAGTAAAAGTAAAAATATCAGATGAAAAAATACTTAAGTAAAAGTATTTAAGTGTAAATGTCATATTGATTCAAAATGAGACACATTTTGGGCGACAGGAACAATATGAATCAGTTTCTTCCTTTTTCTATTTTGTGTCTTTATTTTTGTTTCGCTCAAACTTTAAAACTTTAGTCACGATGTTTCCACGAACACGGTAAAAATAACCTCAAAAAATATGAAAAGTACTTTTTACTTTTTAGTCCTGTTCAAAAATGCAGCAGAGTAGAAAGTACAGATACTGCTCTCAAATGTAGTGAAGTAGAAGTAAAAAATATCCACTGTAAAATAAACTTAAGTACACATATTTAAAAACAAAAAACAGTACTTAAGTAGTAGTAGTAGTAGTAGTAGTAGTAGTAGTAGTAGTAGTAGTAGTAGTAGTACTTTGTATTTCCATGGACTCAGATGCAGAAAGTTGCATATTATCACTTTAAATATTATTATTGTGTAGAATGTTAAGCACAAGCAAAGTTTGTCTGTGGAGTTTGTCTGTAGTTTATCTGTAGTTTATCTGTGGAGTTTGTCTGTAGAGTTCATCTGTAGTTCGTCTGTAGTTTATCTGTGGAGTTTGTCTGTAGAGTTCATCTGTAGTTCGTCTGTAGTTTGTCTGTAGTTCGTCTGTGGAGTTTATCTGTAGTTCGTCTGTAGTTTGTAGTTCGTCTGTGGAGTTCGTCTGTAGTTTGTCTGTGTTCGTCTGTTGTTCGTCTGTGGAGTTCGTCTGTAGTTCGTCTGTAGAGTTTGTCTGTAGTTCATCTGTAGTTTGTCTGTAGAGTTCGTCTGTAGTTTGTCTGTGTTCGTCTGTTGTTCGTCTGTGGAGTTCGTCTGTAGTTCGTCTGTGGAGTTCGTCTGTAGTTTGTCTGTGTTCGTCTGTGGAGTTCGTCTGTAGTTCGTCTGTAGTTTGTCTGTAGTTCGTCTGTAGTTCATCTGTAGTTCGTCTGTAGTTTGTCTGTAGTTCATCTGTAGTTTGTCTGTGGAGGTTCAGCTCAGGTCTGACTCTCTTTTACGTCCCACAGGAGAAGCTTTGCCAGCAGAAGTACAACGTGTCGTGCATCATGATCCTGCCTCAGCACCAGCGCAAAGGCTTCGGACGCTTCCTCATCGATTTCAGTAAGTTCCGTAATGTGAGTTTAATGTCCCTCTTAAATCGACTACAGCTTTAAAGGCCCGGTACCTTTTTTTTTTTTCATGTATTTGAACAAAACGAGTAGAGATATATTATAGATGCAGGTCTTGAGGCCAAAATAAGATATAATATAGATATAATAAGCTGTTTACTGTCTGCATCTAATTGTAAAGCATTTTATTATTCCATTACCAGGAAGTGTGTGTTAGCATGCTAGTTCTTCAAGCAGATTTGTCAACTTTTTAAAGATTTTAACCATTTTATAGTTGTTTCCCCTCAACATTGACCCTCTAAAGTTGCATTTGGAGCGATTCATGTTGGAGTAATCGTTAATCGCTTATTTTCAAGACGCCATTTTCACCTCTACTGCGACGTACGTACTTTGTTCTCCAGTTTAATCTTCTTTTTCTTTAATTTTCGTGGTTTGATAGATGAATATTGCGATTTAAAATGTGGAAATTATTACATAACGATCCACGGATGTCACCTCAAACCTCCACTTTAGTAAAGAAAATAGTGAAAAGTGCTTATAAGCTCATCATGGTGAGTCATTAGGATGCTCTGAGTGCATAAGGGAACATGAGGAGCAACTTTGGACCACCGCGAGACGTTTTAAAACTGAACTACTTCTGTTTTTCACGTTTTTTAAGACAGTAAAAGCCAGATACAGTGCAGTGGGCGTCTGGGGAATAGAAAACACTACAGTGAATTTCAAGTCTCTGGTTTCTTTCTTTCTTTCTACCTCTTTCTCTGTTCAGGCGTTTTGTCGCTGGAGCACTTTTATTATTGTGAAGAGTTCGGTAACAATGAAGGAGGAGAGAGAGAGGAGAGGGAGGGCGTTTGGTAATGGAGCGTTTGATTTCCTCTTCACTTTGGGGGTCGCTGAGACGGGTGGAGATATTGAGAGTGGCTGATAACAAAGAGGAGGATTAGGCCGATTGAACACAGCTGAGCTCCTTCAAGCCTCCACTGGAAATGCACTTTTGTAGCTTGAGGACGTAGTTAAGCGACACTGGTTCAATATGTTTTTGTTTTCACAGCCGATATCGAAATCTGGTGTTTGTCTTGCTGTTTTTGAGCTGTTTTAATTACCAATGTTTGCTAATATTGAACATTTTACTGTTTTAAAAATGTGAAAAAGATCATTTAAAGGTTTTATAATATGCAAAATGTGAACTTTAAGCCATGTTAGAGCCTTGTCACAGACCTGGAGTTGTGTTTCGTTTGAGTAACTCTTTAGTATTAGCCTGTCTACGTCTCAAAATGCTCTGTTGCACCTTGTGATGTCATGAAGTGGTAGTTTTTTAAGTTTTTAACAGCTCCTTTTACCTTTAGATCAGTAGAGATCGGCAATTCGAGGGGCTGAAATGATCCAAATGATTCTTGTGAAGGTGTATGGAGTTTAAAAACACAGTGGAGCACTTCCTGTATCACCACATGATGACATCACAAGGTGGAACAGAGTGTTTTTTTCAGTTTGAGAGAAGAACTCAGTCTAAATATGCAGAGTTTGTGTGTTGTGTGCCCTATAGCGTCGGATGCTATCTCCGCCGATAGACTCGCGGTTGTGGACTTTCCATCATCGTAACTCCGCAACCGATTGTGCGATCGTGTAAATTCAAACGGCGTTTCGAAGCAGAGACATGGAGCTCTTTAAATATGTTACTGTCATTATGATACTGTGCTTAACGTCGTCCCTCGAAGACGACCAATCAGAGCGCAGGAGAAGACGAGATTCTCCCAGTCAAGGAAAAATGGTGGATAGAGGTGTAGAGGTGTAAAAATAGAGGAAGTTGTGTGAAAAAAGGTAAAAGTACAGGCTGATACTTTCTTTAACGTGATTTTTATCGCTAAAAAAAAGAAAAAAAAACAGTCTAGGTGAGTTATACTGTTCTATAATGTGCTCGGTTAAACATGTGAACCGGCCCTTTAAATAGTTTGCAGTCGTCCAAAGTTACGCCTCACTTTCCCAACACATTCCTACATCTTAATTATTCACAGTGATGAGTTTATAAGCACATTTCACAGCTTTCAGCGACGTCACAATCATTCTAACAACAACAACTAGCATGCTAACAGCGCACCAGACTTACTTACCGGTTCGCGGATGATAAAACACTTTGTAATTAGTCAGTTTGAGCCTAAAGAGTTGGTTTTACAGTATAGATGCGACAGTGGCTCAGTTGGTAGAGCGTTTGCCCACTGATTTGAAGGTTGGCGGTGCGATTCCAGCTCTCACAGATGAACGACATTGTTGTGTCCTTGGGCAAGACACTTGGGTGAACGG
This sequence comes from Periophthalmus modestus, assembly GCA_019594935.1. Classification (NCBI taxonomy): domain Eukaryota; kingdom Metazoa; phylum Chordata; class Actinopteri; order Gobiiformes; family Gobiidae; genus Periophthalmus; species Periophthalmus modestus. The sequence goes on along the minus strand of JAIEZT010000304.1, from coordinate 1,778,591 downwards.
TTCCTTGATGTAAAGTGCTTTGAGTGACTTGAAGTTGGAAAAGCGCTATATAAAAATGTGACAGTTTACCATCAAAAAAGTGAAATTTCCACTTTGTTCTGTCGAATATAGCGGTAACGTGATGATGTCATACTCCCAGATGGGGGCGCAATAGCCAGATTTCCCCATTAATTACATATTTTGCTGTGACATATCCAAAATGTGAATTCACAAAAGTTGAACCTGATCATTTCTATGCGCAACTGACCCCAAGAACTCACTATATTACAGCAAAAACCTCCACATCTGTATTAAACATCACGAACGCCATGATGTCATTCGAAACACAGCCGCAGCAGAGAGGGAAAAATCCTCTGTCAGATCAGTTTTCAAAGGCGCCGTCTCCGCTCCTTTAGTTCCTTTTTATTGATGCTAATTCACTTGTAAAACGACAAAATGGATTCTGACTTTTGCCAATTGATTTATTTGAATATTGAGCTGTAAGTGTTTGTTAAATGAATACAGGGCGATTACTGTAACATTAGCGGAGCGCGTTTGGTGATTAGATCGGCTTGTTTGGGCGCGTCGGTTGCGTGTGCGCGTTAAAAGCATTAATTAATTTCGCACAGGCTCGTAATAGATGACCCTTGACAAAGCGACTCGTGAAATGAAGTGCACGCAGTTTGTTTCTAGTGAGAATTAAAGTGAATTTTTCTATTAGCTACTGTCTGTAATGCTAATGTAACAATGGGGTTTGGTTGTCCATTTACTAATTAATGCTAAAACCGTTATTGAAACTAGATACTCGTTTAAGCAGGTGTTGATTCTGCAAAATAGTATTCAGAAATGACGTCTTGATTTTTTTTAAAGGTCCCTCGCTATATCGGGGTTCACCTTTCGAAGTCTCGTTGTTTTGCGGATTTTTAGAGCAATTTTCATGCTTTTTTTTTAAAGAGTATGATCGTGCATTGTGTTCTGCGTCCTGATTGGCTGAGGGACTGTAGACCATTGTGTTCTGCTTCCTGATTGGCTGAGGAACTGTAGACCATTGTGTTCTGCGTCCTGATTGGTTAAGCAACAACACATTTAACCCTGGAGAACCCAAGAACCCTTTTCTTCTTTGGAAAATTATGAACATTGCATTAAATTACTGCTATAAGTTCACTGAAAACTGAAATAGCCAAATTTGACCCATTGGGCTCGCTAATTTATCCAAAAAGATTACAAAACATACTTTTAGACATTCTGCAAGCTATTACTAAAACGATTAACAAAAAAACCCATAATTTTACCAACTGCTGGTTTGCTGAGAAGATGATTTTGTTTGGGTAGTTTTCCAGCTCAACAAAAAAACAGCATGTGGTCGGCCATCTTGTCACTACCACTCTGACTCATTTTAGTTCAATATTCAGCAATTAACTGCGACCAGATTGGACGCCGTGGGTTCTCCAGGGTTAAAGCGATCATGGAGGAAGAGGGATGTAACAAAGGAAGGTTAGAACTTTGAGAGTGTTTAAACAAGAGAGAAATGTGAGGAAATGTTAAGTGTATAAAGTGTGTGGTGAGAGGTTTTACAGACCTCCTTTTACCTTTATTTCAGTAGATTAGAGATTCGTGGATCGGGCTTTTTCCAACCCGCAGATCCCGCCTCGACCTGCACCCACAATCATTAAATCCATTGTAAAAATACGTCGATAAACGCAGCTTTATTTTACCGAAAGTCGTGCTTGAAAACAGACATAATGGGACTGAATCCGTCAATATGATGAACCAGGTGCAGTTTTCTTTCAAAACAAAATAATGCCTCATCTTCCTTCTCCAAATCGCTCCGTTTACTGTGGCAAATTGTTGTTTTTACGCTCTTCTGTGAACTTTATTATCGAAAATAATCAAACATAAGCCGATGCAGATGAATATTAGTTTGTTTTAAAATATTTTATAGGCCACAGTAATAATAACCTATGTATTTTTCTTGAATTATGAAGGGTTTTTGCGTTAAACATGTGTGAATCAAGCAAAAAAACACAACTCCAGGTCTGTTTGTGAGAGGAAATGACATTAGAACAGATCAGAAAACAGTGTAATATGTGCTTTTTAACTAGTGTAATGGGTAAATCGTCACACTTTTCCACTTTCAAAAGTCACTCAAACTGTTTAACATCAAGGAGCCACTCACTCGTGTACACAGACAGACGCTGGGGTTAAGTGTCTTGCCCAAGGACACGACAGTATTCACGTGTAGGAGCTGGAATTGCATCGCTAACCTGTGGGTCGGTGGATCTCGTTTTGACTCTTAACCAAAGCGTTTTTGTTTCGTAGGTTATCTGCTCACGAGGCGGGAGGGGCAGGCCGGCTCCCCGGAGAAGCCTCTGTCCGACCTGGGCCGTCTGTCGTACTCGGCGTACTGGAGGAGCGTGATTCTGGAGTACCTCTCGAAGCACCGCCAAAAACACATCAGCGTGAGGGGCATCAGCAGAGCCACGGGGATGTGCCCCCACGACGTCGCCTCCACCCTGCAGCAGCTGGGCATGATCGACAGGAGGGACGGCAGGTCAGTGTGAGGCCCCCGGTTCAGACGTAGCTAACCTGCTAGCCGACGCGTTACAAACAGGAAGTGATCATGGGCGCGCTCCTGGCTCCATCGACTTTGGCTCCATTTCAGTTTCTATTAAAAAGCTGTGTCCCATCATGAGCCAGGTTAGGTTTGAACATGGTTGAGTGGAGACTATTAAACCCAGTTCTACTTCTCGTTTGTCCCAGACTTCTTTAGTCCTGTTTTAGTCCTGCTGTAGTCCTATTTTACAGCTGATTTAGTCCTGATTTATACCTGGTTTAGACCCAGTTTAGTCCTTGTTTAGACCTGGTTTAGACCTGGTTTATTTCTCGTTTAGTCCTGGTTTAAACCTCAAACTGGCACGACGCTGACATCATTTCAGCTTTAGCTTGTTAATCTGCTCCGATTTGACTTTTTTTTAAACTTTTGTCCTAAAACAAAAACTTCCATGTATAAACAGTAATAGGCCTGGTTTAGTCCTGATTTATTCTTGAGTTAGTTCTGATTTAGACCTGGTTTAGTCCTGGTTTAAACCTAGTTTAGTCCTTATTTAGTCCTGGTTTAGTCCTGGTTTATTCCTGGTTTAATCCTGGTTTAGTCCTGGTTTAGACATAGTTTAGTCCTGGTTTAGTCCTGGTTCAGACCCAGTTTAGTCCTTATTTAGTCCTGGTTTAGTCCTTGGTTTAGTCTTTGGTTAGTGCTGGTTTGGTCCTGGTTTAGTCCTGATTTAGTCCTGGTTTAGTCCTGGTTCAGACCCAGTTTAGTCCTTATTAAGTCCTGGTTTAGTCCTTGGTTTAGTTTTGGTTAGTGCTGGTTTAGTCCTAGTTTAGTCCAGATTTAGTCCTGGTTTAGTCCTGGTTTAGTCCTGGTTCAGACCCAGTTTAGTCCTTATTTAGTCCTGGTTTAGTCCTTGGTTTAGTCTTTGGTTAGTGCTGGTTTGGTCCTGGTTTAGTCCTGATTTAGTCCTGGTTTAGTCCTGGTTTAGTCCTGGTTCAGACCCAGTTTAGTCCTTATTAAGTCCTGGTTTAGTCCTTGGTTTAGTTTTGGTTAGTGCTGGTTTAGTCCTAGTTTAGTCCAGATTTAGTCCTGGTTTAGACTTGTTTCAGTCCCGGTTTAGACCCGGTTTAGACCGGTTTAGTCCCGGTTTAGTCCCGGTTTAGCCCACATGCTGCAGTTGATTGGCGGGTGTGGCAGGTCGACCCGCCTCCTTCAGTCAGGCTCTGTGACTTATCCAGGACACTGTGTATTTTTAACATCATATCCATTTAACACGGCCCAATATTGACAGAAGTAAGTCAGGTTAAGCCCCCCAAGGACGCCATGTGTCTGTGTACACCTGGCAGCCCACCTGTGCTCTGTGCTCTTACATACTACGACTGCGAGTACTACTGCTACTACTGCAGATTCAGCCAAAACAAAAATACTCAAAACTACTGCAAATGTGGGCACTTTTACTTATACTATTCTGGTTAATTACTCCACTGATACTACACAAGTTACTATCATACAATTATCGTGACCTTTGACCTGAGTCTGTGATGTCACGTGGTAATACAGGAAGTGCAGGACTAGTACAGTAGGACCTTTTAAACCTGTAATTCTGTATTTTCTGGTGCAGAATTGTGTTGGTTCGTCGAGAGGGCGTGATCCAGAGGCACATGGAGCGGCTGAGGGAGCGACCCAGACCGTACGACGTGGACCCCGGCGCCTTACGATGGACCCCCCCGAAAAACCACAACGCGCCCACCACGTCCGACGAGGAAGAAGAAGAGAAGAAGAAGAGGAGGAGGAGGAAGAGATGGAGGTAGGCTGGTCTTAGCTGTAGAAGATAATAAAGTGGGACTGAACCCCTAAACTCCGCCCACAACCATATTTCAGACAGAGGTGCTGAAGTGGGCGGGGCCTGGAGGACTAAAGGGGCGGAGTCTGGAGGTATAAGGAACAGTGTGATTGGTCTAATACTTCAAACTCCGCCCCCGCAGCCAGGTGTTTGTGCTCAGAAACACTTGGCAGTCTTGTGTGATGTCACCAAGTACTTGAAATTGCCCAAGAAATCACTAGAAACAGAAGATAATGTTATTAAAACTCACCGTACACACAGTTTAGTAGCAAAAATATGTTAATAATGTTAATACACGCATTCAAATTAAAGATCATTTAGAAATATATGTATTTTTTAAGTGAAATTGGGACAAATAAAACAATGAACCACCCGAATAAATCATTTTAAACCTGATTTTGTCAAATTGCAGGCTAGCTTCCTGTGGAGATACATACGTTTTAATGCCATACAGTGGAACATTCTAGTCTGCGTATCTCCATATCAAACCTGCTAACCATGTAGTTCTGTCCTCTACAAACATTCTCTGAAATATATGTGATTTCATGTTAGTTTTGCAGTTACAATTTGTGTCTTTTCTCAAATGTTATGGACGGAAAGTATTTATTTATACAGCGAGACCCGACGTGAGCCCTTAAACTCTCTTTTTCATGGGCGCCCTGTTGAAAATACAAATAAAATACAAATAAAATCAAACAAAACTAGCAAATATTAGGTTAGCTACGTTTAAACATTGAACAGGTGCAGGTGTGAGTATAAAGGGCAGTATAGTAAAAGTGCTAGTTATTCTGAGTAATATTCATAGCGTTAGCAGCAGTGCGAGTAAACAGTAGCATTCTCTTTGCATAAACTACTTTTTTTTTGTACTATCTCAATTGTTTTTTTCCTTGTACAGATCTGAACTATCGTCTGCCTATAAAAACATATTCATTTCAGTTTTACCACAGGAGCAGGACATTTACACGGCGCTTTATGAGAGCTGTAATGAGGTGATGGTAAAAGACTCGCTCCTAATTTGCCATGAGTCAGGGCTTTTCAAAGGACAGCTGAAGTCACCAAACCCCATTGAGAATTATGCTCGTTTTAGCTCCGAGGACACACTGTACCAGACCTATTACTGTTTATGCATGTAACTGTGTCACTTTGAAGTCGGGATGGAAATCACACGAGACGTTTTAGGACAAATGTAAAAGAGAAAACCTCAGACGAGTCAAATTAAACGAGATTAACAAGATAAGACGAGTGATGTCAGTGTTATAACAGCACTGAGGTCAGATCTGGTTTTAGAGTAAGTTTAGTGAGGTTTAAAAAGGAGGAAATCCAGAATAAACCGGGACTAAACCGGGACTAAACCAGGACTAAACCGGGTCTAAACCGGGTCTAAACCAGGACTAAACCAGGACTAAACCGGGTCTAAACCAGGACTAAACAAGGACTAAAACGGGACTAAACCAGGACTAAGTCAGAACTAAAAAAGGACTAAACCAGGACTAAACCGGGTCTAAACCGGGACTAAACCAGGACTAAACCGGGTCTAAACCAGGACTAAAACAGGACTAAACCGGGTCTAAACCAGGACTAAAACAGGACTAAATCAGGACTAAACCAGGACTAAACCGGGTCTAAACCGGGACTAAACCAGGACTAAACCGGGTCTAAACAAGGACTAAACATGGACTAAAACAGGACTAATCCAGGTCTAAACCGGGTCTAAACCAGGTCTAAACCAGGTCTAAACCAGGTCTAAAACAGGACTAAACAAGGACTAAAACAGGACTAAACCAGGACTAAATCAGAACTAAAAAAGGACTAAACCGGGTCTAAACCGGGTCTAAACCGGGTCTAAACCGGGTCTAAACCGGGACTAAACCAGGACTAAACCAGGTCTAAACCAGGACTAAACCAGGTCTAAACCAGGACAAAACAAGGACTAAACCAGGACTAGACCAGGACTAAACCAGGACTAAACCAGGACTAAATCAATAAAAATAAGTAAAAATAAGCTATGGACTGGATAATATTTATGTCTGAAATAATTATTAATAATAATAATAATAAACTGGTATACTGTACATATATTTCTTTCTGTTTTTTCTTTTTGACTATTAAATTAATTAAATAAACGAATGCACATCTTTATAAACTTTATGAATAAATGATTATTCCTCAAAACATGACATGACAACTGTCTTAATAGCTTTTTAAACTTAAAATTTACACAAGATAATTGTGAATATTTATAAGTATTTTTGGTTTTATCATCATTTTAGATTTTTATTACACGCATTTTTTTCAGAGAGCAGCCAAAACTAGTGACTTTCTCCATAACTTTGATAAAAAAAACCCTCTATCTTATCATATTTTTATTGTTAAATCATTCTATTTCTGAAAACATGAAGCTTGGTATTTCAAAAAAAGTAACAAATAACAGTCGTTCTAAAAATATATGTCAAATATATGTATAATGTTTGTATCCTCGTGTTTAATTCCAGATGGAGAGGCTGAAAGATCAGTCCAGTCGCTGGGACAAAGACGACCTCTTCTCCCCGTCTCAGAGCGGCCGTCCCACCCTCACCAAAGTCCACTGCAAGGTCCCGTACCGAACCTACGAGCGCCGCGCCATGTCGTCATGGAGCCGCCGCATCCAGGAAGTGGAGGAGCGTAGCCATGACGACGAGGAAGCCGACGACGACGACGAAGATTCAGACAGCTCGCCGCCCGTCCTCACCAAAGCCCACGTCATGCTTTCCACCAAAAGAAAGGTGAGTTCAGGATTAGTTTACACGTTTTCTTGTCCTGGTTTAGTTTTATTAACAGTAATAAAACAATAATAATAAAAAAGGGTCGACAATAATCATTTTTGGGACATTTTATGCATCGCCAACAAAGATATCGCTGTTATATCACCAAAAAAAACAATTTATTCACAAGAGAGTCAGTCAGGGGACAAAGGGGCCCAGAATTGGTGCCTCTTCCTATTAATTTGTATTAGAGGGGGCCCATATGAGGCTTATTACCCTGGGCCCCCAAATTTCAGCTGACGGCCCTGCTCATCCAGAATATTCTCTGCTAAACGTCGCTGTTTTCACTGATAACAAAGTACAATACGATACCAGCTGTTTAAACATGGAACTTAAACAGGAAATGATGATGATTCATATCCAGAACATTTTTAAACTATCAGCAACTTTAATAATTATCGTGATATAATCGTTAATTGCAGTTATTTGATATTTGCCATGGTAATCGTCAAACAAAATGTCAATATCGTGCCTTGTCCTAGTTTAAAGCCGACGTGTTACACAAAATCGACTTTTTAGAGCTGTTAAACGTGATCTCATTTCCTGTTTTCGCCGCTGTGGTACACACCCATTACTCTGTACTCACTTCCTTCCTCAGTCTTATTTTCTTAATCAGAGATACACGTAGGATTTGATCTGGAATGTTTCATAGTCTGCCATTAAATTTGTCTGTCTCCATGGACTTAAGCAGGTGATGCAGCTAGATCAGATCTGTGGAGAGGCAGCCCCGCCCACTGTTATTCATATGGTTTAGTTATTATTTTTATGAAGTCCAGTTAAAACATTAAAACAGGAGCAGGTGTGAGTTTAAAAGTTCACTACCACGTTATTAAAGTGTCCAATTTTGCTAGAAATATATTCCTTTTTTCGTCCAGGCTTTAGACATCGACTATCATGAGTAAATTTTCCTGTATCAATGACTAACAAACAGACGAGATATTCTGTCAGTCCATGATGTATGAGCATATTTTTCAAGGATGTTCGAGCAATTAAAACCAAAAAAACAAAAGTTACATAGTGCACCTTTAATGTACTTTAGAATAGATGGAAATGCAGTTGTGTTTAGATCCCAGTTGGTCAGTAGTGCTCCTGTGTTTGGTCTCGTCTTTGGTTTTTGGTCCTGTCTTTGCTCCTGTCTTTGGTCTTTGGTCTATGTCTTTGGTCTTTGGTCTATGTCTTTGGTCTTTGCTCCTGTCTTTGGTCTTTGGTCCTGTCTTTGGTCTTTGGTCTATGTCTTTGGTCTTTGCTCCTGTCTTTGGTCTTTGGTCCTGTCTTTGGTCTTTGGTCCTGCCTTTGGTCTTTGCTCCTGTCTTTGGTCTTTGGTCCCGTCTTTGGTCTTTGCTCCTGTCTTTGGTCTTTTGTCCTGTCTTTGGTCTTTGCTCCTGTCTTTGGTCTTTGCTCCTGTCTTTGGTCTTTGGTCCTGTCTTTGGTCTTTGCTCCTGTCTTTAGTCTTTGGTCCTGTCTTTGGTCTTTGCTCCTGTCTTTGGTCTTTGGTCCTGCCTTTGGTCTTTGGTCCTGTCTTTGGTCTTTGCTCCTGTCTTTGGTTTTTGGTCCTGCCTTTGGTCTTTGGTCCTGTCTTTGGTCTTTGCTCCTGTCTTTGGTTTTTGGTCCTGTCTTTGGTCTTGGTCCTGTCTTGGTCTTTGCGCCTGTCTGTCTCTTTGGTCTTTTGGTCCTGTCTTTGGTCTTTGGTCCTGTCTTTGGTCTTTGGTCCTGTCTTTGGTCTTTGGGTCCTGTCTTTGGTCTTTTGGTCTTGTCTTTGGTCTTTGGTCTTTGGTCTTTGGTCTTTGCTCCTGTCTTTGGTCTTTGCTCCTGTCTTTGGTCTTGGTCCTGTCCTTTGGTCTTGGTCCTGTCTTTGGTCTTTGGTCTTTGTCTTGGTCTTTGTCTTTGGTCTTTGGTCTTTTTGGTCTTTGGTCCTGTCTTTGGTCTTTGGTCCTGTCTTTGGTCTTTGGTCCTGTCTTTGGTCTTTGGTCTGTCTTTGGTCTTTGGTCTTTGGTCCTGTCTTTGGTCCTGTCTTTTGGTCTTTGGTCCTGTCTTTTTGGTCCTTTCTTTGTCTTTTTGCTTTGTCTCCTGTCTTTGGTCTTGTCTTTGGTCTGTCTTTGGTCTTTGCTTTGGTGTCTTGGTCTTTGGTCCTGTCTTTTGGTCTTTGGTCTTGTCTTTGCTCCTGTCTTTGGTCTTTGGTCCTGTCTTTGGTCTTTGGTCCTGTCTTTGGTCTTTGGTCTTTGTCTTCTCCTGTCTTTGGTCTTTTTGGTCCTGTCTTTGGTCTTTGGTCTTTGGTCTTTGGTCTTTGCTTGTCCTGTCTTTGGTCTTTGTCCTGTCTTTGGTTTTGGTTTGTCTTTGGTCTTTGGTCCTGTCTTTGGTCTTTGGTCCTGTCTTTGGTCTTTGGTCCTGTCTTTGGTCTTTGGTCCTGTCTTTGGTCTTTGGTCCTGTCTTTGGTCTTTGCTCCTGTCTTTGGTCTTTGGTCCTGTCTTTGGTCTTTGGTCCTGTCTTGGTCTTTGGTCCTGTCTTTGGTCTTTGTCTGTCTTTGGTCTTTGGTCCTGTCTTTGGTCTTTGGTCCTGTCTTTGGTCTTTGGTCTTGGTCTTTGGTCCTTCTTTGGTCTTTGCTCCTGTCTTTGGTCTTTGCTCCTGTCTTTGGTCCTGTCTTTGGTCTTTGCTCCTGTCTTTGGTCTTTGGTCCTGTCTTTGGTCTTTGCTCCTGTCTTTGGTCTTTGGTCCTGTCTTTGGTCTTTGGTCCTGTCTTTGGTCTTTGGTCCTGTCTTTGGTCTTTGGTCCTGTCTTTGGTCTTTGGTCCTGTCTTTGGTCTTTGGTCCTGTCTTTGATCCTGTCTTTGGTCTTTGCTCCTGTCTTTGGTCTTTGCTCCTGTCCTCATCATTATTTCTTAGGGATCGTGCCAACAAACTTATCATATTCACCTCAGGTCCTTTCAGCTGAACGATCCCACCTTTGGAAATGAGGAATGAACCACATCCTGAAGCTACTGTGAAAAAAATATTTTACTTTTGTTTATTTGTACTGAAGGAAAAGATGTGAAACTATATGTCAGTTTTTGTTTTATGTGGATAGTAGTAGTCATAGTAGCAGTAGTAGTAGTCGTAGTTGCAGTAGTAGTAGTAGTCGTAGAATGATGGGTCCTTTAATTGAGATAATGGTTGACTCTTCGTGGTTGTTTTTCTCTGGGCTCCAAACACAGCTGAGTGTTTATCGTTATTTGTTTCTCTTCATTAGCGTCTGTGTTGCGTTCGTGTGCAGTGGGAACTTTGATAAATATTCATGGATGTGGTGGAAGCGGCGTAGAGCTCGCAGCTGTGGATTATAGATGTGTTTTAGGGCTGCTGTTTAAACCTGGTGCCATTGTCAGAATCATGGTTAATGTGCTGGACTCTTTTAATGTGGCTCTGCTGCCCTCTTGTGGACATAAAGAGAAAAACGGTGACATCACTATTTCTCTGCACAAACTGTTACATAAAAACATGCAGGTATTTTAAACTATATATTTTACACTGATAACTTAATTTTCAAATTTACCTTATTATTATTATTTTATGTATTTATTTTTTATTCATTATTATTATTATTATTTTTACATTATATTTTTTTCAAAGCATAGAGTGGCTACTTTGATGATTTAAATATCAATAAATAAATGAATAAACATATTTAAAAAAAAAAAAAAATTTGTAGAGTTATGTAAAGTTTTTTTCTTTACTAAATAATTCCATATATTTTGCTTCATATATTTGACATCTTCTGGTTGTATATAAAAAGTAGAGAGTTGTGAAAATAAATAAATAAATAAAGTTGCAGGTGTTTTTATTGCTACTAAATATTTTGTAGGTAGTAACTCATTTACTGTTTTTTTTTATTAATTTTTTAAAAATTATTATTTCTACATTTTAGACACACAGAACACAGAAGTAAGATATATGGAATTATGTAGTGTAGAAAAAATGTTAAATAACTCTACTAAATACTTTCCGACAAAGATAGAGTGGCTGCTTTGAGGATTTAAATATAAATAAATATATTTTTAAAAATGTCTCCATGGGGACATCTCTGTTTTGCTTGGAATGTTCCATAATGTGGCATTAATCTTTCATTTGAGCAGTTGTAGGTGTTTTTATTGCTGCTACATATAGTGTATACCTTGCATTCCTTACTTACTTTGGGTTAGGTCGCATTTCCACGGATCTGACTCGTAACTTGTTGCTTAAACGGTGGAACATTCCAGGCAAAGCGATAATATTTTGATGCGGAGAAGCAGAAAAGTTCCTCTTTGGAGCTTTAATTACATGAGTCGGTCATCGTTGAATATCATTAACGTGTATTCTGTGTTTTCTCGTCCCGTTTCGCAGAGGTCTGTGGTGCTGAAGAAGCGCGGCCGAAAGAGGAAGAGGGTCAACAGCAGCGTCACCACGGAAACCATCTCCGAGACGACGGAGGTGTTGAACGAGCCCTTTGATCACTCCGAGGACGAGAGGCCCATGCCCCTCCTGGAGAGAACGTCCCGGGTCGGAGAGATGGACGACGAGGAAGAGGAGGAAGAGGAGGAGGAGGAGGAGGAAGAGGAAGAAGAGGAGGGGAGAGAGAAGAGGCATATCGCACCGATGAAGAGGAGGAGAGGAAGACCACGGCTTGAGAAGAACATTCAGAAAGACAATCGTGAACTCTGGAGCGACGGTAGGTCTCCATGTCTCTGTCGTTCTTTTGTTTTTGAGTTTTGTTTAGTTTGTTCTTGGTTTTCAGAGTAAGAGAGACGACCTTTCCCCAGTCGAAAGATATAATTTTGATTTAAATTGCTTAGTTGCTATGACGACGGACGAAGCTTGAAACCCATGAATAAGACATTTTTCAATATACATGTTGTGTCGCCCCATTTAAATCACTAATGAAGGAAATATGTGACGTTGTGATGTTTTTTTTACCCAGCTATAGTAATTAACAAACTTTGATCATGTTAAAACGATATTTTATTGTTTAAATTTTGACTAAAACTAAAATCCATCTGAGTCTAAGTAACATCTGGTGAAATACAGGCCAAATAAGTTAGAATATTGTTATAAATATGAAGCAAAAAGGGCGTCCATGGGTTTCAGTTGCCATAGTAATTAACAAAAACAGAATAATATATATGTATTTTTTTGTGGTCCTCAAAATGTCACCTCTGGAAGCTGAAATCCATGAGTAGGAAATAGGAAATCTCATTTTTAATATTATATTTGAGTAAGTTTTACCTAATTTAACACAAACATTAGGTGAAATTAAGACTAAAACTAAAATCCATTTTGGTCCAAGTTACATCTGGTGGAATACAGGCTAAATAAGTAAAATATTGTTATAAATATGAAGTAAAAAGGGTGTCCAGGGGTTTCAAAATGAGGAAAATTTGGACAGGTGCCATAGTAATTACCAAAAAGTAAAATAATAGTCCTCAAAATGTCACTGTCCATCCTTATCCATGAGGAAATCTTGTTGTAATATTATTATGAAAGTACTTAGTAATAATGCTGCAGTGTATTTATAAAAGGCCTTTCTAGACATTTAAGGTCAGCGTGTAACAATCAACAAATACAAAAGTGTTTTTATAGAGCACAGTTAAATATGCAGTAAAAACATCCAGTTAAAAGTGTAAAGTCATAAAGCGACAGGGCGGCTCTGGTCTGGTGGAGTTTTGAAGTAATTGATCGAAGGCGTTTAATGGAGATGAATCGTTTCCTTGGTGTTTTTCCTCAGACCAAATAACATTTCTGTTTCCTCTTTTACAGGAGCTGATTTTCTCTGCAAAAGGCCCACTCCACGTCCACTGAAACGGAAGAAAGGCTGGCCCAAAGGCGTGAAGCGCGGCCCGCCCAAATGGAGAACCAAGAACGAGAGAAAGATGGGCTTCAAACTGAACCTGTACACGCCCCCCGAGACCCCCCTGGAGGCGGAGCACCACACCGAGGAGGCGGAGCGGGGCGTTGCCAGTGGCGACGAGGGCAGCCGAGCGGAGCCAGGGCCAGACAGTCCTGATGTAACGGAGCCTCTGTCCCAGCCGCACAGCCCCAACCAGCCGGAGTCCCACAAGTCCAGCTCTGCAGAGGACTCTCCGGTCTGCTCCCCCGCCCCCTACCGCTCCTCCCCAGAACCGCCTCCAGACCCCCAGGACAGTGAGCCTGACTCCCCCAAAGACCCCAACCACGAGGAGCCCAGAGCCGAGACCGCCCGGGACAGAGAGGAAGAGGAGGAGCCCAGCCAGGCAGAGGGGCAGGGAGAGGAGGAAGAGGAGGAGGAGCAGACGTCAGCGGAGCCCGAAGCCACGAAAGAGGAGCCAGAGCCGGACGTCCCGGACGCTCCCGAATGCACCTCAGAGTTTTCAGGTCCAAACAAGTGTGAGGAGGCGGGACTGCAGGTTACTATGGCAACAGATGAGCACGAGGACAGGCCTGAGGCTGCGGCAGAGGCTCAGGCTTTAACAGAACCAGAGCCGGGCCCTGTCCCGGAGGCTGCAGTGGATTCTGGGAACGCCTCAGAGGAGGAGACAGCCCCCAGTCCCTGTCAGGATCGCCCCTGTCAGGACCTCCCCAGTCCATGTCAAGACCACACCGGTCAGAGCCGCCCCTGTCAGGACCACCTCAGTCCCTGTCAGGACCGCCCCCCCTCAGCGCCTCCAGAGAAGCCCATAAGCCCCGCCCCCAGAGCGGAGCCCGTGTGCCCGGAGCTGGACTCTGAGACGGTGCAGGCGGTGCAGTCTCTCACGCAGGACGCTGTGTTTCAGGAGTGTGTGGAGCCTGTGGAGCCTTGCCCCCCAGTGCAGCCCTACGCCCCCGTGCCCCCCAGCCCCGCCCCCGTGCCAGAGGACTGCCCCCAGTCCGACCACAGCAGCCCCCTCTCCTCCGCCCCCTCTCACCCCAGCCAATCAGTGCGCTCCGTGAACAGCCCCGCCGTGTCTCTGCTGGAGAGCGGCTACACCCAGATCAGCCCCGAACACGGCGCCATGGTGCTGCACAACAACCTGGAGACCAGCCCGGTCATGGACGTCCCCTCGGTGTCGGACCACGGGCAGCAGGTGGTCGACAGCGGCTTCAGTGACCTGGGCAGCATCGAGAGCACCACGGAGCCCTACGAGAACCCCAGCAGCTACGACTCGTCCCTGGGCTACGGCAGCGCTCTGTCCCAGGGCAGCTGTGCCGTGGGGCCGGCCATGGTGGGGCCCGGTTGCTCTCTGATGGCCCAAAGCCTGAGCTCGCCTCAGCACTGCAACGTCAAGTCCCCCCAGGGCTGCGTCGTCGAGCGGTCTCCCGGCAACGGGCGCCACGGGCAACACAATCAGCACAATCAGATCAGCCACAATCAACACCAACACGGGCCTCACAATCTGAACCAGCCGCACAATCAGCCCCACTCCCACAATGCACCTCACCCGCAACACTCCCACAATGCACCTCACCCGCCACACTCCCATAACGCGCCTCACCCTCCTCATTCGCACTCGCATAACGCCCCGCACCCGCCGCATTCGCACTCCCACAACGCACCGCTCTCCCATAACGCGCCACACCCCTCGCACTCGCACTCCCATAACGTACCTCACCCGCCACATTCGCACTCCCACAATGCACCGCACTCCCATAACGCACCTCACCCGCCGCACTCCCATAATACACCTCACCCCCAACACGCCGTGCACAATCAGCCCCTGTCCCATGACCACACTCCGCACCACACGTCACACGGGCGGCATAACTCCACCCACTCGCAACATAACTCCACCCACTCGCAACATAACTCCGCCCACAGTCAACATAACCCCGCCCACATCCATAGCTCCTCCCACTCACATAACCCCACCCACAATCAAATGAGCCACAATCACAGCCTGCACCACAATCAACTTCCCCAGCACAGTCTCCACGGGCAGCAGCACGGAGTACCCCAGTGCGCCCTGCCCCCCAGCTTCACCCCGGGCGTCCCGTTACCCGACCTGCCCGAATCCAGCCCCAACTTCCTGTACGAGCGCCTAAACCCACAGGCCGAATATGGAGCGCACTATACCCAACCCTCGGGACTCAGTCTGGCAAAGCTCCAGCAGTTCACCAACTCATTCATGGACCCGTTTAGCCACACCCCCTCGCACCCCATCACGTCCTACGCCAACACGCCCAATCTACCCCAGACGCCGCACCGGGTCCCCGCCCCCCAGACTGCCATGACGCCCCCGCCCCCCACCCTCGCCGGCACCTCCCACATGATGCTCCAGCGGAACCTCCAATCGCAGCGCGTCCAATCACAAATGACCTCCAAGAACCACGCGGCGTCCCGGTCCAAGTCTCTCCACGCCCACCAGCAGCAGATGTACGCCCCGCGCACCGTCCCGAGGGTCAGTCTGATGCCCGCCACGCCCGCCTACAACTCCATGAACATGCCGTCGCTAAACGGCTACGGCATGAGCCACCCGACCATGAACAGCGGTTATCACGGTAACCACGGATACATGAACCAGTCGCCCCAGTACTCTATGCAGATGGGCATGATGGGAACTCAACCGTACGCCCAGCAACCCATGCAAGCCCCGCCCCACGGCAACATCGTGTACTCCCCCGCGGGACACCACACGTACGTTAACGCCGGGATGTCCAAGCCGCCATTGAAAGGGGCGGGGTTTATGCGGCGGTAACAGAGGGCGTGTCCTGAGGTTCTGAAGACTTTATAAAATGCACTAATTTGGCCTTGTTTCTTTCTCTGTGTCTTTTTGTTACCTAAAACCAGCAGCACTTGGAAAGATGCAAAAACGTTCATCAGAGTTAAACTTTGATCTAATCTTGAAAATATTTTTGTTGCTCAGATGGGAAGCCTTACTTCATTACGACAAAAATCTATTTAAATAGCGTTAGTGTTTTAGGGTATGTCCACACTAATGCTGTTTATTCTACAATCCCAATTCTGATGGCTAAAGGAAATTAAAGGAATGTAACCTATAGTGTTAGCTTAGCCCATAGCTTTATACTGTATTGTAACTATCGCGGTTATGTCTGCAGTGTTGTAGTTTATGCTAACCGCCCATGCTAATCGTTCTTAATCAAAGAATGAAGGAAAACATATCTTTGTACTGAGAGACTGTACTGAATCATACTTTTTTTTTTTTTTTTTTTTTAATTTAAAAATTGCCCTTTCCCCAAGTGGAAATGCACATTGTTGGCAACCCTCTCACAAAAAGGTGTCTTGCTCATGGGCGCCACAGTAGGAAGTGACAGATTTGTATCAGTTTCCATTTATTTTTCGCCATTGTCTATTTAATTTAACTACTATGTGACAGACTGTCGACTCGTCTGCTGGTCCACGCTCTGTAACGCTCGAAGTGCGATGGTTTGTTTAGGATTATTACCTGGAACATCACATGAAGTATGAATTTAAGTGTTCTTAGATTATATGTAGGATTTGTAAAATACTTATACCTGGAAACCATCGTACAGTACACAAGTCCCACTTTGTAATACTTCACTTGTTATTACCATAGACTGTTTATATAAATGGACATAGCTAACCTGTTAGCCACCGCGTTCCGAATACGAAGTGAGCATGGGCGCGCTTCCGGTCCGATCGACTCTGGCTTCAATTCACTTTCCATTGAAAAACCGTGGCTCCTCTCTCTGTAACTGCTGCTGTCAGACTCGTCATTTTGGTCTTAAAATGTTCGCTAATCCGCTCTACATCCTGGTATTTTTATTTCGCTCAAATTTGACCCTTGATATATTTATATTTGGACATGAGATCGTATGAAATATGTATTAGAGCTGTCAAAAAATATTTACATAGCTCAAAAGCTACAGATATAGAGACATTATTATTTAAAAATGTATTTCTCATTTGTTAATGCTTGTTCTGGATTCATTTTTTAAGCAAAACTATTGTTAAACATTTATTTTAAAAAAGGTTTAACATTACATATCACGAAAGAAGAGAAATGTTTTTTCAATAAATATTTAGTTTGGCCCACAACTTAGTCCCACTTTTTAATTTTGTTCCTCTGTGAATCTGAGTTGGACACCCCTGCGCTAGCTTTAGCAACAGGTTTGATTGACAGCGTTGCCAAGCGCCCGGTCCCTGCTAAACCAGCGGTGCGGGCGGGAAAAGGGGCGTTACCTTCAACAGCCTCGCTCTGGATTGGCTCTGTGGTTGCTATGATACCACGCTATGAAAACCAAACACAGAACTCCAAATTAGCCGCTATAACTGCTAGCTTCATTTGACTGGAGCCGAACGCTGTGGGTGACGTCACACTCACTCAGTCACTTCTTTACAGTCTATGGTTATTACAGTTGATTAAGCTAGTTATTACATAGTAGTTACATTGAAATAACAATGGAAGTGTAGTATCAAAGTAGTTTTCACTCTTTTTTTTTGTTTTTTATTGCACCTGCCCCTAGAAACCATCACTTAGGCCGATACAAATCTCACTTTGTAATAAGCGTGTTATTACAAGTGTTATTACATAGTAGTTACATTGAACACAAGTGTAGTATCAGACGTGTTTCAGTTTTTTCATTCATCCAATACGTTTTTTCCATCGCACCTATTCAAACCCTTTTTTTTGTAATAATCCCCATGTTATTACAGTTAATTAAGCTAGTTATTACATAGTAGTTACATTGAACTCAACAATGTATGAAGTGTCGTATCAGTGTTGGGTGGAAATTGCCAATAAACGCCGCGATGAGCTTTACCAATCACTTTAATCTGCAATCATGTGATCAAAGTGCAATATGACAACCCAGACTTTTTCAAATCAAAATGAAAAAAAAAGAAGAAAAGTTTATTTTTGTAAATGTTAAAGTTCATTAGTGTGGACATAGCCATAGGGGGTTCAGTAGCAGCCTGTGAAGAAGCCATGAAATGTGCCTGGTCTTACGGCTGTGCGCCCCGTGTCCTGTTTGTACTATACTCATGCCTTTGTATATTTAAATTATTGTACCTATTTTGTAAAGTGACTAGCATGCTTCGGTCTATGTTAGTGGCAGTGCATTGAGTAGTACAAGTGTTGTGCTGATAGCAAGCCATTTTAAAGAGTATCTGGCCTTTTATTAGGTTATCTCTATCACGGGGATGAAAGATTAAACTATATTTTGTTAATTCTAAAAATGTATAAAATGTAAACTTAGTCCTGTTTTGTTCAGTTTGAGAAGTTTTATCGCTATGTGTATAAAACTGAAGTCTTTTTGTAACAGAGGCAGCTTCCTGTTGAATAAATATGTCTAAAGCATATCGCAGTGTTTGTACTCTTAAAACCGTGTGGCAGAATTTCAAAGTATATCTACCCCAAAGTCGATATTTTGCATAATGCCTTCATTCCATCTGTAGATTTGTTTTCTATCTTTATAAAATGTTTATATTTTATCGAAGAGTAGAGGCCTGTGAATAGACCAAACTAAGCTAACGGATTTGCATGTAAAACGCAGCTTGTCCCTGTGTTTCTGTTTCTAATAAGATCCCTGCTCTTTTGTAGCCTTTGTACTTGTACAGGGAGCGGAGGACAGGAGGCGGGAACATCCTGGGTTTGTGCAAAGAAAGGACTTGTATTTATGACTTTTCTCCTTTTGTCAGTCACATAAATGCTGTACATTTTAGCATAAGAATAAATTATGATTGACCATGGATCTGATTCTTCTTCTTTGATCAGCGAGATACACGATTAAAACGAGTCAAAATGGTCACGCAAGTTACTCATTTATCAAAAACTCTTGTCTCCTTGGACATGCCGGCGTTTGTTGGAGTTTGGAGAGTGTTTGTCCACTGAGCTGAAGGTCGGTGGTTCGAATCCCGCTCTTGATGCAAACATCGGTAGAGCGGTCACATCCGCTGACCCACAGGTTGGGGGTGCGATTCCGGCTCTCACAGAAGCGCTACATAAAACTGTGACCGTTTATAATCAGGGTCTCCTCTCCACGGATCTGATCTGTAACTTGGCCTGGTGTCATCGCCCGCTCGTCTCCATGGGGATAAAGTTTAATCCCATACTGTAGATCAGGGGTCCCCAAACTTTTTCCTGTGAGGGCCACATAACTTTTCACTTCTCTGATGGGGCCGGGGTCGGTTTGTAACAGAAAAAGTGACGTTTGCAGGAGCCTAAACGTAAAAATGTATTGTTTTTCAGAAAGACACACATAATCAAAAAACCCTTTCTGGATTCTTCACAGAACAAAAGTCAGGAATAAATAACATTATTAATGAAATAAATAATAACCAAATTAGTTCTAATCATCAATCAATAATCGTTTGTCTACTTCAGGTTAAATGTCCTACATTCTGAATCTATTTTTCTCTTACAAAACCTTTTCTCCATGATTCCGTTCTCTTTGAGAGGGGAGGGTTTAGGATTTTGTTTCTGGGGGTTGCCAGATAGGGCACAGACGCAGAAGGTGGAACAGAATGTCACGTTATATGTGTTTATGAAATAGTTACTAATAGTTAATAATGAAAATAGTTCATAACTAAGGAACATTTTATTGCAAAAGTCCAACTTTATTATCAAATACAAATACACATATATGAAAAAAAAAAATCAAAATGCTCTCTGGTATTGTTCAGGAGGCCGGACCAAATGTGGAAGTGGGCCGTATCCGGCCCGCGGGCCGTAGTTTGGGGACCCTTGCTGTAGAACTTAAGAATTTCAGAAAAAGTTATAACAATGAGCCCTCCGCCAGAAAAGTCACAGACTATTGCAACAACTCACTCCCCCTACTGGTCAGCCTCAATATGAGTGATTGACAGGTGGATTTAACCAATAGCAAAGAAGTGTGAGTTTTTAAAAGAGACAGATGACTTTAGTTACCTTTTCAGTTTATATGAGTCAGAATAAAAATCAAAAACATGATCTGGCTCCAAGAAAAACGTGACTTAAACCTCTTTCTATTACATTCATCTCCTCTCCTGTGCCGGTTTGTTACGGCTCTTCTCTTTGCTCCAGCCTCTTCTCCTGCAGCTGCAGGTCCAGTTCTCGCAGCTGTTTCAGGAAGCCCCAGTTGGGAATGATGCGTCTGCGTTTTTTTCACCGTTTCTATGGCGTCCACCACCGTCATGTTCCTGCAGATCATGAGGTAAGCCAGAAACAGAGAGTGGCCGATCGGCTCCTGCCCATGACACAGTGCACCAGCAGCTTATCTGCAGAGACACAAATGAGATGGATAAAAAATAAATAAATGATAAAAAAAATACAAATAATAATACAATATATATATATATATATATATATATATATATATATATATATATATATATATATATATATATATATATATATATATATATATATATATATATATACATACATACATACATATATACATATATATATATATATACATACATATATACATATATATATATAACATTAAATAATAATAAATACAATAAATAATAATGAGATGAAATTGTTTTTTTTTTACAAATGATAAAATAATACTAATAATAATACAAACAAATTAATAAAAGAATAATAAATACAGTAAATAATGAGATGAATACAAAATAAATAATACAAAAAATAAACAAATCAATAATAATAATACATAATAAATAATTAAATATAATAAATAATATCATAAGTAATAATAATTATTATAATAAGACAAATAATATAATAAGGGAGAGATTTTATGTGTGTATCTCTCACAGGCCTGGCTCTACAGAAGTCCAATGCCACCCTAAGTTCATTCTGGAGTCAGAATTGGGGAAATTACAAGGTTTAAGAATGAAGAACAGCCAAAATAGAATAAAATGGCTAAAAAAAAACATATTTAACATTTTAAACACATTAAAAAGGCTGTTGAAACAAATAAACATTGTTTCTTACATTTGAAATCTGCATTACCTGGATGTACTTGACCCATGCGAATAACTGAAGATTTGATGGGACCAAAAAAGTTAATATCACATTAAAAGTAAATGATTTAACTCTAAAGGTCTTTGTTCACATTTAGCTCAGTTTCGCCCTGATGTGACCCTGGCTCAGTTCTGCTTTAGTCCCAAGTTTGTTTTTGTGATGAACAAACTCTGTAAGATCAGAATTCTTCTTACTTTGTGGGTCCCTCAGAGTTTTGTTGATGAAGCTGGCCGCTGAGTGGAAGTACTGGCTCAGGTCAAAGGTCGTGGTGTCCTCGGCGACCACACCGTAATAAACAACGTCCATGTCGCTATAGTAACCGGCTCCCGTGTCCACGCTGTTCCACGTCCCCTCGGCCGCGTTCAGGACGTGCGTGATCCCGAGCGCCTTCAGCTTGGACTTGTCCCTCGCCGTCTCCCTGAAAATAAAGAATCAGTGTCCTGCTCAAAGGCACAATGACAGAATGTGGGAACTGGAGGGAATTGAACCATCAACCTATGTGTGTGACTGACCTCAACAAGTGAACTTCTGTAAAGTCTCTAATGTGCAGCTAAAGGCAGAGGTGGATGAAGTACTCAGTTTTGTTACTTAAGTAAAAGTACAGATACTGAGCAAAAAAATTACTAGAGTAAAAGTATCACAATAGTAAAAATATTAAAGTACGTGTTTAAAAATGTACTTAAAGAGTGAAAAGTAACATTTCTCGTAGATTTTGAAGCTTCAAATGTGGTGATTTTGATAAAGATTCGAGCTGAATTTTGTTTAAAAAAAACAACTGAATGAATATTTTTTCTGTTTTTATTTGTATATTTTTATTTGTTCAAATTATGAACGTGTTAAAACTAAACCCTCAGCAGCTCTCAGACAATTAAAAAATACTTTTACTTTTTAGTCCTGCTCCAAAATGTCCTGGATACATTTATACATTTATATTGAAAATAATATAATATGTAAAGTTAGAGAGGAGGAGGGAGGGAGAGGGGGAAAAAGGGGGAGAGAGAGAGGACAGAGAGAGAGGGAAGAAGGGGGAGAGAGAGGGGAGAGAGAGAAGAGAGAGAGTGAAGAGAGAGAGGAGTACAGGGGGGAGGGAGAGAGAGAGAAGAGAGACGGAGAGAGAGAGAGAGGAGGGAAGGGGAGGGAGGGGAGAGACAGGACAGAGAGAGGAGAGGGAGGGGGAGAGAGGGAAAAGAGAGCGAGGAGATAGAGAGAAGAGGGAGAGAGAAGAGAAACAGGAGAGAGAGAGGAGAGAGGGTGAAGAAGGGGAAGAGAGAGGAGAGGGAGGGGGAGAGAGGGAAAAGAGAGAGAGGAGATAGAGAGAGAGAGAGGAGATAGAGAGGGAGAGAGAAGGGGGGAAGGAGAGGAAGAGAGAGAAGGGGAAAAGAGAGGATGGAAAGGGAGAGAGGGGGAAGAAGGGGGAGAGAGAGGACAGAGAGAGAGGAGAGAGGGAGTAGAGAGAGAGGAGAGAGAGAGGAGGGAAGGGGAGGGAAGGGAGAGAGAGAGAAGAAAGAGAAGAACCAGTGCTCAGGTGTTTACAGCAGCCTAAATCTCCCTCTATAAAAATTACATTTGTGTTGTTTTTTTTAATAAAGTAGCAAAATATCTGCCTGAATTTGTTTTTGAACCAGGCTGTTTTTACGTTAGATTAAAACATTTCAGTCTTTTGATCATAACAAACAAACACAACTGGACAAGGACGAGAGCCTGGTCATAATGTCATAATGTGAGTCATCAATAGCTGAGCCCAGGGGCCCAGGGACACATTCTGCTTAGGGCCCCCTGAAGGCTCGACCCGGCCCTGTCTCTGGTGCACGTCCCTGTGTCCACACTCACTCGTCTCCTATATAAACATTGTCCCAGACTTCATTGACGTGGGTGTAGGCCACAGAGCCGCGGTTCAGGATCTTCTCCAGCTCGTATCCTCCTGGGGTGACGTACTCCTCCTCGTCCTCAGGGGGCGACGTCACACCCAGCTTTGACTTTTTACAAGGCATTTTATCACCGCGACGTCGCCTTAAACCTTCTTCAGGCAGAGTGTGTTTCCTGGAAGAACAAACAAACAAAAACAATCTGGTGGCATATGGATTATTGTAGCACACTTACACTGCAGCTCGTTTGAGACGAAAACTAAGAGACAAGACCTGTGCTGTGTGACCTGCACTGGCTCCTGTTTCATTTGTGTTTGAATGTCTGCTCTCTATGGGTCCTGTCTACACTCTGTGGCTCCTCTTTATCTGAGGGAGTCACTGCACAGTCCTACACTCCACCCAGAGCCCTGAGGTCAGAGGTCAGCTGTGCTCAAAACCAGGCTCAAGACCAGAGGTGACAGAGCCTTTTCTGTGGCCCTGCCTCTGTGCAGCTGGTGAATAGTTCAAATGATCTTCATATTAGTTTTAGTGACTCGGTTTTGTCTCAGTTTGTCAGTAAACATTAACCGTGTGCTGTGCAGGACTCACCCGCTGATCTCTCCTCTTCATTTTTCGTTGGAAGTTTGTTTTCGCTGCGTCAGATTTTTAATTTCAGGACACGGCCTTCAGCTGTTGTGTCGAGTCTGGGGCAGGAAAACAGCAGAGTCTGTGAGACCAGAAGAGCAGAGGATATTTTTAGGTTAGTCTCTCCTTCCCCCTCCCTCACCCACGTTCTCCCCTCTCTCTCCCTCTCTCCTCCCTCTCTCTCCCCTCTGTCTCCCCTTCTCTTCCACTCTCTCTGCCCTCTTCTCTCGCTCCCTCTATCTCCTCTGTCTTTCTCCTCTACCCAACTCTCTTCCCCTCCTTCCCCCTCTCTCTTTTCCCTCTCCTCCTTCCTCTCCTTTTTCTCCCCCCCCCTTTTCTCTCTCTCTCTCTCCTCCCTCCCTCCCTCCCTCCCTCCCTCCCTCCCTCCCTCTCTCTCTCTCTCTCTCTCCCCTTCCCTCTCTATCTTCTTCCTCTCTCTCTCTCTCCCCCTCCCTCCTCGTCTCTCTCCTCCTCCTTCCTCCTCTCTCTCCTCTCTCCCTCCTCCTCCCCCTCCCTCCCCCTTTTCCTCCCTCTCTCCTCCCCCCTCTCCCCCTCCCTCTCATCTCTCTAGTGCTCTCCCCCCCTCTTTCTCTCTCAGCTCTCTTCTCTCTCCCTTCTTCCCTCCTCCTCTCTCTCCTCTCTCTGTCCTCCTCTCTCCCCCTTCTTCTTCTCTCTCTCTCCCCTCTCATCTCCCCTTCCATCCCTCTCTTTCCCTCCCCCCCCCCCCCCCTCTCTCTCCCCCCCTCTCTCCCCTCTCTATCTCCTCTCTCTCTTTTCCCTCTCTCCCCCTCCCTTGCCTCTGTCCTCTCTCTTCCTTCCCTCCCTCCCTCTTTCCTCCTCTCTCTCTCCTCTCTCTCCCCCTTCTTCCCCCCCTCTCTCTCCTCTTTCTCTTCTTTCTCTCTCCTCTTTCTTCTCTCTCTCTGCTCTCTCCCTCCCCCTCTCTCTCTCCCCCTTCCCCCCTTTCCCCCCCCCTCTCTCTCCCCTCCTCCTCTCTCTCCTCTGTTGGATTAAACATAAGAATTAAAACACACACCTGTTGTTTCCATGGAGATGTTTATCGCTGTGCCTGAAATGTTCCACAGTTTTGTATTAAACCTGCAGCAGTTATTTCCCTCATTACAGTCGTATTTATTCCTCAAAAACACCTTTAAACACCTGCATCACTGAGCGGATGTGATTATTTCGACAGAGCCTCTTTCCAGTCTATTTCTGTCCCGTCGTCTGCAGCTTCACAGGTGAAACACATCCGTGACACAGGTGTTCACACGTGGCTCCGCTCTGTGGGCGGAGGTGGGCGGAGGTGAGCGGAGGCTGGAGGTGTAATCATCTAAATGTGTTCAACCTTTCTTTCTGTTCTGGATCATTTTCTTGCAGACTTCAGCCTTTACTTTAAACCTTTAGATTCACTTTTTCACCACTGGTTTAAGAAGCAACGAGCGCTTAGCAACGCTGTCAATCAAACCTGTTGCTAACGCTACCTGGAGCGACGTCGGGGAAAGAAGGACCTGATGTGTCTGTTATTAATGTTCATATGTTGATTTAGGGACAAAATTGTGAAATAAAAACCCCAGGATCATGTCGAGGGTTAATACGAACATTTAAGACCAAAATGAGTCTGACAGCAGCAGGGACAGAGAGAGGGGACAGTAAAAACAAAAAAATGAACTAAAAATAAAAGATACAAAAAATAAAAATAAATTAAAAAATAAATAATTACTCAAAATAACAAAAAAAACAAAAAAGAAAAAAAAAAGAAATTAAAATTAACTCAAAAAACAAAAAATAAAAACTCAAAATAACGAAAAAAAAAACCCAAATCAAACAAAAAAACAAAACAAAACAAAAAAAAAAACATTTAAAATGAACTCAAAATAACAATAAAAAACAAAGAACAAAACAAAAACTCAAAATAACTCAAAATAAAAACCCCAGGATCATGTAGAGGGTTAATACGAACATTTAAGACCAAAATGAGTCTGACAGCAGCAGGTACAGAGAGAGGGGGGGACAGTTTTTCAATACAAAGTGAATTGGAGCCAGAGTCAATGGAGCCGGAAGTTTGCTCATGCTCACTTCCTGTTTGGAACACGACAGCTAGCAGGTTAGCTACGTCCATTTATATAAACAGTCTATGGTTCGCCCTCGCTTTCTGTCAGAAGAAAACAGCTCTGTATAAAATGTGTTTATTCGGACTTGTACTTGACAAACTGCCTGAATATCTCACTTGTTTGTTGAACTTTGATACGGGAACTTTTAATTCAAGATCTTACAATTGTCTGCGTCTAAAAACTGGCAGCACAAGAACTAAAACTCTCCTGCCTATGTTACTTTATCTTCTGATCTGTTCTAATGTCGTTTCCTCGTCACAAACAGACCTGGAGTTGTGTCTTTTTTTTCTTGTGTCTTATTCACATGTTTAACACACAAACCTGCAGATTTAGGCTGAGTTCTTCTCTGAAACAGGAAACACTCTGTTCCACCTTGTGATGTCATCATGTGGCGATACAGGAAGTGCTCCACTGTGTTTCTAAAATCCACACACCTTCATTTCTAGAATCATTTGGATAATTTCAGTCCTGGAGTTGTCAATTTCTACTGAACTAAAGGTAAAAGGAGCTGTTCACTTGAAAACTACCACTTCATGACATCACAAGGTGGAACAGAGCATTTTGAGATTTGGAAATGTTATCTAAAAATGTGTGAATGAAACAAAACACAACTCCAGGTCTGTTTTTGAGCAGGTAAAAACATTATAAGACGTCTTGAAGCTCACGAGAGTCCAGTTTGTGTGATATCGGACCTTTTAAAAACTCTCCGTCCTGTCTTGATGCAGTCTAGTGTCCAGTTGTCGGAGCTGGTTCAGAAACCCCGCATTTGGGAGAATGTTCCGGTGTTTTCGGACCGTCTGCAGCGCCTCCATCAGAGAGAGTCCACGTTTGATCATGAGGAAGGACAGAACCAGAGCAGCAGAGCGGCTGATCCCACGAGCGCAGTGGACCAGGACCACACCTGAGACACAGGAAACACGATGAAGTGAAACATCGTGACTCTGCCCAGTCTCACCCGATCTTTAAAGCTAAGCGGGGTTGGGCCTTGTTAGCACCATAGACTGTATATATAACTGGACGTAGCTAACCTGCTAGCCGCCGTGTTCCTGCTGCTCAGACTCATCGTTTTGGTCTTAACCCTGGAGAACCCAAGAACAGTTTTCTTCTTTGGAAAATTATGAGCATTGCATTAAATTATTGCTATAAGTTCACTGAAATAGCCACCTTTTCTATTTTAACCTTTTATTCCCTAATTTAGGATTAGGGCCAAATTTGACCCATTGGGCTTGCTAATTTATCCAAAAAGAATATAAAACATACTTCTAGACATGCGGTTGGTATGCTGAGATTTTGTTTGGGTAGTTTTCCAGCTCAACAGGTCAGCCATCTTGTCACTATCACTTTGGCTCATTTTAGTTTAGTTAGTTTAGTCAATAGTCATCCACTAGGTGTCTCTATGCAGGGGCCAAAAGTGGCACTCTGGGCTTTTGAATTTTTTTAATTAATAATTAACTTGACATTCTATTAAAAAGATTAACAAAAAACAACACAATTTTACCAGTCGTTGGTTTGCTGCAAAGACGATTTAGTTTGCGTAGTTTTCCAGCTCAACAGGTCGGCCATCTTGTCTCTACCACTCTGGCTCATTTTAGTTCAATATTCATCCACTAGGTGTCTCTACGCAGGGACCAGAAGTGGTACTCTGGGCTTTTGGAATTTTTTGAATTGAAATTTGACTTTCTTTTTGTTTGTTTGTTTGTTCATTTTGCGTAGCAGCAATTAACTGCGGCCAAATTTGACCCAGTGGGTTTTCCATGGTTAAAATGTTCGTATTAACCCGCTCCACGTGATCCTGGGGTTTTTATTTCACTTTTGTGTCTGTAAATCAACATATGAACATGAATAACAGACGAATCAGACGCCTTTTTTCCCAGAGGTCACTCCTGTTAGCGTTAGCAACAGGTTTGATTGACAGCGTTGCTAAGCTCCCTGCTAAACCAGCGGTGCGGGCGGCAAGGGGCGTTACCTTCAGCAGCTTCTCTCTGGATTGGCTCTTTGGTTGCTATGATACTCATGGCCTGAACTCCACTTCATGATGTCATTATGTGAAACGACATAGTCTTCTCTGTATTTTTCTGATCCAGTGCATCATATTGTCCCTGTTTTGTTCTTACCATTTTGGTTTAGCGCAGAGTGAATGAACTCCGCCGTCTCCGCGAAGAAGCCGCTGATGTCGAAGTCTTTGCTGTCGTCCGCCGCCACGCCCAGGTACGCCACAGCTGCGTCGCCATAGTAACCAGGTCCAGTGTCGATCCGCTCTGTGCCGTGTGCAGCGTTCACGATGTGGGACACTCCCAAATCCTGCAGCAGAGCTATGTCTTTGGCTACAGACCTGCAAACATGAGGTAATTACACCAAAATACTGTTCTTTTCTTACACGTTTTTGGAAAGAAAGATGTTTTCTTTTTCTTTCTGACGGTTTTCTTTTTCTTTCTGAAATATGGAAACTTTTCAAATTCTAAAACATTGTCATCAGTTCTTTTCTCTCTTTTATGCAGTGTTCTTAAAGCCCCACCGTGTAACTTTTAGCCAGAAAATATACTAAAATAAAATAATGTTTTTATTGCACAGAAAAAAACATGCATCTTGAGTGGGCTTGCAGCTCCACAGACCCGGCCTGGAGGAGGGCTTCCTGCTTATTTCCATCACAAAAATGTTGTTCCTTTGGCTATAATGTTCCACAGTGTGACATAAAACGCATCTATCTCCATGGAGAAAGCTTCAAATGGTCTATTTCTATGGAATAATGCAGGTCATGTTTTGCCTCCAGAATGTTACACAGTGTGACTTTAAAGTTTGGCAGGTCTTGGGTGTGGACAGGTAAAACTGTCTTACGCGTTGCTGAGGTAGAGTCCGGGCCAGACCTGGTTCACTGCTCCGGTGTCGTGTCTGTTCTTCAGCAGGACGTCCAGCAGAGCGCTCGTGGGCGGGGCTTCATATGACCCCTCCTCCCCTCCACCCATCGTCCAATCACACGCCTGCGAAACTGTGCCTGCTTTTTGTCCAATTTTTCTTAACAAAAAATCATTTCACAATTTCAAACATTGCTTCAGTTCGATGGAGGAAGCTTGTTGTAAAACTAAAGTCGCCTGATCTTTGTGCCGGTCCAAAGCCACGATAAATAAAGGAGTTTAACCCATTTAAAAACCTGTACAAAAATAATGTCTAAAATTTCCACAAACCACAAAAGTGTCAAAACATTAATTTGACTGTGTAAAATGCAAAAGTAAATTATAAAAAGTCTAATCTTATTGTCTTCCTTCACTTCGTCTGTTCAAGCATGTGGCGGCCATTTTGTTTCTCCTGCGGCGGAGGAACAGCTGAAGATGCCAGAGCGGGTCATGTGACTGGGACATTTTTATTCTCAGTGACAGAAGCCAGGCCCAAGTCTCAGCTCAACTAAATTTAGCCCTCCACGACGCTTTTGTCCCGTGAAGAGCTGGTGTGTCAGTGTAAAGATGGAACTTAATCGGCTACGCTATGACCAATTATACAACAGTTTTTAGAAATTACTTTACACCTGGCGCTACCAATATTCACATCTATATATCAAAAATACTTGCAACTTTGGATATTTTTATTTTTATATGGAAACACTCTTCACTTCGTCTATACCAGGCATGCCCAAACTGTGGCCCAGGGGCTAAATGCGGCCCTCAGACCAATTATTCTTGGCCCTCGAGTTTCCAGGTGAACAGCACTTTTTACTGTATATTTCTGAAAATCTACTTTAACAAGCCCATATCAAATATTGAATGTGTCCAACTGAGGATGTGAACATGAATAAAGCTCGAGTGGTTCAGTTTAACTTGTAATAATGACACAGATTTGAAGTATTCACTGAGTCTGTGGCCCTCAATCGACCCTCAGCTTTGTCTGTGTTTTTATATGTGGCCCTTAATGAGAAAAGTTTGGACACTCCTGGTCTACACTGAGAAAGAGACTTTATTTTGAATATTTTTACCTTTTTTGGTCATCAGCGACGCAAAAAATCTTTACAAAAATACAACAAGGACACCAACAGGGGGCAGCAAAACAATGAAAAGAGCAGTTTAATTTAGATTTAGAGATTTTAATAAAGCAATCTGTGGCAAACGTGTTAAAACTTGAAAAAAATAAATAAATCTTTGCCATTTACAAGGTTCAAACAGGGGCGGCGCCAGGAAGGGGGCTCGGGGGGGCACTAGCCTCCCCTAGAATGGTCAAGGCCCCCCCATAGCTCCCTCAAAGATTTTAGCCCGACTTTCATAGTCCAACAAATCTTGACTAAAAGTGTTAAAAGGGCTACTACATTTAAAGTTAAAACAGTGACTCAAACCTGGTATGGGGGTGTGGGGTACGCTCCAGGGTTAAAGTGAGTCCCCTCATTGAAGATCTTAGCTCCTCCCACCAAAAACACCTGGTACCGCCCCTGCGCTCCAGAAATAGATTTAGCAAAAACGCAAATGTGAATAATTTTACAACTTTATGACCTTTACCACTGAACACAACCAGAGTCTAAATGGAACATTACAATGGAATGGTAAAGCTAACTCTTTGCTCACTCAAAATAAAACTCCAGGTATGTTTTTGGTTATAAGATGTGGTCAAAAGCTCAAACTAATATTTTAGCCTAGCTGCGCCCATTCCTCCTGGGTCCACCTCCGCACTGCCCGTTCTACCTGGGTCCGCCCCCGCAGTGCAGTTTGGAGTCCAGAGCTCGGAGCTGTTCCAAAAAGCCGTTGTTGGGGCAGACGTTTCGGTTTTCGCTCACGGCTTTCAGCGCCTGCACCAGCGTCAGCCCCTCGTGGATCATCAGATACCCCAAAACCAGAGAAGAAGAGCGGCTGAGGCCCATCGCGCAGTGAACCAGCACCTTACCTGTAAAAACACACAGGGACAACACAGAGGTACATGCTTAAAGATGCACTATGTCACTTTTTTTGAGTTTGTGCATCACCCGCTTGTCTCCAGGGAAATGTTTATCACCAAGTTTGTATTTATTCAGCTACTTTGTTTTTATCTCCACAAAATCACATTGTGTTAGCATGAGCGGAGTCGCCTACTCGTCTCCATGGAGATAGACAAGTTTAATGCCATTCTGTGGAACATTCTAGGCAAAATAATAACACCTTGATGGAGACGAGCAGGTATACCAGATCCCCCGCCAAAAAGTTACACAAGAAAGTGCAATGTTAACCAATATAAACAGGTATACATGCTTAAAGCCGTACAGTGGAACATTTAAGCCATCTCCATGTTAGCAGCGTCCCACTGGAAAAGTTACATGGTGTGCTTTAAAGACGGAGCTGGTGCTGGTAAAAGCCGTAGTAGCGCTAGTTTTTGTTTGCTTGTTTGTAGGAGCATCATAGCTACTCAAGTATTCATTAAGTTGTGTTTCAAACAGGAAGTGAGCTTCCGGCTCCATCGACTCTGGCTTCAATTCACTTTCTATTGAAAAACTGTGGCTCCTCTCTCTTTAACCGCTGCTGTCAGACTCGTCATTTTGGTCTTAAATTAACTCACTCTACATGATCCTGGGGTTTTCACTTCACTATTGTGTCTGTAAATCAAGACATGAACATTAATAACAGACAAATCAGGCGTCTTCTTTCCCTGAGGTCGCTCCTGCTAGCGTTAGCAACAGGTTTGATTGACAGTGTTGCTAAGCGCCTGTTCCCTTTTAAACCAGTGTTGCGGGCGGGAAGGGGCGTTACCTTCAACAGCCTCGCTCCTGATTGGCTCTTTGGTTGCTATGATACTCGTGGTCAGAATTCCAAATAAGTAACTCTGGTCCAAATTAGCTGCTATAACTGCTAGCCTCAATTAGCTTAATTTAGAGCTGAACGCTGTGGGATTTCCTGATTCCAGGTTTTACGTAGCGTGGTTCGGTTTTCAACACATTTCTCCTAAAAACGTCTCATTTGCTGCTTGTTCAGGGATTAAACCTCTGTGAATTACTGAGTGTGAGTGAAGTCTTCGGGATCATAATTGTGACGTGCTAATGTCGGTTTTCCTTATCGGAGCGTGGTTTAAAGGACGGGGCTGTATTTCCGTGTGGGATTACTCCTGTTTGCACTGTGCCGTCAAATGTAGCTCGGGAATTCCCATGTCTAATCACAGTGCTGTTACAATTTGACAAGACGATCCATTTAAACCCAATTTTTCCGGTTTGAATTCCCGGAGCAGGAGGCTGTTAGCATAAGGGTTAGATATTAGCATAAAGTGATTAAAGGTCCTGCAGCTGATTTTAATTTATTCTTGTCAGGATGAATACTCTTTACATCATACATTAGATGATAAAAACTGCTCAATAAGGACTAAAATTTGACTTTAAAATATCTGTTCATTTTATTTTAACATGTTTCATTTCATGTTGCTAATAACTGTTTGAATATTTGAATTTTTATTAACACAAAGCTGTTCTGTTGTTACTTCACAGATGCATAACAGGGACAAAACACTTTTGGATAAGTTCTGTCTAATTTTATTTTTATTTTAAGGAATTAAGTGCTGTTTTTAGTCTCTGCGCTGGTACCGGTTAATACCAAGTTTTTCAATAGAAAGTGAATTAAAGCCAGAGTCGTTGGAGCTGTTTAACAATCAAGTCTTTGGAGTGACGCCATTTTCTGAAGCTGTTGTGAAAAAGTAATTTCATTGTTCTTTTTGTTCGTTCACTTTTGTTTTTGACGCTCTCAGTCGAAAGTCACTCCCCCTTCAGGCTGGAGCTGACGTAGAACCTTAAAGGGGGGTTCAAATAGAGCTTGGAAGAGATCGCTAAATTACTCAAACATGCCTGGATGACATTTAAACCCACTTCAGGCATGTTTTTGATGAGGAACCAACATTATTACATGGGAGAAAACTTCAAATTCTACCATAGAATTTGGATATGTCCTCCAGCTCAGTTTAAACTATAGGGAAATTTGAACTGTTGCCATAGCGATTACCAATTTAAAAACCAAGCATGATGTGTTTTGAATGGTGAAAAGTCCTTGAAAGGTCCTCAAAATGTCGCCCATGCACAGGGAGCTAGAACTCGTGAGTAAAACCAGACAGACCTGTGGGGGAGCTGAGTGCGTTGTTGATGAAGTTGGCGGCTGGGTAGAAGAAGGGGCTGATGTCGAAACTCGCCATGTCGAACGCCTCCACGCCGAAGTACGTGATCCGAGTGTCTCTATAGAAACTGGCCCCGGTGTTCACGTTGTATTTACCGTCTGCCGCGTTCAGGACGTGAGTGATGAGATGAGACTGAAGCGCCTTCTTATCCTTTGCCGCGTACCTGGACACAGACGAGAAGGTTGAAGCAGACGGATTCTGCAAAATGGACGTTTCAGAACTTTTAACCATGTTCTAGTCGTTTCTTCTCTTTGAGCCTCTGAAGTTGTATTTGGAGTGATTCATGTTTGAGTTTAATCTTTAATCGACTATTTTCAAGACGCCATTTTGCCGATAAATCCCCGTTTTCACCTCCACCTGGACACGCCCACAGTGCCACTCCCACTGTGACGTCCGCACCTCCTTCTCCCGTTTTATTTTCTTAATCGGTGATACTCGTAGGATTCGGCAGCGTTGCGTCGTCATTTCGCTACAAATGCTGTCCATAGGGGGCGCCAACAGCATTGTATAAGCAGCTCTTGAGCTCAAAATAAATCTGTCAGATAATCAGGAAATCCGCCATTAGCATGCTAGTAGTTGTTAGCTGTACCGCCGAACAAAAAACCTCAATTCTGGTCTCTGAGAGTTGTGAAAAGAGCTTATAAACTCATCGCTGTGAGTAATTAGGATGGTCAGAATGAATAAGAGAAGTGAGGAATAACTAGTTTTTTTTCATGTTTTTAAGACAGTAAAAATCAGGTACAGCGCCTTTAATTGCTGCAGTATCTTTCCTCAACTCCTTTCACTTATTTTTGAGTCATTTCATATTGAATTAAAAGTACTATTTTATGAAATTGTTCCATTACAGTCTCTTGGTTTGGCCCAGCAGAATTACAGAATTACAGAATTTCATGATTATTTTGAAACGTTAAACCAAAATCTTCACATTTTTAAGGATTATAATCTCTGTATAATCTCGCTCTCACATGTCTCCGATGTAAATCCTGGGATACACTTCGTCCATGTGGTTGTTGCTGCCGCCCTTTTTGGTCCACATGAGCCTCTGTAGTTCTGAGGCGGGAGGGGTCTCATAGCGCCCCCCGTTGGTCTCATTGCTGGACGTCCCACTGCTCAGACCACGAGGCATGTCTCCGTCTATGACCAAGTATCAAAATCTGCAAAAATGTTCAGATGAAATGTATGAAATGTTCTTTTAAAGTTGGATTTATTGTCAATCTTTAACTAAATCAACTAATTTTAGCAAATAAGGTGCAATCCGTAACTTTTCTGCTGGAGAATCTGTCTGATTATTGTCTCCGTGAAGATGTTCCAAGGTATGGCATCCAAAGTCTTCATGGAGACAAGGCAATGACACCACCAGGTCAAGTTACAGGTCAGATCTGTGGCGAGGCGAGCCCGCTCACAGTAAGAACGCATGTTTTTCAAGGTTTTTCTCCTACAATAAGAACAACTACAATTCAACAAATGCAAGAGTTTGATGTCTGTGTAATCCCTCAGTCGTCCAGGTCTGATCCAGAACAAAAGACGACGTTTAAATCTGTCAGACGGACGAATCGTGAAGATGTTTCGCTGCTCATCTTCAGTTCTGGTCAGATCACTGCTGGACACTGAAACTCTAAACAGCTATCGTCTCCAGTTTCAGCTTTAACAAACCTATTCAACCTGTAATCGCCGTCTATTGTTCTCTTTGTTCCTGTTTGCTTTGGGTCTGAGGATAGATATAAGTCAGTATCCGCTAGGAATCTGACCCGAACTGAAGAAGAGACTTGGACGAGCAGCGAAACGTCTTCACTCCAACAACTTTTTGCCCAGTTGACAGGTTTAAACTTCATCTTTTGCTACATAAGTTTGATTGTTTTACTGTCCAACTGTAGCGTAACAGCGATTGGCCAGAATTACGCACTAGAGACCCGTAGAACGTTCTGATTGGTGCTTTTCAGATTTCAGATTGCATGTATGGGCAAAATACGAAGGATGTGGGTCTAGAATATAATTGTCTTGAATGTGGAACTGTGTAATTTCATGTGTAATTTGATCTTTATTGATTTTAGACACAGAGGTTCTAGGGGAGTCAAGTTTAGATAGATCCTTAGATACTTTATTTTCTTTCTTCCCAGGCATTTCAGTCTAAAGTCAATGGGCCAAATAATGGGGACTGTGCAATGAGTATAATGTGCAATTTTTATTTTGACCCTTTTGTGGCCCCAGCCCTTTGAGACAACCGATCGAAATTAGCCTTGACTATAATCCGGTGTGTTACGCTCATGTTGAATCATGTCTGTACAAAAGCCAGTTTCCCCTATTTCATCTGTACTTTGCTATGAAATATCCAAAAGGTACATTCACAAATATTGACCCTGATCATTTCTATCACTGACTAAACCCAAGAACTCCCTGTACTACAACACAAATCTGCAGTTTAACTCTTCATTTTAGCTGCCGCCATCTGTATTAAACGATTGTCCTGTAGAATGTTGCGATCTCAAACCCAGCGATGTCATATAAACCCAACAGTAGTAGTAGTAGTTCTCACATACAGATAAAAAACAGGGTTATTATTATTATTTAAAAAGGCTTACGGTGGCGGTAGAGGCTGCGCTGTCCCGTAGGCCGCTGTCTGTGAGATTCACTCCACAAATGCTTTTTTTAACTTTTGAATCTGAGCCTGGACATACCACGGCTGACATCATCTTCTGAGTTTGTCATCGCTCAAAAGTGTCACAGCGGACGAGCGAGTGAGGACAGATGAAGTCAGTTATATTGTCTGTACACAGATATAAGTATAAGTACAGTGTATAAGTATGAAAGATCGTCCTCTAGGGTGTAGGGATTGTTTTATTTGGATTTTTAGACCCAATACTGCTATGTTTATGTCGCTCCAGACAGATGTCCACCAGTAATCTGACCAGAACTGAACCAGCACTTCCTGGCTCCTTCGACTCTGCCTCCAATTCACTTTCTATTGAAAAACCGTGGCTCCTCTCTCTGTCCCTGCTGCTGTCAGACTCGTCATTTTGGTCTTAAATGTCGTATTAACCCTCTACATGATCCTGGAGTTTTTTGTTCGCTATTGTGTCTGTAAATCAAGATATGAACATTAATAATAGACAAATCAGACGCCTTCTTTCCCCGAGTTCGCTCCAGCTAGCAACAGGTTTAATTGACAGCGTTGCTTCCTGCTAAACCAGTGGTGCGGTGAGGAAATGGGCGTTACCTTCTACAGCCTCGCTCCCGATTGGCTCTTTGGTTGCTATGCTACTCGATGTCGGAATTCCAAATTAGCCGCTATAACTGCTAGCCGCGATTAGCTTCATTTGACTGGAGCTGAACGCTGTGGGTGACGTCACACTCACTCAGTCCACGTCTTTATACAGTCTGTGGTGTACGGATGTGTGGGTGAGTGGGTCCTTGATGTTAAGAGCTTTGAGAGCCTGGAAAAGTGCTGTATAAAAATGTGATCGTCTCCATAAAATTGCAGATATGATTGTGTAAAGATACAGCCATGATTCCAGCCTAACCGCTCCTTCTGTTTTAATCAAGTCACATGATGCACAAACTGAGAACGACACAGAGAGACTTGGCAAAATGTTTAATATTGAACCGATATCTGGGAAACCACCGATATTCATATTCATGTACAGAAAAACAGTCCACAATAATCATTCATGGGACATTTTATTTAATCGTGAGAATCGCAAAAACAGAGATAATGGTTTTACATCAGGAGAATGTGCAGAACAAACCTGCTTCTCCCTCATGGTCTCGTTGAGATCTTTGTTGTTCTCACTTATAACAAAGTACAAATACAACAGCTGTTTAAACACAGAACTCATTTTTATACAGTGGTCCTTCGTTTATCGTTCTAAAAATAACCTGCAATAGACGAAATCCGCAAAGTATAAGCTTGATTTTTTATTATTCTATATGTTTTGTGGCTGTAAAACCCCTCAACACACACTTTAGACACTTTTTTCAGACAGGAATTAACATTTTCTGTCTTGTTTAAACTCTCTCAAAGTTCAAACCTTCCTTTGTCGGTGCAGAACGTTTCATCGACATTGTGGGTTTTGTCGGGGAGAAAACTTGCAAACATACAGCACTTCAGAGTCACACTGCGATCCAACATTTATGTAAATTTGTCTGACACATTCTGTACTGTACAGGAGACACGGAGGAGACTGATGGACAATGGTCTACAGTCCCTCAGCCAATCAGGACGCAGAACACAATGGTCTACAGTCCCTCAGCCAATCAGGACGCAGAACACAATGCACGTTCATAGACTATAATAAAGCATGTAAAATCGCACTAAAATAAATCTGCAAAAGAACAGCAAGACCGAGAAAAGTGAACTGCGATATAGCGAGGGACCACTGTATTAAAATTATAATTATTGATATTGTCGTTAATCTCAATTATTTTGCCATGATGACGGCAAATTTCAATATTGTCCCATGCCGATATATTATTAACTTTCCATTCTTTTGGAAACCTTAGCGTCGGTATTTCTTATGGCATATCTATGTAGCAAATAGGTTAAAGCTTCAGTTGTCGCGCCCGCCAGCAGAGGGGGCTAGTGCATCTGCTTGTACACTGAGAAGTGAAAGGTTTTGTAAGACGCTGAAAATCCGTGTGGCTATTTTTCCAAAAGGCTAAACTGACAAGTGAAGGATTCAAAATGATTGGACCAATTATAATTCAGCTGTTAATAAAAGGAGAGAATGTAAAAAAAACTACTAGGATTGCTGTGTATAGTTTATTTAAAAGACCTGTGGAGTTTTTTTCCCAACATTGAATAAATAAGAGGTTCCTTTTTCCTGGTACTAAATCTATATAAATAACAATGACATTTGGTCCATACGTTTCTGAGAAAAGTGAGAGTGAAAAACAGAACAAAAATACAAAAAATACAACACATTATTACATACACAGTACATTCAAGTGTTTTGACCAAGGACAGTGATAGTGGCAGTGATTCATTTTCATCAAGAGGAAGGTTGGAGGTTCGATTCCACCTTGGACCAGCGTATGTGAAGAAGTGACTGAGTGAGTGTGACGTCACCCACAGCGTTCGGCTCCAAATGAAGCTCACTGAGGCTAGAGCAGCTACAGCGGCTAATTTGGAGCCGATTTCCATGTTTGAAACTCTGACCGTGAGTGTCATAGCAACCGAAGAGCAAAGGGAGCGGGCGCTTAGCAACACTGTCAATCAAACCTGTTGCTAACACTAGCAGGAGCGACTTCAGGGAAAGAAGGCGCCTGATTTGTCTCTTATTAATGTTCATGTCTTAATTTACAGACGCAATAGAGAAATAAAAAACCCCAGGATCATGCAGAGGGTTAATACGAACATTTAAGACCAAAATGACGAGTCTGACAGCAGCAGGGACAGAGAGACGGGACAGTTTTAAATAGAAGGTGAACTGGACCCAGAGTCGATGGAGCTGGAAGTGTGTTCACTTCCTGTCTGGAACGCGGCGGCTAGCACATTAGCTATGTCCATTTATACAGAGGTGCCCAAACTTTTTTTTATCGAGGGCCACATCTTAAAACATATTGGTGCAGTGCGGTGCTTTAAACTCAGCTTTGACAGAGCCGCTGTTTATTAATAATCCTTGAAACACTTTCACTTTAGGTCTGTATCACACTGCAATGTCATATTTGAGGATATAGTGGTAGAAATAGTTTAATTGGCTGTTAAAAGTTCTGCTCATGATCAATTGGGCTGGTTCAGCAGGAGGCCCGAGGACCAATAAAAACTGGTCTGAGGGCCGTATTTGGCCCCCGAGCCGTAGTTTGGACACCCCTGGTCTATGGGATAAATCCATCCATTCATATTATTCATGTTTACTATGATATTATGATCATATTTACAATGTCCACTTTACCCGCTGCACAAACCCGTTTCCTTAGAGGTAACTTTACTGGGGGAGGATCTACCTGCTCGTCTCCATGGAGATGTTATTGCTTTGCCTGGAATGTTCCACAGTATGGCATTTAACCAACCCATTCACCATATCTAATCTGTATCTTGCATTCATTCAGTTCCATGCAGTCTGACTGTAAGCGGGGCTTGCCTTTCCACAGACCTGAACTGCAACTCGGCCTGGTGACTTCACACGTTTATCTCCATGTAAATAGATGTTTAATGCAGTACTGCGGAACATTCCACAGCTGTTTGCCCCGCCCAAATAGGAGAGAGAGGGTATTTTTGATCGTCTTTGTAGGTGGTAGGAGTCAGAGTTGGAGAAGTTTGTTTTACCGTCGGCTGCGTCCCGTTTCTGTGAACTTCATCCTCGAATCAACCACGATTAACTGAGGAAACAAGGACTCGAGGAGACGAGTGACCAGCTCCCGAACAGAAACGGGACGCAGCCCTGGTTTGATCCCAGTTTGTCACAGAATGGCGCAAATCCTCCTCTTTTTCCTCTTCTTCATCAGCTGCAGGTCCAGGTCCAGGAGCAGAGCCAGGAAGTTTCTGTTGGGGTAGATCGCCCTCTTCTGGACGACGCAGTGCAGTGCCTGTTTCAGCGGCATGTGCTCGTAGATCATGAGGTAGGCCAAAACCAGAGAGGACGAACGGCTCATTCCCATAATGCAATGCACCAAAACCTTCCCTGAAAAATAAAAAAAACGATTACGACGTCGTGCCTGATATAAATTATGAAGTATACACAACGAAATACTGAATATACACGCTAAAATGTGTACTACTGCTACTGCTACTGCTATTACTGCATTTAAGTAGAAGTTTTCTTTACTCGAGTACATTTTACAGTGGATACTTTTTACTTTTACTTCACTACATTTGAGAGCAGTATCTGTACTTTCGACTTCACTGCAGTTTTGAGTAAAGTAAAAAGTACTTTTCATATGATCTGAGGAGTTATTTTTACCATGTTCGTGGAAACATCCCGACTAAAGTTTTCGAGTTCACAAAAAATTCTTGAGAAAAGGGGAAAAAATGATTCGTATTTTTCCTGTCGACCAAAATATGTCTCATTTTGAATCAATATCACCACATTTAAAACTTTAACAAATGAAAAAACACTTTTACTTTTTACTCTTAAAGTACATTTTTAAACAGGTACTTGAATACTTTTACGTAAGTAGATTTTTTCATGTGGTACTTTTATTTTTACTTAAGTCAGTTTTTGCGTCAGTATCTGTACTTTTACTTAAGTAACAAAAATGAGTACTTCATCCACTCCTACTACTACTACTAATATTAATACTACTACTAATAATAATGCCAATCACTTTAAACATTTTACCATCATGTTTTATTGTTTTTAAAATACAATATTCCCCAAAAAAACAACATATTTAAATATTTTTGTCTGAAGAAGTTTAATTAATGACATTTTAAACCCTCTGGAGTCACTAAACGCTCCAGAAAGTCTCTGTTTAATACTTCTGCCCCTCGTCTCATCACATCCCTCTTTTAATGCAGCAGCCAAACTGTGAGCCTCCTCAGCCTCTCCTCCTCCTCCTCTTCACCACCAAACTATTTATATTTGTTCAAATCATCAGTGATCAGCTCGGGTCTTTTTTACACGTCGACATCCAGTCGTCACGTTACAGTTTGTCCAAAATCACAGTGACTCGAAAGAAAAAGAAACGATTTATTTTTGTCATTTTTGTCTCCAGACCCTCTGAGCTTCTATAATCGAACTCGAAACCTGCACAGGGACGATTTCAGCTCACACTAGATACAAAAGCCTGAATTCCCACAATGCAATTCACCAGCACCATCTCTGCAGAGGATTAGTCTTTTTAATATCATACTTGACTGACTCAAGGCTAAAAATAGTTCCCACAATTCCTTGCTTTAGTGTTTGAGCTGTGCCCGGCTGTACATTCTGTACATTTATGATTTAACTTTGTGAAACAGCAGAGCTACACGAACAGCAGAGTCCAGGTTTAGTCCTGGTTTAGTCCAGGTTTAGTCCTGGTTTAGTCCTGGTTTAGACCTGGTTTAGTCCAGGTTTAGTCCTGGTTTAGTCCTGGTTTAGACCTGGTTTAGTCCAGGTTTAGTCCTGGTTTAGTCCTGGTTCAGACCTGTTTTAGTCCTGGTTTAGACCTGGTTCAGACCTGTTTTAGTCCTGGTTTAGTCCTGGTTTAGTCCTGGTTTAGACCTGGTTTAGTCCAGGTTTAGTCCTGGTTTAGTCCTGGTTCAGACCTGTTTTAGTCCTGGTTTAGACCTGGTTCAGACCTGTTTTAGTCCTGGTTTAGTCCTGGTTTAGTCCTGGTTTAGTCCAGGTTTAGTCCTGGTTTAGTCCTGGTTCAGACCTGTTTTAGTCCTGGTTTAGACCTGGTTCAGACCTGTTTTAGTCCTGGTTTAGTCCTGGTTTAGTCCTGGTTTAGTCCAGGTTTAGTCCAGGTTTAATCCTGGTTTAGTCCTGGTTTAGTCCTGGTTTAGTCCTGGTTTAGTCCTGGTTCAGACCTGTTTTAGTCCTGGTTTAGTCCTGGTTTAGTCCAGGTTTAGTCCAGGTTTAGTCCAGGTTTAATCCTGGTTTAGTCCTGGTTTAGTCCTGGTTTAGTCCTGGTTCAGACCTGGTTCAGACCTGGTTTAGACCAGGTTTAGACCAGGTTTAGACCAGGTTTAGACCAGGTCTAGTCCTGGTCTAGACCTGGTCTAGTCCTGGTCTAGTCCTGGTCTAGTCCTTGTCTAGTCCTGATCTAGTCCTGGTCTAGTCCTGGTCTAGTCCTTGTCTAGTCCTGATCTAGTCCCGGTCTAGTCTTGGTCTAGTCTTGGTCTAGTCCTGGTCTAGTCCTGGTCTAGTCCTGGTCTAGTCTTGGTCTAGTCTTGGTCTAGTCCTGGTCTAGTCCTGGTCTCGTCCTGGTCTCGTCCTGGTCTAGTCCTGGTCTAGTCCTGGTCTAGTCCTGGTCTAGTCCTGGTCTAGTCCTGGTCTAGTCTTGGTCTAGTCCTGGTCTAGTCCTGGTCTTGTCCTGGTCTAGTCCTGGTCTAGTCTTGGTCTAGTCCTGGTCTAGTCCTGGTCTCGTCCTGGTCTAGTCCTGGTCTCGTCCTGGTCTCGTCCTGGTCTAGTCCTGGTCTCGTCCTGGTCTAGTCCTGGTCTCGTCCTGGTCTCGTCCTGGTCTAGTCCTGGTCTCGTCCTGGTCTAGTCCTGGTCTAGTCTTGGTCTAGTCCTGATCTAGTCCTGGTCTAGTCCTTGTCTAGTCCTGGTCTAGTCCCGGTCTAGTCCGGTTTTTCTCACCATCTGGAGACTTGACTGCTCTGTGGATGAAATCCGCTGCGAGCCTGAAGTACTGGTCCAGGTCGAAGTAGGTGGAGTCTTCGGCCGGGATCCCGAGGTAAACAAAGTCGTTGCCGTAGAAACGCTGGTCGCCGATGCTTCCCTGCTTGGAGTGAGCGGCGTTCAACACGTGAGTGATGCCCAACCTCACCAACGCCGTCTTATTCTGAGCTACTGCACTGGCAACACAACAAAACAGTAGCATTAGCATATTAGCGTGATAACCCAAACCCCAACTCAAACCTCTGACTCAACCCCGAACCCGAACCATGACTTAAACCCTAACTCAAACCATAACTCAAACCCCAACTCAAACCCCAACTCAAACCTCTAACTCAACCCCGAACCCGAACCATGACTTAAACCCTAACTCAAACCATAACTCAAACCCCAACTCAAACCCAAACTCAAACCCAAACTCAAACCCAAACTCAAACCCTAACTCAAACCTCTAAGTCAAACCCCAATCCATACCTTAATCCAAACCCAAATCCTAACCCAAACCTCTAACTCACCCCCAAACTCAAACTCAAACACAAACCCAAACCCCAACTCAAACCTCCTCAACCCAAACCTAAACCCAAACCCCTAACTCAACCCCTAACCAAACTTAAACCCAAACCCAACTCAAACCCACACCCCAAACCCATATCTTAACCCAAACCCCAACTCAAACCCCAATCCATACCTTAATCCAAACCCAAATCCTAACCCAAACCCTAACTCACCCCCAAACCCTAACTCAAACCCAAACTCAAACACAAACCCAAACTCAGCCCCCAACAAACCCTAACTCAAACCTCTAACTCAACCCCTAACCCAAACCATGACTTAAACCCTAACTCAAACCCACACCCCAAACCCATACCTTAATCCAAACCCAAATCCTAACCCAAACCCTAACTCACCTCCTAACCCAAACTCAAACTCAAACCCAAACCATAACTCAAACCCTAACCTAAAACCCAAACTCAAACCTCTAACTCAAATCTCTAAATCAAACCCCAATTCAAACCCAAACTCAAATGAAGATAAATGTCACCAGAAACAAACAGTAAACTGTAAAAGTCGTCGTCCAACCGTCACATCCAGTTTAAAATAGATACAAGCTACAAAACTGAAGTATGAAGTAGTAGTAGTTGTAGTAGTAGAGGTAATAGTAGTAGTAGTAGTAGTAGTAGTAGTAGTAGTAATAATGGAGTGGGCTCAAGTGCATGTGACAGATGTTCATGTTTTTTTTAAATTATTATTTTATTTAGTGGAATTAAACATGTGGAAATGTATATAAAACATTTTACATTAGTGGAGATGGTTAAAAAAAAGTAGAAAAACATAGAAAGTAGTAAAATCCCTCCGTCCACATCATGAATACACGAGTCAAACCTCCCTCTCAGACTAAGGGACGCAGTAAACGAAGTAATCAGACTAGTACTCAAAAGTAACGCTGATAAAACAGGATTTTACTTTTTATAATGAGCCATTTTATGAATGAATGAAGCGGTTGCCACGGTAACAGCACTAAACAACACATACGACAGGAAGAACAAGAAGTACTCAAGTTTGTACAGCAACGGAGCGAAAAATACTCAAGTAAAAGTAAAAGTATCACGTGAAAACCTCGACTTAAGTAAAAGTATTAAAGTACATGTTTAAAAATGTACTTAAAGAGTAAAAAGTAAAGGTATTTCACGCAATTTTGAGTCTTATAAAGCTTCAGATGTGGTGATTTTGATAGATTTTAGCTGAATTTTGCTCAATAGAAACAACTAAATCGATATTTTATCCAACCTGTTTTTATTTGTATGTAAGTAAAGTACAAATACTTCGAATTTGTTCTTAAAGTGCAGTATTTTACGACTGAAAATGCAACTAAATGTGGAATATTGCTTTAATTAATAGTATATAATAGTAACATCGCCGTCTTTTACAGACGAAACTTTAAATTTTCCAGAATACTTTTCCCAAATACTGAATCCTACACCTGCGTACTCCTCGTTTCTTCCTGAACTTCCGTACTTACACATTCCCGATGTAGATATTGGGCCAAACTTCGTCGATTTGTCCCAGACGAAACTTGCACGAGTCCAGCATTTTCTGCAGGTCCTTCACGGTGAGGTACTCCTTCCTCTTTCTACGATGGGACATGTTGGATGGCGAGCAAAGCCGCAGTATTTTGGACGGGATTCAGGTCCGAGCGGGTCGAGGGTCGAGGGTCGGGCTGTCGGGCTGTCGGCCGCGGGCGACGTCCGGGAACAGCTGCTGCCATGACGACACGAGGCACGAGCCCAGATTTAGACGAGGGCCGTGAGGGTTAGTCTTACAAAAACACAGCGCCACACGAGAGTTTTAAAACGTCTGAGCTTAAATGATCCACTTCTGATGATGTGGACAGAGGAGAGATTAAAGCTGCACTGTGGAACTTTTCTATAGGTCACAGTAGAGGTCAAAAGTGGAGTCTCGTGAGGTTTAAGTCATGTTCTAAAGCTGTTAAGGCACCAAAAACAGACCCAGAGTTGTGTTTTGTTTCATTCACACGTGTTTGAGTAACTCTTTATTATTAGTCTGTCACATCTCCAAACCTCAAAACGCTCTGTTCCACCTTGTGATGTCATCAAGTGGTAGTTTCTTTTCAAGTTAACAGCTCCTTTTACCTGTAGT
Source organism: Periophthalmus modestus (assembly GCA_019594935.1). Lineage (NCBI taxonomy): Eukaryota > Metazoa > Chordata > Actinopteri > Gobiiformes > Gobiidae > Periophthalmus > Periophthalmus modestus. Next base: position 1,733,956 of record JAIEZT010000304.1, on the reverse strand, counting down.
TCAGAACAGATTTACAACTCCAGAGCTGAGATTATGCAAATGATTCTAGAAATGAAGGTGTATTAGTCCTGGTCTAGTCCTGGTTTAGTCCTGGTCTAGTCCTGAGTTTAGTCCTGGGTTTAGTCCCGGTTTAGTCCCGGTTTAGTCCTGGTTTAGACCTGGTTTAGTCCTGGTTTAGACCTGGTTTAGTCCTGGTTTAGTCCTGGTTTAGACCTGGTTTAGTCCTGGTTTAGACCCGGTTTAGTCCTCATTTAGTTCTGGTTTAGTCCTGGTTTAGTCCTGGTTTAGTCCTGGTTTATTCCCGGTTTAGACCTGGTTTAGTCCTGGTTTAGTCCTGGTTTAGACCTGGTTTAGTCCTGGTTTAGTCCTGTTTTACAAATTAGCGGCTGTGGTTGGACTGTCCCTGGTTCGGATGGATGTTTTTCAGAATATAGAAGGAGGAGTTTAAAAACACAGTGGAGCACTTCCTGTATCACCACATGATGACATCACAAGGTGGAACACAATGTTTTCAGTTTGAGAGAAGAACTCAGCGTAAATCTGCAGGTTTGTTTGTGCGAATGAAACACAAAAAACACAACTCCAGGTCTGTTTGTGACGAGGAAACGACATGATTTGCCCCTTTAAAGCTGCACTGTGTAACTTTCCTCCTATGTGCCACCATCTTGTCTCCATGGAGATTTGAAATTGTTTTAAAATTGTTCCTGAGTTTGTGACCAGTTTGCACCAGCCTAAGTTACAGCTCAGATCTGTGAAAAAGTGACTCGCTCATAGTAAAAATGCAGCGGATTAAAGGTGATTTGCTTTGGCGTGAAAATTCCGCAGTGTGGCATTAAATTTACATAATAAACATTTAACATACTGTGGTTTTACTTTCCTTCAGCGTGGTCATTCAAGTCAAAGTCACACGTTTGGAGTCTTACAAGAAAAAAACAACAAACTTTGCTTTTTCTGATGAACCAAACTGATGATGTGTCTTCACTGCCCCCTGTGGCTGGAGTCAGAACTGCTGCCGTGTTTATTTATCAAACCCGAAGTATTTATAAAGAAGTTACTGTTAAAATAAAAGAGCCGATCACGTTTGAGAGCGAAGTTTCATGTCCAGAGCCCGGAGCTGTTTCAGGAAGCCGCAGTTTGGGAAAATCCACCTGTGCTGCTTCACCGTGAGAACAGCGTCCACCAGGGGGAGCCGGTGCTGCAGCATCAGGAACGACAGGACGAGTGCGGCCGACCTGCTCACGCCGACAGCGCAGTGCACCAGCACACGACCTGACGAGGAGAGACCCGGTTTAGACCCGGTTTAGTCCTGGTTTAGTCCTGGTTTAGTCCTGGTTTAGTCCTGGTTTAGTCCTGGTTTAGACCTGGTTTAGACCAGGTTTAGTCCTGGTTTAGTCCTGGTCTAGTCCTGGTTTAGTCCTGGTTTAGTTCTGGTTTAGTCCTGGTTTAGTCCCGGTTTAGTCCTGATTTAGTCCCGGTTTAGTCCTGGTCTAGTCCTGGTCTAGTCCTGGTTTAGTCCTGGTTTAGTTCTGGTTTAGACCTGGTTTAGTCCAGGTTTAGTCCTGGTTTAGTCCCGGTTTAGTCCCGGTTTAGTTCTCTTACCCTCCTCTACTTCCAGTGCATTGTGGATGAACTTGGCTGATGTACTGAAGTATTTGGAGAGGTCAAAGGTCGGTGAGTCGTCAGCGGGGACCCCGTAATACTCCACCGAGGGGCCGTAGAAGTCGGGGCCACCCTCACTGTGGGAGCGCCCGTGAGCTGCATTCAAAACATGTGTGATCCCCAACTTCCAAACACTGTAGCGATCGTTAGCCACCGTCCTGTTCAGAGAAAAGAGGGTTTAGACACAACGACCAGGTTTAGTCCTGGTTTAGTCCCGGTTTAGACCCGGTTTAGTCCCAGTTTAGACCTGGTTTATACCTGGTTCAGTTCGGGCTCAGTCCTGGTTTAGACCCTGTTTAGTCCCGGTTTAGTCCCAGTTTATACCCGGTTTAGTCCCGGTTTAGACCCGGTTTAGTCCTGGTTTAGTCACGGTTTAGTCACGGTTTAGTCCCGGTTTAGTCCCGGTTTAGTCCCGGTTTAGACTCGGTTCATACCTGGTTTATACCTGGTTCATTTCGGGCTCAGTCCCGGTTTAGTCTTGATTTAGTCTTGGTTTAGTCCTGTTCCTGTTTTACTGTTGTAATAAAATGTTAAACACTAAATATTGCTTGAAATGTCCATAAAAGCTGCAGTGTGTAACTTTTCTGGTGGGGGCTTCACTATTTGTTTTTTCCATGGCGATGTCTCTGTCTTGCCAGAAATGCTCCACATTACGGCATTAAACTTTTAACCATTTATCCAATTCTGGCTGTTTTATTGCTACAAAAATATCCTGAATACCACATGAGCAGGGCCGCCTCTCCATAGATCTTACCTGTAACTTGGCCTCGTAGCTCTACCTCACTGTCTCCATGAGGACAGACAAGTTTAATGCCAAACTATGGAACATTCCAGGCAAAGCAGTGACATGTTTATGCAGACAAAGTGGCAGCAGACCCTCCACCCTCCAGAAAAGTTGCGTAGAGGAGCTTTAACTAAAATTATCTCACAAATTCCACAGGACTCACATGTCGCCGAGGAACAGATTGGGCCAGACTTCATCCACATGGTTCCCGAAGCGTTTCCCTCCGTAAAGAATCTTCACCAGGTCTTTGACTGAGGGAGTGTGAGGGTTTGACCTGCTGTTCTCCATGCTGCTGTTTCTGAGTGCGCCTTTATTACCAACATGGCGGTACTGACAGGAACACGCTGCTCTGACTCTGCCTCCAAATTAAAGGGAAAACTATAAAATATAAGACATTTCGAGTCATATTCATCCTTAGGCCCGAGTTCAACAGATATAAATGATAAAAATGTCAAATAATAATACAACAGATATTTTTATTTCATATTTATTAAAAGTCTGTAGTATATATGGTCAGGAAGTTAAGACAAAACTGAATCAAAGTGAAAATAAGAAAGACTGAATTATTAAAATATAACAGATAAATTAAAAAGACTGAATTATTAAAATATAACATAAAAAGATTGAATTATTAAAATATAACATAAAAAGATTGAATTATTAAAATATAACAAAGAAATTAAAAAGATTGAATTATTAAAATATAACAAACTAATTAAAAAAGATTTAATTATTAAAATATAACAAATACATTAAAAATATTGAATTATTAAAATATAACAAACCAATTAAAAATATTGAATTATTAAAATATAACAAACTAATTAAAAATATTGAATTATTAAAATATAACAAACAAATTAAAAAGATTGAATTATTAAAATAAAAGATGTATATGAAACATTGTAGTCATAATATAAATAAGGGTGATCTCTGGCGGTTCTACAAAAATCTTAAAAAATAACTTTTCTTTTTTTATTTTAATTTTATAAAAGTATAGAAAAATATATTTACAAAAAAAAAAACTATATATATTTTGAATTATCTTAAAATTGCACAACTTTCCCTTTTCTCTCACTTCTTTACTGTAGTTTAAATGTCATTTATGTAATCTTAAAGGTCCAGAAATCAGATTATAATCAGATTTTGGTGTGAACCAGGCCACAGTCGCCCACTGGCTGACAGATAAAAAGCGACTGCCATTCTTCTGCCTCCCGGGTCACCGCACCCTCCCTTATCACATAAATAGAAGTGAGCCTGTAGGTCTGTTCACATGAGCCAAAGTTATTGTGGTTGTGAAGAATTAATATTTCCAGTTACATTTTATTACACCACTTTAAACAAACTTTCATCAGTTTAGTGTCTAATTACTCAAATTCATACTATTAAGAGGAGCCATTTATAAGTCATTTTCATATTATATTTTTTTTATTTGTTTGTTTTATACTTGTAAAACTTGAAATTTAAAAGAAAACTTATTCTGAAGTTTTTCTGTAGTACTCCATCCCACCACCAGAGGTCACTGTTTCCCGATTATCTTCTGACTAACGGGTCTGACGTTCAAACTTTTATTTTAATAATTGATACATTTGTTAGCGCTATACTTGTATTAAAATTAAAAATAAAAGTTAGTAAGTTAGTAAGCTTATAAAAAATAACTTAAGCTTCTCCAGAGATCACTGTTCCCTCATTTATATTCTGACTACAACGTTTCATATACATCTTTTATTTTAATAATTCAATCTTTTTTTTATTTATTTGCTACATTTTAATAATTCTCTATTTTTAATGTGTTTGGTTTGTTGTGTACTTTTATTCAAATTAAAAGGAAAAGTTGTATTTAAGTTAAATATCTTCTTGTAGTTCTGCACTCCACCACCAGAGGCCACTGTTTCCCGATTATCTTCTGACTAACCGGTCAAACGTTCAAAGTGAGTCTTTTATTTTAATATTTGATACATTTGTTAGTGCTATACTTGTATTAAAATTAAAAATAAAAGTTAGTAAGTTAGTAAGCTTATTAAAAAATAACTTAAGCTACTCCAGAGATCACTGTTCCCTCATTTATATTCTGACTACAATATTTCATATACATCTTTTATTTTAATAATTCAATCTTTTTTATGTATTTGCTACATTTTAATAATTCTCTATTTTTAATGTGTTTGTTTGTTGTGTACTTTTATTCAAATCAAAAGTTATATTTAAGTTAAATATCTTCTTGTAGTTCTGCTTTCCACCACCAGAGGCCACTGTTTCCCAACTATAATTCTGGATGCGCCTTTTTTCCAAACATTACCGCACTGTTTTTGGTGACAACAGTGATGCTAATGCTAACTAGCCTGCAGCCTGTGCGAAATGATTTCATACGAGGAGCCGCTATTTTTACACCAAACGCGATCACTACAGACTGCCTCGTCATGTCACGAAGCTAGCTAACTTATAACCCAATTTCTTATCTCTCAGTGCTACATTTTAATCCTGGTACGTATTTGTTTTGATCAAAATTGATGGTTGAAAAGCTAGCTGGTGGCTAATGCTAACAGTGTGTGTGAAGCAATGGCAGAAAAAAATCACTTGTTTTGGAGATTTTTTAGGCTTTTTTATACATTGTTTTTTGCAACTGTTAACTCAAATTATTTGTTAAATATAGCTTTATCAATTAGAACAATATTGTCTCATCAGGATGGCTTTATTTGCTGCACATAAATTAAGTTTTTTCTTGTCAAATGCACTGATAAGAGGAGAATATTTCATAGATTCTCAACTAAATCTGTTTTGTCAGTGTTTGATTGACAATATTCATTAAGTTACAATTGTTTGACCCACAGAGCAAGATATATAAAGGTGAAAGTGATCATGTAACCCATAGGGGTGTGGTGGATTTTAATATTTGCAAATCTCTCCAGAGCTTCTTGCCTCTTTATTTACATTGGCAGATTGAACTCTTGAGAGTTTGTGTGGCATCAGAGGAGACTGTTCTTTTGTTTTGCAAGACTGGCCTTTTGTGTTTGCTGATGTAGAAGTTTGGAAACGCTGGCATCTACTTCTCCACCTGTGATTTTTGTTAAATGTAGAACAGATGGATAGAAATTAGCCACATGAAAGATACAAGAAGAAGCAGGAGGTAACAGGTTTTTCATATATGTTAACTTTGAATACTGTTGAATTCATAGTCGGATTGATTGATGTGAATGTGCAGATTTTGTGCTGTACACGTGGCTTGTTGGCAGCTTGGATTGTTTAGTGTTAGTGTGCCTTCGGGCAAGACGCTTTCCACAGATTTGCTATTAATCCGATGCTTTGGGGTGGAGTGAAAGCATGAAATATAATCTGTGCAATTAAAAAAAAAAAAAAAAAAACCCTTAGAAACTGCCACCTACCTGCAACCAAAATAGACTTGGCTTAGAGCAGAGTCTAGAGTCTAGTCCAGCCTCTTTTATTGCTGTATTTGAAGTTGTCACAGCTGTGCTAGAACTTGTGACGAGAACAATAACTACGCCAACAAAATGCAAATTGGAAAAAAACGAAACAAGAACAACCCTGCATTTGTTCTGCCACTCACCCGATCCACAAAGGCTTTATGACACGGGACGAGAGTGGCTCAGTTTGTAGACTGTTTGTCCACTGATCTGAAAGGTTGGCGGTTTGAATCCCACTCTGGACATAAACATCACTGACCCACAGGTTGTTGGTGCAATTCCGACTTCCACAGATGAAGGCTGTTATTGTGTCCCCCCTCGCCCCCAGTGTCTGTGCGCTCTGGTGTGTGAACATGTGTGTGAATGTGTGAGTGGTTCCTTGTTGTAAAGCGCTTGTGAGTGTCTTGAAGATGGAGAAACGCAACAAAAATATAACTGACATTAATCCTCACTGTTTTAAATAATTATCATTTTATCATCCATTATGACCCAGTGATTGTGATCCATTTTTTCCGTCATTAAAGGCTGTGTTTAGCTTTCCACCCTGTTGTAACATTGTTCCTTCATCAAAAACACGCCTGAAGAGGTTTTATATGCCATCCATGCATGTTTGAGTCATCTAGCGATCTGTCCCTGGCCAAATCCAAACACTGCTTATGGTTCTGTGCAAGGCTCCGCCCACAAACAACTTGACAGACATGAAGTGATGTGCAGTAGTTTTAGTAGCAGGATGCACAGTGATAGTGTTGTGATAGAGCTCTGAAGGGGGAGTGACTTAGCGCAGAGAGCACATGGAGGGGAGACGCAAAGCTTAACGAAAATGAAGCTTATAAAACATGTTAATACTTTATTTTGGGTGAATATAGCATTTTCAAAACACTAAAAGGAAACGCAGTGATCTAAATATGTTGTGTTACAGTTAATACCACACAGAAGTAAAAAGCTGCTGTTATACATCGTTTTTTTAATTTCATTCGTGTATTTCTGTCCTGCAGGTGTGGTACCATGACGCAGATGAGTGTGCGGCGCTGGACCACCAAACACGTGGCCAAATGGCTGAAGGACGAGGGCTTCTGCGACTACGTGGATCTCCTGTGTAACCGGCACAGGCTGGACGGGACCAGCCTCTTGGCCCTGAGCGAGTACGACCTGCGCTCGCCCCCGCTCGAGCTCAAGGTCCTCGGGGACATCAAACGCCTCATGGTCTCCATCCGAAAACTACAGAAGCAAAACCTGGACGTTCTAGAGGAGCTGGGGCTGCCCTTCGACGGACACTCGCCCACAGGTTTGGCACTTTAACGTGTTTGAACGATAATGTGTTTGTGAGGAAAATATCTGTTTCACACGTTTTAAAAAGTTACATTAGGCTGAGGTCATTACACTGCAGAATAATCATTTAATTACACTACTACAGTCATCCTAAACTAAAGAATGATCATAGATTTAACAACTGAAACAAGAAAATGTCCAAAATGATCGTATAAGAGTATCTGATATTTTAGTGGCTTAAGTAAAACTCACAAAGATTTGACAAAACCTTTTTAAATAAATTGCACTTATTATCCAAGTATGATTCTGTCAATGCTCCATCTCACCCCCATCGTATTTGACTTTGAAATCATATGTGCTGCTAATTTTGGAGGGGTTTTCCCCATAGACTGTGTATATATATAAATGGACTTAGCTAACCTGCTAGCATAGACTGTACAGCGTGGTCCAAAAGTCACTGACACGTTTAAATCTTCAGTAGCTCCTTTAATTCTTAAGTTATACTCACCAAATTTTAGCAGTAGATAAACTGAGCCCTCTGAGATTTTTGGCAATATATACGGTTATAATTGTTCACTTACACTTGAACTTATCACGACTTAAACTAGAGGAAGTAAGGCTCTTATTTGATCCTCGATGTTACGTTTGAAGTGGTTTATTGTCTGAGGTTTATTCACAAACACCTTTTCTTTAAGATAGACCCACAGGAAGAAATCAGGACTAGTCAGGTCTGTGGAGATCACATACTGCCCCCTGTCTGTGAAAAACACTTATTATTCCTTTAATGGCATTTACACTCAGGGCATCTCTGGTATTAAAATGTCGACGGTAACACCGCTTTGACCCATGTGACTCAAAGTACCACTGTACAATGAGGGTTCGTTCCTCGGTGCTGGATTTACTCATGTTAATGTCAGAAGGGTCGATCTAAACGCTCTGAATGAATGAAAGACAAATATTTAGAAACAAAAGAGTTATGTTTTTTTTTCAACTGTCAGTGACTTTTGTGACTTTTGTGTAAATGGACACAGCTCCCTCTGTAGCTGCTGCTGTCAGACTCGTCATTTTGGTCTTAAATGTTCGTATCCTGGGGTTTTTATTTCACTATTGTGTCTGTAAATCAACATATGAACATTAATAACAGACAAATCAGGCGTCTTCTTTCCCCGATGTCACTGCTAGCGTTAGCAACAGGTTTGATTGACAGTGTTGCTAAGGAAGGGACGTTACCTTCTACAGTCTCGCTCTCGATTGGCTCTTTGCTGTGGGTGACGTCGCTCTCACTTAGTCCACTTCTTTATACCATGAAACAGACTAGTGAGTTAAAAAGTGGTACTACTACAATTTTTTTTTCTTTTTATATATTTCTCTGTTTCTGTCACAGGTTCTGGTTTGGAGTGGCTGTGTAACGGAGAAGGGGTGCGGGACTGCGACAGCACGGACACGGCGCCGGTCGGAGAGGAGTACCACACGAATCAATACACCAACGGGAAGTACAAGAGCGCCCCCCGCAGGCTGGACCCGGAGTACTGGAAGACTGCGCTGAGCTCCATCTACGTGGTGTTTGTGTTCGGCTTCACCTCCTTCGTCATGGTGATCGTTCACGAGAGGGTCCCCGACATGCGAACCTACCCCCCACTGCCAGACATATTCCTCGATAGGTGCGTTTTTAAAGGGGAACTAAGAACTAAAGCCGGTTTTTACTACGAAACTGCGAATATACAGGTTTAATGGTATTATCTACTGTTTAGAGTCAGTTTTGTGTAGTGTAAGGCAGATTTATATGTACACAAAGTAATTCAAAGTGCTTTACAGAATAAGAAAGACATTAAAATCATACAAATCAAAACATAAATAATCACAAATAATCATCATAAAATAAACATTAAAACAGAAAAGTGCAGAAGAAAAACCTTTCAGTCATATTCACAGATGAACAGAACAGAGTCTGGATTTAAACATTGTCAAAGTCGAGTCTGTGTCACATCTTCAGGAAGAATGTTCCAGGTTTAAACTGAACAAAACTCAAACACTGATTCTCCAGGTTTAGTCCTGGTTTAGTCCTGGTTTAGTCCTGGTTTAGTCCTGGTTTAGTCCTGGGTTAGTCCTGGTTTAGTCCTGGGTTAGTCCCGGTTTAGTCCTGGGTTAGTCCCGGTTTAGTCCCGGTTTAGTCCCGGTTTAGTCCCGGTTTAGTCCTGGGTTAGTCCTGGTTTAGTCCTGGTTTAGTCCTGGTTTAGACCTGGTTTAGTCCTGGTTTTGACCCGGTTTAGTCCTGGTTTAGTCCTGGTTTAGTCCTGGTTTAGTCCTGGTTTAGTCCTGGTTTAGTCCTGGTTTAGTCCTGGTTTAGTCCTGGTTTAGACCTGGTTTAGTCCTGGTTTAGTCCTGGTTTAGTCCTGGTTTAGTCCTGGTTTAGTCCTGGGTTAGTCCTGGGTTAGTCCCGGTTTAGTCCCGGTTTAGTCCCGGTTTAGTCCCGGTTTAGTCCCGGTTTAGTCCTGGGTTAGTCCTGGTTTAGTCCTGGTTTAGTCCTGGTTTAGACCTGGTTTAGTCCTGGTTTTGACCCGGTTTAGTCCTGGTTTAGTCCTGGTTTAGTCCTGGTTTAGTCCTGGTTTAGACCTGGTTTAGTCCTGGTTTAGACCTGGTTTAGTCCTGGTTTAGTCCTGGTTTAGACCCGGTTTAGACCCGGTTTAGACCTGGTTTAGACCTGGTTTAGTCCTGGTTTAGTCCTGGTTTAGACCTGGTTTAGACCTGGTTTAGACCTGGTTTAGACCTGGTTTAGACCTGGTTTAGTCCTGGTTTAGTCCTGGTTTAGTCCTGGTTTAGTCCTCAAAGTGTGAGATGGTTCATGTCTGTTTTGACAGTTTATCTTTGATTTTTTTGTTTTTTAGATGTAAAAAGCTGCAGATGTTATTGATTTGATGTGGTGTTAAAGTTCAAGTCTGAGTCCATTATTACCTCTAGATTTCTGCCTGATTTGAAGGTTTTAGAGAGACACTGGATGTGACTCTGACACTTTCTTTATGTGTCTGTGGGTCTGTGACTTTCATCTTGTCTGAGTTCATCTGGATAAAGTTGTTTTCCTCCACACACTGATCTGATGCAGTGTCAGAGTGAATCCACTGGTCCATATATAGATCTGAGTTGTGCAAACTAGATAATAATCGTTGACTATTTTGAAGTGTTCTGGTTGATTAATGGGCAAACTCCAAATGTGTCTCACGCTGATAAAGGGAGAGAGACTGTGTGACGTTAAGGTTTTGCCAACTTTTAAATGTGTCTAAAGTCATGTTTAAAGGTCCTATATTAAACAAAAGTGCCTCTTGTAGCTTTAAGACATGTTATAATGTTGTTAACTCCTCAAAAACAGACCTGGAGTTGTATTTGTTTCATTCACAAGCTCAAAACGCTCTGTTCCACCTTGTGATGTCATGAAAAACACAACTCCAGGTCTGTTTGTGATGAGGAAACATTATAACACAGATCAGAAAATAGTATGATATGGGCTTTTTGATGGAGATTTCATTCTGGGGCAGTGCGTGGAAAAGAGTTTTGGGTTTGAAGTTCTGATACTTGTCTGGATGTTTAGGTCTGGGTCAGAGGTCAAATGGTTCTTGATCATAAAAGACCCTTGTAGAAGCCGTTTGTGAGGAAACAGGTTCACAAAAACATCACTACGCCACAGGGAATGTTGATTTTATTTCAAATTTTTTCATTAAACATATTTTTATTTGTAATTGTTTCTATTAAGAAGCCTAATGGTGATACTGGATTTATATAGAGCTTTTGTGGACACTCAGAGACACTTTACATTATATTATTGATCCACTCCACACTCTGATGAGCTAGAGTTGTAGCCACGGGTGCCCTGGGACAGACTGACAGAAGTGAGGCTGCCAGTCGGTGCCCTCCGCCCCTCCGACCACCACCAACTCTCACACACACACACCACTTTCATACTGGGCAATGTGGGAGAAGTGTCTTGCCTAAGGACACAACAGGTTTTCCCAGCAGTTTCCCGTCCCAGTACCAGCCCCAAACGTGATCAGGTTTACATGGCCAGCCCGAATTTGCAGTTTTACAGTTAGTTTTTTTATTGTGATGACCAGTTTAAGGCTTTTTAACTGGAAGAATGTTGTGTCTTTGTCTTGTGTCGGCAGTGTGCCTCGTATCCCATGGGCCTTTGCGATGGCTGAAGCCTGTGGAGTCATTCTGTGTAACATCTGGGTGCTGGTTCTGCTGCTGCACAAACACAGGTGAAAAATATTGCACATTTCTTGGTACTGACACAGTCCAACGCCGCTGTTAGTGAGAGAAACGCGAAGGGGAAACGACTATAACCTGCCTAAAACCTCTGATACGTTCAGTTTTTTTCTGCTTTAACATTTCCTCGTGTTTCGCTGCAGGTCCATTTTGCTGCGGCGCCTGTGCAGTCTGATGGGGACCGTCTTCATGCTGCGCTGCGTCACCATGTTCGTCACCTCCCTCTCCGTCCCCGGACAACACCTGCAGTGCTCCAGCAAGGTAACGCCGTCGTCATGGAGATAAAGTATTTAAGAAAATCTGCACACATCAAATAACCTGCCTCCATCTGACCATATCTGACTGTTTATGTTCACTGGTTTAAACAGGAAAAATACGACTGAATGTTTCAAACTCGATATCGATACTAAGGAATAGACTCGATACTCGATACCGATTCTGATACTATATGAATAATAATAAAAAAAACACTCTTTCTTTAGACAATAGAATGTGATTTTCCACATTAAATAGACCTAATCCACCACGTAACAAACTCCAACCCTGTTTAGCTTCTGAAATGAAACGAGATCAGGCAATTTCCAGGTAGAAGAGCTTTTTTTTTTTTTTATTAACACTTCTTCTTATTAATTCTTCCATACGCATATTGGCCAGTTACTTAATTAACACTTAAATTCTCAGATATAGGTCGAGGTCGGTGGCTAGAACTTTACACAATCTCGTATTTCTCGCTCCTTTGATAGAGCTGTGATTAAATATTGTTGTAACCAAAAAATTATGTATCTGTACTTTACTTAAGTGCATTTTACACTGGATACTTTTTACTTTTACTTCACTACATTTCAGAGCAGGTATCTGTACTTTCTACTCCACTACGTGTTTGAACTGGACCAGAAAGTAAAAGTATATTTTATTATTGTGTGAGACCTGCTGAAAAGGCTGAGAATTTATTTTAACATGTTCATAGTTTGAGCAAAACAAAAATATACAAATAAAAACGGCTGAATTCAGTTGTTTCTGTTGAACAAAATCAGCACAAATTTTAAAACTTTATTAAAATACTACATTTGAAGCTTTATTAAATCTTAAAATTTGTGAGAAATGCTTAAAAAATGTGCTTAAAGAGTAAAAAGTTAAACAGGTACGTTAATACTTTTACTTAAGTTGAGGTTTTCATATGATACTTTTACCTGATTATCTTTTTTACTCCAGTATCTGCACTTTTAAGTAACAAAACTGAGTATCTGATCCACCACTGGTTGAAACAGAAACTTTTAAGCCCCAAATCCGTCTCACTGATCCCTTCCCTCTCAGTTAAACATGAATAATTTCTGTATTTTATGATTGTTTTATCAGGATATAGTTCCACATTGGCATAATCCTCTTGGGTGTTTACCAGTCACTTTAAAGCAGGATGTCGGCCCACGATGCCACAGTCTGAGTCCTGTACCGTTCGTCTTTTCTGCTGCGTTAATGAGAGCCTATTGTTTTTAATTGAGACTTAACTGCTCAAATAGGGCCTACCTCCCACCACACGCTACCACAAGCCTTTTAAACAAGCCAACACTGCAGTTCACCTACAAAAAATCCTAGTTTCAGCTGCATTCTTCATTAAAGATCCTATATTTTTGAAGCTTTAAACCATGTTAGAATGTTTTTACCTCATCAAAAACAGACCTGGAGTTGTGTTTTGTTTCATTCACATGTTTGAGTAACACTTTATTATTCGTCTGTCACATCTCCAAAGCTCAAAACGCTCTGTTCCACCTTGTGATGTCATGAAGTGCTAGTTTTCAACAGGTTTTAACAGTTTCCTTTTGCCTTTTCGTTCAGTAGAGGTCGGCAACTCCAGAGCTGAAATCATCCAAATGATTCTACTGAAGGAACAGAGTGTTTTCTGTGTGAGATATGCAGGATTTGTGTGTTAAACATGTGTGAATGAAGCAAAAAAACACAACTCCAGGTCTGTTTGTGACGAGGAAACGACATTATAACACCATAAATCAGAAAATAGCGTAACATGGGAGCTTTAAGACTCAACAGGAAACACACTTGCTCTTCTAACGTCCTCCTCGCTGATGTAAACCTGTGTGTGTTCAGATGTACGGGGATATGTGGGCCAAACTGCAGAGGGCAGTAGCGATCTGGAGCGGCTTCGGGATGACGCTGACCGGCGTTCACACCTGTGGAGATTACATGTTCAGCGGACACACTGTGGTCATCACCATGTTAAACTTCTTCGTCACAGAATGTAAGTCAAGACGAACACGTTTGGAAGAGTGATATGATGCGTTAAGTAAATATAAACGATGAAGATGATAATGAAGCCAAACCCTAAAGCAGGATTATCGCCAAAAAACGATTCTAAATGTTCAATATTGTTAAAAAATATGAATTTCAATGAGTAAATAACAAAACGCAACACTTTAGTAGTTAGTTTGTGTGTATAATGAGGCAGATAAAGTCATAATTCAAACATCTACAGCTTAAATGGTCAAATAGTCACATTTTTATACAGCGATTTTCCACCTTCAAGTCTCTCAAAGCGCCTCACATCGAGAAACTACTCACACATTCATACACCAGTGAACACACACACAACGATAACTCGATATCCAGGGTGGCCCAAAAGTCACTGACACTGTTAAATCTTCAGTAGCTCCTATAATTCTTAAGTTATACTCACCAAATTTTAGCAGTAGATAAATTGAACCTTCCCAGATTTTTGGAAATATATACGGTTATAATTGTTGTGTTGTATGTTGTCGGACGGTGGAAGGAATACTTTGAGGATCTCCTCAATCCCACTGTCACGTCTTCAATTCAATTCAATTCAATTTCTTTTATTGTCAAATGTGCATATACATACAAGATGAATAGCGCAGATGAAATTTCTGTTCTCTCCCACCTCAGTGCAAACTTAAATGTGCCAAAAAGATTAAATAAGAAGAATAAATTAAAAAATTTGCAAACAAGAAAAAGAAGAAATGTGCAAACCACAAAAGAGAAATGTGCAAACCACAAAAAACGAAATGTGCAACCCTTCAATTAACATTAAGACAAACAAAACAGAAAACATACAAGTGTAAACAGCCGGAGATTGCGGGTAAAGTGAGGTAGTGATTAAGTAACAATTATTGATTGTCCATATAAAAGTGAGGTAGTGCTTCATAGTCCGGTTTTCTCAGTGAGTGACAGGGGGCTGAGGGGGGGCAGAGTGGAAAAGTGAGGGTAGGGCAGGGAGAGAGTTGAGTCTCCTGACAGCCTGGTGGAAGAAACTGTCCTGGAGTCTGCTGGTTCTGGCCTGAAGGCTCCGCAGTCTCCTCCCTGATGGCAGCAGGCTGAAGAGGCTGTGAGATGGATGGGTGGGGTCGCCTGCAATCCTGGTGGCTTTGCGGGTGAGGCGGGAGTGATAGATGTCCAGTAGAGGGGGGAGAGGAACACCGATGATCCTCTCAGCTGCTCTGACGATGCGCTGCAGAGTCTTTTTGCAGAGGACGGTGCAAGAGCCGTACCACACCGTGATGCAGCTGGATAGGATGCTTTCGATGGTGCCTCTGTAGAAGGTCCGAAGGATGGGGGCCGGAGCTCTTGCTCTTTTCAGTTTGCGGAGGAAGTAGAGGCGTTGTTGAGCTCTTTTGGCCAGTGATGCAGAGTTGCTGCTCCCAGGAGAGGTCCTCAGAGATGTGCACACCCAGGGAACTTGGTGCTGCTCACTCGCTCCACTGCAGCACCGTTGATAATAAGTGGAGCATGCTGGGTGTGCGCTCTCCTAAAGTCCACAACAATCTCCTTCGTCTTCTCCACATTCAGGTGGAGATTGTTGTCCTTGCACCACGTGGCCAGCCTGTTTACTTCACTCCTGTAGCTCGTCTCGTCGTTGTTGTGGATGTGGCCGAGTACAGTTGTGTCGTCCGCAAACTTAATGAAAAGGTTGGAGCTGGATGTTGGGGTGCAGTCTTGAGTCAGAAGGGTGAAGAGGAGGGGACTCAGCACACATCCCTGGGGGGCCCCTGTGTTCATCACGACCGTGCTGGATGTGTCGTTACCTACTCGAACTGACTGTGGTCTCCCCGTCAGGAAGTCTAGCAGCCAGTTACACAGGGAGGTGCTGAGTCCCAATCGGTCCAGTTTGTGGATGAGCTGCTGGGGGATGATGGTGTTGAATGCTGAGCTGAAGTCGATGAACAGCATTCTGACGTGTGAGTTATTGGTCTCCAGGTGGGTGAGGGCTGAGTGGAGGGCGATGGAGATGGCATCATCGGTGGAGCGATTAGACCGATATGCAAACTGGAAGGGATCCAGGGTGGGGGGGAGTAAAGATCTGATGTGTTGCATGACCAGCCGCTCGAAGCACTTCATGAGGATGGGAGTGAGTGCAACCGGGCGGTAGTCATTGTGGCAGGTGGGAGTCGGCTTCTTCGGGACTGGAATGATGGTGGTGGTCTTGAGGCACGTGGGGACAACAGCTTGGCTCAGTGAGATGTTGAAGATGTCAGTGAAGACATCAGTGAGCTCCACAGCACAGTCTCTCAGGACACGGCCAGGGATGTAGTCGGGGCCTGGGGCTTTCCTTACATTTATCCCTTTGAGGGAACGTCTCACACTATCCTGGGATAGTGTCAGCGTCTGGTCGCCGGGAGGGGGTGGAGTTTTCTGAGCTGTGGTGCTGTTGTTTATCTCAAAGCGGGCAAAGAAGTCATTGAGCTGGTTCAGCAGCAGAGGAGTGGAGCTGTCACAGGTCTGCGGAGGTGGCTTGTAGTCTGTGATGGACTGAATTCCTCTCCACAGGTTCCTGGTGTCTCTGCTGTCCCTGAGGAGGAAGCCGAGGCTGGGGACCCGGAGGCGGACTCATCCATCACCCTGGCCGAAGTCACTGAGGTGGTTAGCAAGCTCCTCGGTGGCAAGGCTCCGGGCGTTGATGAGATCCGTCCCGAGTACCTTAAGTCTCTGGATGTTGTGGGGCTGTCTTGGCTGACACGTCTCTACAACATCGCGTGGCGGTCGGGGACAGTACCGCTGGACTGGCAGACCGGGGTGGTGGTCCCTCTGTATAAAAAGGGGGACCGGAGGGTGTGTTCCAATTACAGGGGAATCACACTCCTCAGCCTTCCCGGTAAGGTCTATTCCAGGGTACTGGAGAGGAGAGTCCGGCCGATAGTCGAACCTCGGATCCAGGAGGAGCAGTGTGGTTTTCGTCCTGGTCGTGGAACACTGGACCAGCTCTACACTCTCCATCGGGTGCTCGAGGGTTCATGGGAGTTTGCCCACCAGTCCACATGTGTTTTGTGGATCTGGAGAAGGCATTCGACCGTGTCCCCCGTGGTGTCCTTTGGGGGGTGCTCTGGGAGTATGGGGTACGGGGCCCTTTGCTAAGGGGTGTCCAGTCCCTGTATGACCAGAGCAGGAGCTGTGTTCGCATTGCCGGCAGTAAGTCAGACTTGTTCCCGGTGCATGTTGGACTCCGCCAGGGCTGCCCTTTGTCACCGTTCTGTTCATTATATTTATGGACAGAATTTCTCGGCGCAGTCAGGGGCTGGAGGGGGTCTGGTTCGGGAACCACAGGATCTCATCTCTGCTGTTTGCAGATGATGTTGTCCTGATGGCTTCTTCGAGCCAGGACCTGCAGCAGGCACTGGGGCGGTTTGCAGCCGAGTGTGAAGCGGCTGGGATGAGAATCAGCTCTTCTAAATCTGAGGCCATGGTTCTCGACCGGAAAAAGTGGTCTGCCCTCTCCGGGTGGGTGGAGAGCCCTTGCCTCAAGTGGAGGAGTTCAAGTATCTCGGGGTCTTGTTCACGAGTGAGGGAAGGATGGAACGCGAGATTGACAGGCGGATCGGTGCAGCGTCTGCAGTGATGCGGTCGCTGTATCGGTCCGTTGTGGTAAAGAAGGAGCTGAGTCGAAAGGCAAAGCTCTCGATTTACGGTCAATCTACGTTCCTACCCTCACCTATGGTCATGAGCTCTGGGTCATGACCGAAAGGACAAGATCGTGGATACAAGCGGCCGAAATGATTTCCTCCGCAGAGTGGCTGGGCGCACCCCTTAGAGACAGGGTGAGGAGCTCAGTCACACGGGAGGAGCTCGGAGTAGAGCCGCTGCTCCTTCACGTCGAGAGGAACCAGCTGAGGTGGCTCGGGCATCTGCTCAGGATGCCTCCTGGACGCCTCCCTAGGGAGGTGTTCTGGGCATGTCCCACCGGGAGGAGGCCCCGAGGAAGACCCAGGACACGCTGGAGGGACTATGTCTCTCGGCTGGCCTGGGAACGCCTTGGGTCCCACCGGAGGAGCTGGAGGACGTGTCTGGGGTGAGGGAAGTCTGGGAGTCCCTGCTTAGACTGCTGCCCCCGCGACCCGGCCCCGGATAAGCGGAAGAAAATGGATGGATGGATGGATAATTGTTCACTTACAGTTGAACTTATCACGACTTAAAGTAGAGGAAGTAAGGCTCTTATTTGATCCTGGATATTAGATTTTAAGTCGTTTATTGTCTGAGGTTTATTCACAAACACCTTTTCTTTAAGATAGACCCACAGGAAGAAATCAGGACTAGTCAGGTCTGTGGAGATCACACACTGCCCCCTGTCTGTGAAAAACACTTATTATTCCTTTAATGGCATTTACACTTGGGGCATCTCTGGTATTAAAATGTTGACGGTAACACCGCTGGGTTTCTGAATTTGACCCATGTGACTCAAAGTACCACTGTACAATGAGGGTTCGTTCCTCGGTGCTGTATTTGCTCAGATTAATGTCGGAAGAGTCGTTCTAAATGCTCTGAAAAAAAAAATAAAAAAATTTAGAAACAAAAGAGTTATGAGTTTTTTTTCAACTGTCAGTGACTTTTGGGCCACACTGTAATTCGTGACAGGCCTAGAGGTCAGTATTTAAGACAATATAAATATTTGTAATCTACAGTAGAATTTGAATGGCTGCAGTTACCAGGCAGTTTAGGTCACATAGTTTCTTCTGCAAGTGAGGAAACATACTTCTATCTCCATGTGCTTTGATAAACTGGGCTCACACTACAGTTTTTTGGGCTGATTTTGACACAAATTGAAATTATAATCATTTTAAAATCAGGCAGAATTTCAGGTCCTATGTCCTAAATAACAAGCTAATATTTATGCAATTTTCCAGTGTATTTCTCTGATGTTTTGGGAGTTAAAATGGCTGGTATGAAAATATATTTGGAGCTCAAACGAGTCCACTCCTCCTCTGGCTCATGTCACACAGTTTAAACCCAGATTTCTGTATGAAAAGCGCTAATCCTGTAGTTAAGACCTACAGGACTCGGCAAAATGCATCAGATTCTCGTATTAGTTTGTTCATTTATATTTCAGTCTTCTCTCAAATGTTAAAGAAAATAAATTAAACTGAAAGTATAAGTGTAATTTTATATATATCTCTCGCCAATATTTTATCTCCACAATAACTTCCTGCTGGACTGAGGCATCTGTGCCTGAATGAGAGACAAAAAGTCTAAAGGCTAAACTCTGATAAAACTTGTGCCAGTTCAATCTGATCATTATTTATGACAGAAACAATTATTTATGGACTAATAATAATCACATTTTTGTCAGGCTGGATCATTCCTCTTCTGTTTTCTCTCAGGCTACAGCTGTTTATTCTACAACAGTTTATTTTCCTTTCAGACACCCCTCGGTTTAGACCTGTTTTCTGACCTGGTTTAGTCTTGGTTTAGAACAGTTTTTTGACTTGGTTTAGACCTGATTTAGTCCTGGTTTAATCCTGGTTTAGTCCTGGTTTAGACCTGGTTTAGTCCTGGTTTAGTCCTGGTTTAATCCTGGTTTAGTCCTGGTTTAATCCTGGTTTAGTCCTGGTTTAATCCTGGTTTAGACCTGGTTTAATCCTGGTTTAATCCTGGTTTAGACCTGGTTTAGTCTTGGTTTAGTCCTAGTTTAGTCCTGGTTCAGTCCTAGTTTAATCCTGATTTAGTCCCTGGTTTAGTCCTGGTTTAGTCCCTGGTTTAATCTTGGTTTAGACCTGGTTTAGTCCTGGTTTAGTCCTGGTTCAGTCCTCGTTTAAACCTGATTTAGTCCCTGGTTTAGTCCTGGTTTAGTCTTAGTTTAATCCTGGTTTAGTCCTAGTTTAATCCTGATTTAGTCCCTGGTTTAGTCCTAGTTTAGTCCTAGTTTAATCCTGATTTAGTCCTGGTTTAGACCTGGTTTAGCCCTGCTTTAATCCTAGTTTAGTCCTAGTTTAGTCCTAGTTTAATCCTAATTTAGTCCTAGTTTAATCCTAGTGTAATCCTAGTTTATTCCTAGTTTAATCCTGATTTAGTTCTGATTTAGTCCTGGTTTAGTCCTGGTTTGGTCCTGCTTTAGTCGTGTTTTTTGACCTGTTTTTTGGACATTCGGACACAGCTCTTGTTGACTTCTTCATGTCCTCAGAGTTCACGTCTCATGTAAATAAACTCCTTCGTTCTCCAGCCTCATCCCTCTCTTCTTCCCTTCTTTCTCAGGTTACTACTATTTATTCTACAACATCTACTTCTACCTCTTCTTTCAGACACCCCTCGGAACTGGCACTTCCTTCACACTCTGTCGTGGGTCCTGAACCTGTTCGGGATCTTCTTCATTCTGGCGGCTCACGAACACTACTCCATCGACGTCTTCATCGCGTTCTACATCACCACCAGACTCTTCCTGTACTACCACACGCTCGCCAACACGAGGGCGTACCAGCAGAGCCGCCGCGCCCGCATCTGGTTCCCCATGTTCTCCTTCTTCGAGTCCAACGTGAACGGGCCGGTGCCAAACGAGTACTGCTGGCCCCTCTCCAGACCCGCGATAATGCGCCGGCTCTTCGGGTAAATCTGTGGTGTTTTTATTAACGGCAAAGACTCGCCGGTTTTACACGTGGTCAATGTGTAACTTCTCCGGTGACGGGTATCCATGGAGATGTCGATGGTTTACTTGGCATGTTCCACGGTATGGCATTAAACTCATCCAGCTTGTATCTGTTCAATTACAGGTGGGTTAATCACTGAAAAAGTGTCTTATTGTCTTAGTTTTGACTTCTAACTGTCTCTATACGTTTAATGCCATACTGTGAAACATTCCAAAGCAATAATATTTCCATGGAGAGAAGCAGGTGGCGCATCCTCAACTAGAAAAGTGACGTAGTGAACCTTTAAATGAGCTAAACGGCTTGAATTAAGAGTTTTGAATCTGGATTTGATGCAGATGTACGAGTCACTTATTATTAGTTTTACTTAATTTAAAGTGGAATAAGAATTTTTGTTTTTGTGAAATATATGGTTATTATTTCACGTTTTAAGTACAGGGTGGCCCAAAAGTCACTGACACTTTTAAATCTTCAGTAGCTCCTATAATTCTTAAGTTATACTCATGAAATTTTAGCTGTAGATAAACTGAACCTTCCCAGATTTTTGGCAATATATACGGTTATAATTGTTCACTTAAATCTGAACTTATCACGACTTAAACTAGAGGAAGTAAGGCTCTTATTTGATCCTGGATATTACGTTTTAAGTCGTTTATTGTCTGAGGTTTATTCACAAACACCTTTTCTTTAAGATAGCCCCACAGGAAGAAATCAGGACTAGTCAGGTCTGTGGAGATCACATACTGCCCCCTGTCTGTGAAAAACACTTATTATTTCTTTAATGTCATTTACTCTTGGGGCATCTCTGGTATTAAAATGTCGACGGTAACACCGCTGGGTTTGTGAATTTGACCCATGTGACTCAAAGTACCACTGTACGATGAGGGCTCGTTCCTCGGTGCTGGATTTGCTCAGATTTCTGTCGGAAGGGTCGTTCTAAATGCTCTGAAAAAATGAAAGAAAAATATTTAGAAACAAAAAAGTTATGGATTTTTTTCAACTGTCAGTGACTTTTGGGCCACGCTGTAGAAAACAACTCGAACCACTGAACACTCTTAATTCATGCTGTTTAAACTGATTTAAGATGGGTTTTAGGAGTGCATTTGTCTTAAACCTGAGGAATGTTCAAGAGGTTTAAATTGGTTTTGTGCATAATAACGTTTAAAAACACCAGCCGTCTATAAGCCATGACTACAAACTATTATATCATAGGATTTTTTTTGTGAAAGTTGATATGCAGGTCGTATGTTTTCTGTGAAACTGTGGATCAGATGTTTAAACTTTGACAGCCACCTCCTTTTTCCATCAAATATATGTTTTTGCAGCGAGAATTCCCTACCTTTTCCCTTGAATTTTACA
Source organism: Periophthalmus modestus (assembly GCA_019594935.1). Lineage (NCBI taxonomy): Eukaryota > Metazoa > Chordata > Actinopteri > Gobiiformes > Gobiidae > Periophthalmus > Periophthalmus modestus. The sequence goes on along the minus strand of JAIEZT010000304.1, from coordinate 1,712,336 downwards.
TGTTTTTTTTTTAGATATTTATCAAAACCAATTGAAACCTCTTTAAAATTCTAGGCGTTCCATCATTTGTCAATAACTATTTTTCTCAAGTTGCCATTGGGATGTTGAAGCAATTCCCAAATCTAGAGCCATAGCAGTTACAAAACCCGCTGTTTTCTGTCATTATTAATATTATTTTTTGTGTGCATTCTAAATAACTGCAGGACTTTTCATAAGAGACTATAACTGATTAAACCACCGCTGAGGCATTGGTCCTATCTCGCAATCACAATAAAAATGGTGCCCAGACCGATACTTCTAGTGACCCCTATAGGTAGAGTTAGTATTGCTAGCCTTATCAAAAAAGTTTGCCGTTTGGTAACATTTTGTAGTAAGATTACGCCCATTTATCGCCTACGGTAGCCTCGCTGGGACAATGTTAAAGAGACAAGTAACATGTAGAAAAGCGTATTATTAAAAGGTCTATGTTAAAGCTGCACTGTGTAACTTTTCCGGTGGACCTGCTGTCTCCATGGAGATGTTTTTGGGTTTTTTGCCTGAAATGCTCCACAAAATGGCATTAAATCAAAAATAAATTATCTTCATTATCTGTGGAGAGATGAGCCTACTTTAGATGTATTCCAAGGTATTTTTGATCTATAAAAATGTAATACTGTGGGACATTCCAAGTAATAACATCTCCATGGAGACGAGCAAGTGCCACGGCCCCCGCTATAAAAGTTACATACCGTAGTTCGTCTTGAATTAAATTTTTAGCCCATTATTGTACAGAACTCCTTAAAAAGTGACCAATTCTAGTGTATACTGCCTTTTATTTAGTTTAGTTTTGTTTTGAGAAAACAGAGACGGCCGTGACGTTCTCGTTCTCCTCCCATAGATAATACACTGATCAGCCATAACATTATGACCACGGTTCAGACTCAAAAAACTGATGGAAGATTCATTTTTTGGATAGAAAACTGAGTTAGACCATTTCCAAAACTGCAGCTCAGATCCGTTAGTCTTGGTTTAGACCTGGTTTAGTCCAGGTTTAGTCCTAGTTTAGACCTGGTTTTGTCCAGGTTTAGTCCTAGTTTAGACCTGGTTTAGTCCTAGTTTAGACCTGGTTTAGACCTGGTTTGGTCCTAGTTTAGACCCGGTTTGGACCTAGTTTAGACCCAGTTTAGACCTGGTTTAGTCCTAGTGTAGACCTGGTTTGGACCTGGTTTAGTCCTGGTTTAGTAGACCTTTAGACCTGGTTTAGGACCTGGTTTAGTCCTGGTGTAGTCCTGGTTTGGACCTGTTTAGACCTGGTTTAGTCCTAGTTTAGACCTGGTTTAGTCCTGGTTTAGACATGGTTTAGACCTGGTTTAGTCCTGGTTTAGTCCTGGTTTAGTCCTGGTTTAGTCCTAGTTTAGACCTGGTTTAGTCCTAGTTTAGACCTGGTTTAGTCCTGGTTTAGACCTGGTTTAGTCCTGGTTTGGACCTGGTTTAGTCCAGGTTTGGACCCGGTTTAGTCCTGGTTTAGTAACTGTTTTGACTTGGTTTAATCCTGATTTAGTCCAGTTTTTTACCTGGTTTAGACCTGTTTTTTGACCTAGTTTTTGACTTGATTCAGTCCGTGTTTAGACCTGTTTTATTCCGGGTTTAAATCTGTTTTTGATCTTGTTTGTCCTGGTTTAGACCTGGTTTAGTCCTGGGTTAGTCCTGTTTTTTGACCCGGATTAGACCTGGGTTAGTCCTGTTTTTTGACCCGGATTAGACCTGGGTTAATCCTGGTTTTTGACCCGGATTAGACCTGGGTTAATCCTGGTTTTTGACCCGGATTAGACCTGGGTTAATCCTGGTTTTTGACCCAGATTAGACCTGGGTTAGTCCTGTTTTTTGACCCGGATTAGACCTGGGTTAATCCTGGTTTTTGACCCGGAATAGACCTGGGTTAATCCTGGTTTTTGACCCAGATTAGACCTGGGTTAGTCCTGTTTTTTGACCCGGATTAGACCTGGATTAGACCTGGGTTAATCCTGGTTTTTGACCCGGATTAGACCTGGGTTAATCCTGGTTTTTGACCCGGATTAGACCTGGATTAGACCTGGATTAGTCCTGGTTTTTGACCCGTATTAGACCTGGGTTAATCCTGGTTTTTGACCCGGATTAGACCTGGATTAGACCTGGGTATGTCCTGGTTTAATATCATCTTGGTGATCATGTCGCTCTGTTTGATTTGTATAAACAGAAAACATAATGTCCATGTTTCAAACTGTGAATGGTCGTCATAGTAACCAGAGCATTTCAACTGTCGTGAGCCGAATCGTGTAAACGTTTGTCTCATAGATAAAAACTTGCCAATAATTCTTTGAGTGTTATAATTGCTTTTTCGTGTCTAAAATGTTTGAGTTTTTGGTAGACGTCTAGTGTTTTATATGCTACGGAGCAGTGTAAATATCAATGAAAGTAGTGGCCAAGTTCCTTAAATTTCTATGTAAGTTTGTATTAATTTATTCTTTTTTTTGTAAGCATTGATAGTTTTTTATACATATTACCAAGTCTAAGCAACATGCACAGAAAAAAATATGTTTACAGTTGCTCTGGGTGATAAATTTGCTTTTCGTAATTTTGATTTAAGATTTCAAATGAAGTGAAATTATGTTTTCATGGCTTTTAAGCTGTATCAATTTATACTTTGACTGGTGCAGTGCAGTAGTGCTCATTTCATGTCATTTTCCCATTTCGAAAATTCAATAAAAAACTGAAATCGCTTGTATTTGTCCATTGCCTCACTTCTTCCTGAATGGCCACATACCTTTACTATCACAACTCGCCAGACTTTGAAAATCTACCTGTCTACAGTGTGTTTGACCTGCAAGACTTATTCACGTTTAGAGTAATATGTGACCTCCTAGGACCCGAGCTTTTGCATGGCTCCTTTATTAATTTCTCTTTATTATTTGGGCTATAATCATTTTACATTATGATAAAAATGATGTCCATATGAGCACATTCATTCTACATTTTAAACATTTTGATAGAACACAATAAAGTCACATTTGAATCATGATTTACAAAAACTATTAAGTGCCTGAAACGGTGACATTTTTCCTGAGTAAAAACACAATGAGAAACAACAATTGTGCTTGAATCTAAACTATAATGTGTTCTACTCTTTTGTCACCTTTTAAGTGACAGTTTAATATGTTGACATCAGATCCTTCTGGAGAAAAAATTGTATTGTGGCCTAAACAACCCAAATATGTGAACGCCAGGTCCCAGGAGGTTAAAACAGTTCTATCATCATTTACACCCAAATTGCCACTTTAAAACTATTTACAAGTAGTTACAGTACTTTTTCACAATGTCAAAAAAATGTATAAATTTTATAAATACAAGTAAATATTATAGTGGTTAATTGAGATGATAATTTTTCAAGATTTTAAGATTTTTATTTTTATTTATTTATTTATTATTATTATTGTATGTGTTTGAATTTTCCTCATATCTAACTTTCTAGTCACTGTATCCTGGTACTATGAAAAAATGCTATGGTTTGTTTTATTTTATTTTATGCTATGCTGCGCTATGCTATTTTATTTTATGCTGTTTTATTTTATGATATTTTATTATTTTATTATTTATACTATTTTATGCTATACTATTTTTATTTATGCTATGCTATGCTTTTTATGCTATTTTATGCTATTTTATTTTTTTTTATGCTATTTTATGCTATTTTATTTTATGCTATGCTATTTCATTTTATGCTATTTTATGCTATTTTATTTAATGCTATTTTTATGCTATTTCATTTTATGATATTTTATGCTATTTTATTTTATTCTATTTTATGCTATGGTTGATGGTTTTTGACTTTTGGGTGTCCAATCATTTTACATTAATTAACAAATACATTACTGTAAGCTCTTATCAGCATATCATTTAATAATTATGGACTATAAACGTCAGAAGATAATATGTTTAGAATACGTTTAGAATATGTTAAGTGTAGAAAAAAAAAAAAAACTTTTATTTTTTATTTTCGTCGGCGCCATTTTAGACAGGCGCGCGAGGGGCAGCTGTGTCCGGGGTCCTGCGGTGCCGAGGTCAGCTCTCCTTCATATCGTCCTACACCGGCTTGCACAATTTACGCTCTCCTTGTTTAGTTTAGCGCTTTTAGACACATTTACGACTATAAACGGTAAGTAAACTCACATTTTCAGTCATGTATGTGCACATGTTTTTGCGTTTTGGCTCAGATTTTTGAAGGTGAGCTGCTAAAGACAAAGCTATATGCGTGACATATCCACCCCCCGCGCGGCCAGGTTCACTACTATACCACGCCACGCTAGTTACGTAAAGGTAACAATGTCACGCTATTTCTCAGATAACTGGGGCCTTACAGTCACACAGGACGATTTAAGGAGTTGGTTCCGTTATTTGATTGTTGGCAAATACGTTATAATTACAGGATTAACCAACATTTATAGGATTATTGTCCAGTAGTCTCCAGGTTTGTCCTGTTTGTCACTAGCACAGCCAAGGTGATGACAAAACTAGCTTTAAATAAGATAAATTAAAGATTCCCTGTTAAAATGATAATGTTTTGACTCAAGTTATTATTGAGAAACTATTCCACTTTTAAAACAAACAGCTACTTTTGTTTAATTGACTTCTAAGGTGTATAAATGTGTGATTATTGTGATATTTAGTGTGATCATTTTATTATATTATTGTATTATTTTTATTTTATATTTAATTACTGCATTTTTTATTTAATTTTATAGGCGTCATGGCAATCCCTCCCGCCTTTGCAGATCTGGGAAAATCAGCAAAAGACATTTTCAGCAAAGGATATGGTAAATAACATCTGATCTTTGTGGACAATATACAAATGTAATACGTTGCTTACTTTCTTTCAAAGGTGTAAAATGTTCTGTTTCCCATCATGCAGCAGTGGCCGTATATCACACTATGGCACACATGCTCAAACTATGGCCCTCCAAATGCGGCCCTCAGACCAATTTTTCTAGGCCCTCAAGCTTCCCATATTACCTTAAACAATACTTTTTACTGTACATTTCTGAAAATCTACTGCCCATCTCAGATATTTATTGTGTCACATTGAGGATTTAAACATGAGTAAAGGTCTAGTGGTTCAGTTTAACTTGTAATAAACACACAGATTTGAAGTATTCACTGTATTTGTGACCAGTCTATGGCCCTCAATCGGCCCTCAGCTTTGTCTGTCTTTATATGTGGCCCTTTAATGAGAAAGGTTTGGACACTTCACTGAGGGGAAATAACAGCTCAGTTCTGGTCATTTTGGGTAAAACCACATCTCTTAATGTGTGACCTTCACTCTGGGTTTTATAAAACACTGATGCGATCACATTGTTCGACTGGGCTTTAAATTTCTTATCTGTAGAAGGTTTAACCCACACTTTTGGACTAGTATAAAACACTGGTGCTCATCTTCTTCAGACTCCACTGCCTTTCACCCGACTGTTTTACATTAAAGATCTACAGAACGACCCTCTGAGCCTGTTCTTCATGCAGCAAAACAGAAACCGACATCTTCTAATGACACATGTGTCTATATTATCTATAAACACTTGTTTCTGTTTTCAAAACACGTTGATGATATAAAGCCTGTACAGGACGAGGTAGTTTTCCCACAGACGTTACTGTACCATAAAAAATCATTCTTCTAAATATATTGTATAATAGAAATGTTATTAAGTGTACATTTATAGCTTGTTTTTGATTCAGTTTTTTTGTGTCTGTAGGATTTGGTCTGATTAAACTCGACGTGAAAACAAAATCTACAAATGGCGTGGTAAGTTACATCACCAAGTAAAGATTTATTTTTTTACCGGTTAAAGCTGAGGGGATGATCTCTGCTTTGTCCTTGGTGCTCTGGTTTAGCTCTGGTTTAGTCTTGGTTTGCTTTAGCCCTGCTTTAGCCCTGCTTTAGCCCTGCTTTAGCCCTGGTTTAGTCCTGCTTTAGATCTATTTTGTCCTATCTTTGCACTAGTTGCGTCAGTGTTTAGTCCTGCTCCTGATTAGTCCCTTAGGCCTTAAACTCTGGTTTAGTGCTAAAATATTCAGTGGTAAGACTTGTTAAATGATTTATTTTCCCATTTGGTTTGTTGATACTTTGGAGGGAAAAAATGAATTTCTTTGAGAACGTAATGGATATGTGGCTTCTTGCAATCAAATCAATATTACCTCTGGAATGGTTGCTATTAGAAAATGGGACGTCTTCAATTATTTATACGTAGGTAAAGGTAATGCACCATTGAGTCTCATTACGAAAAAGCCAGAAGTGTTTGATATGAGCACTGCAATTCAAATCTTAAATGTGTCTATCAACATCTACTTCAGCCCTGTTTTTCAATACATTATCATCTTTATATTCAAATATTTAAATAATTATATCCTCCCTTTCTTTACAGGAGTTCAAAACCACTGGGTCGTCCAACACTGACACTAGTAAAGTGACCGGAGCTCTGGAGACGAAGTACAAATGGTCTGAGTACGGTCTGACTTTCACTGAGAAATGGACCACAGAAAACACACTGGGGACTGAAGTCTGCATCGAAGATAAGGTAGAAACCCAGATATACGACAAGTTTATGTTTCTCTAATGGTTTGGTTAAGATTATTTATTATTTCTCATTAATACGACAAAAGAAATTATGATTTGTACCAGATTTACCTACTGCTATTTAAAGCAACAATAAAAAGTACATTACACGTTTCCTATTCATATGTTTAAGCGTTTATAGGCGCCATTTTGAGGACTTTGTTGAGACGTAACCCTTTGTTCTCCATTTCAGATCACTAAAGGCCTGAAGCTCAACTTTGAAACCACATTCTGTCCAAACACTGGGTATGTGTGTGTGCTTTTTACACTAATCTGCTTTAACTGTACACAAACAAAAATGATCGTGTTTTTTTTTCACTTGAATAAATTGATCAGTTTTATATTAAATCTTATTTTTTCTTATTAAAATAAATAGAAATGATTTTCAATATAAAATGTATGATTAAAAAAGACAAACTTTTAAACATCGCTTTTTAACAAACAAAAGAGATTCAGGTTATTCCTCAGTGGTGAAAACTGAGCTCCAGTTTACTACTACTACTACTACTACTACTACTACTACTGCTGCTACACCTGCTACTACTACTACTACTACTATATTCACTTGTACTGGTTCAAGTGAGTGTAATAGTTCTGATAGATTTGGTGGTGGTAGTAGTTTTTGTGATAGTAGTAGTAGTTTTAGTGGTAGTAGTAGTAGTAGTTTTTGTGGTGGTAGTAGTAGTAGTAGTTTTGGGGGTAGTAGTTTTTGTGATGGTGGTAGTTTTTGTGGCGGTAGTAGTAGTAGTAGTTTTTGTGGTGGTAGTAGTTTTGGGGGTAGTAGTAGTTTTTGTGGTGGTAGTAGCAGTTTTTGTGGTGGTAGTAGTTTTTGTAGTGGTGGTGGTGGTAAGTAGTTTTTTGGGTAGTGGTAGTAGTTTTTGTAGTGGTGGAAGTTTTTGATAGTAGTAGTACTTTTAGTTTTGGTAGTGGTAGTAGTTTTGGTAGTGGTAGTAGTTTTGGTGATGATAGTAGTAACAGTAGGTTTGGTGATAATACTGGTAGTAGTAGTTTTTGTGATAATAGCAGTAGTAGTAGTAGTAGCAGTAGCAGTAACAGTAGGTTTGGTGATAGTAGTAACAGTAGTAGTGATTTAACCAGTGTTCTTGACTCTGCAGTAAGAAGAGTGGGAAGGTGCGGGGAGCGTACAAGCGCGAGTTCCTAAACGTGGGCGTGGACGTGGACCTGGACTTCGCGGGACCCACCATCCACGGGGCGGGCGTGGCCGGGTACGAGGGCTGGCTCGCCGGGTACCAGATGACCATCGACTCGGCCAAATCCAAAATGACCCACAGCAACATCGCCGTGGGATACAGGACCGGGGACTTCCAGCTCCACACCAACGTGTAAGTTTTATACTAGATTTAGTATTATTCTTGCTTTTTTTCATTTAAGACTGATGTAACATTATTATTTCATACACAAGGCGGCCCAAAAGTCAGTGACAGATAAAAAAAAATTCATAACTCTTTTGTTTCTAAATATTTTAATTTTATTTTTTCAGAGCATTTAGAACGACCCTTCCGACATAAATCTGAGCAAATACAGCACCGAGGAACAAACCCTCATCGTACAGTGGTACTTTGAGTCACATGGGTCAAATTCATTAACCCAGCAGTGTTACCGTCGACATTTTAATACCAGAGATGCCCCAAGAGTAAATGCCATTAAAGGAATAATAAGTGTTTTTCACATACAGGGGGCAGTATGTGATCTCCACAGACCTGACTAGTCCTGATTTCTTCCTCTGGGGCTATCTTAAAGAAAAGGTGTTGAATAAACCTCAGAGAATAAACGTAATATCCAGGATCAAATAAGAGCCTTACTTCCCCTAGTTTAAGTCGTGATAAGTTCAAGTGTAAGTGAACAATTCTAACCGTATATATTGCCAAAAATCTAAGAAGGTTCAGTTTATCTACTGCTAAAATTTGGTGAGTATAACTTAAGAATTAAAGGAGCTACTGAAGATTTAAAAGTGTCAGTGACTTTTGGGCCGCCCTGTACAAGTGAATGGAAAAGAGCAGAAAGAAATATAATTTTAGGCTGAAGTTATTTAGACAGTGATCGACTCTCGTCAGCAAGACCAAAACATTCTGTCTCTTTACAGAAAAATCTTGTTGAACCTGTAGTTTAGACCTCCACAAACGTGTTCTGAAGTGCACAGGATTCTTGTATTACTTTGTCAGTTCAGATTTCAGTCTCACATGTTAATTCTCGTGGACTTGTTTAAAATGTGCACTCTGAGCAGGAATACGATACTATTTTTTAGCATAAATCACAAACCTAATCACTATATTGTGATTGTGGTGAAAAATCCCTTTTTTTTCCAAAATTGTGCAGCTTTACAGTATATGATCTTAAAATGTGGCAATATTCTTAATCAGCTGGTAAAGAAACTCTGTGATAATCTCACCACAGACATGATTATATGAGGAGACTTAAAAAACCTGCATTCTCACATTGAACTGACCTGTAACTTAACCTGCTGGTTTCTATGGAGATAAATATGTCGGAATATGTCTGTCTGTCTCTCTCTCTCTCTCTCCCCTATTTCCTCCTCCTCCCTCATGCTCTCTCTCTCTCTGTTCTCTCTCCCCTATTTCCTCCTCCTCCCTCATTCTCTCTCTCTCTATTCTCTCCCCCCTATTTCCTCCCCTCCTCTCTCATGCTCTCTCTTTCTCCTTCTCCTCTCTCTCTCTCTCTCTCTCCCCCTATTTCCTCCTCCTCCTCCCTCATGCTCTCTCTCTCTCTCTCTCTCTCTCTCTCTCCCCCCCCCCCCCTATTCCTCCTCCTCCCTCATGCTCTCTCTCTCTCTCTCCCCCCCCCTATTTCCTCCTCCTCCCTCATGCTCTCTCTCTCTCTTCTCTCTCCCCTATTTTTCCTCCTCCTCCCATGCTCTCTCTCTTCTCTCTCCCCCCTATTTCCTCCTCCTCCTCCCTCATTCTCTCTCTCTCTCCTCCTCTCTCTCCTTCTCTCTCTCTCTCTCTCCCCCCTATTTCCTCCTCCTCCCTCATTCTCTCTCTATTCTCTCCCCCCTATTTCCTCCTGCTCCCTCATGCTCTCTTTCTCACACTTTCTCCCCCATTTTCTTTCTTCCCCCCTTTCCTCAGTTTATTATAAAAACAGTCGTGGTGTAAAATGAGACCCTGATCTCTCTGCGTCTAAGAATAAACATTTTATCGATCTCTGACCCGGGTCGGAGCTGTTACTGTTACTGTTGAGTTATGATCGACTGGGCTTTAGAAATCTGCCTGTTTCACGTCTGTTTGAAAAAACTGTTTTAAACTTGTGCACAAACTCATAACACATGGATGGTCTTATTTTTGCCCATTTCTGAGGTGCTTAAACAATCCTGTTTATCCTGCTCTTGATAATTATTTTGTATTTATTTAATATTTTATTTGAGTGAGACAGATTCAACAAACACAGATTAACACTGCAGTAAATCTGATGCAGGAGTCAGTGGTTTTTGCGACACCAGAAGAGCTTTTAAAAGTGCAAATTTAACAAAAAAGCTGTCGGATTATTTCTCTTTCCTCCTGCTCGTTCATACTCCCCCCATCCCCCACCTCCCGGTCTCTCTCACTCCCACTCTCCTCCATACTCTCGCTCTCTCCCCCCTTTTCCCCTGCTCACTCCTTCTCTCTCTCTCTTTCTCTTTCTCTCTCTCTCTCTCCGTCTTTCCTCCTGCTCCCTCTCTCTCTCTCTCTCTCTCTCTCTCTCTCTCGTCTTTCTCCTCCTGATCCTTCATACTCTCTCTCTTTCTCTCTCCATCTTTCCTCCTGCTCCCTCATACTCTCTCTCTCTCTTTCTCTCTCCGTCTTTCCTCCTGCTCCCTCATACTCTCTCTCTCCATCTTTCCTCCTGCTCCCTCATACTCTCTCTCTCTCCATCTTTCCTCCTGCTCCCTCATACTCTCTCTCTCTTTCTCACTCCTCTTTCCTCCTGCTCCCTCATGCTCTCTCTCTTCTTTCCTCCTGTCATACTCTCTCTCTTTCACACACACTTTACACATGGTGACATTCCTGCTGTCGCTGCACTCTGTCGTTCTCCCCTGTCGTTCTCCCCTGTCGTCGTTCTCCACTCGTCCTGTGTCTCATGTGTCGACTTTATGGACGGTCGATTTACACATTTACAAACTGGTTCAGGAGCCAGTCCATTTAAACATTTTAAATATTTTTCTTACCTCTTAGTTTTTATTAAATATTAGAAGCATCAGTTTTGTTTTTTTTTATACCACCAACAGTTTTATTTGTACCATCAGCTTTTGTTCTATGAAAAATCAGACTATGACGGGCCACCATAGTCTCTTATTGATGGGAAACACTGACATTTTTTGTTTCATTTATCAGATTAACATGAAAACTCCATGTTTTAAAGATGGTTTTATCTGCTCTGTGTGGTATCTGCAGCCAACAGCGCCCTCTGCTGGTGTGAGGCTTCGTTGGTCTGTGGTGGGTGGAGTCCTGCTTAATGTGTTGACACAGTTTTAGCTGCATTTAAATAGATTTTTTAAATTTTTATACATATATTTTTCAAGATGGATGTGCGTTTGGTAGGTCCACTAAGTTTCTAGTTGCATAATTGGTATTTTTTTCTTTCTATATACAATAAATCTCCACATGTCAAGTTCATCCCTTTAAATAACATCGTAGCGTCTGGTGTAAGAAAACACATTTCTTCTGGTTGTTTATTTTCTGAGGAAACACTGACATTTTGAGAATACTTTTGACTAATTCTTGTTAATTCCACGTATTTTGCAGTAAAGACGGCAGTGAGTTCGGCGGGTCCATTTACCAGAAGGTCAACGATAAGTTGGAGACGGCCGTGGACTTGGCCTGGAGCGCCGGGAGCAACGGGACCTGCTTCGGCATCGCAGCCAAATACCAGCTCGACCCCGACGCGTCTATATCTGTGAGAGCAGCTCCTACGCTTTATGACAACTGGATAGACTACTGTACTGTACTACACTGTACTGTACTGTACTTTATGACAACTGGACAAACTACTGCACTGTACTGTACTGTACTGCACTGCTACAGAGTTAGGCAGTAGTGACCAAAATGGAGGTCAACAGTGACGACCTGCTCTGGTTTCAGAAGTAAAATTTTCAATAATTTTTCTAATAAAAATTCCAATCGTAAGAGTTCAAATGCATTGCTGAGGCTAACCAGCTACGTGCTAATATCTATAACCATATAATCATTTAAAACGCAAGATTTGGTGAAATGTTCTTAATAATTTATCATTTTATTTAAAACTTAATGGCTGTAAGACTTATCAGTTTATTAAGTTTAATTAATTACCACATATCTGATCAACCCTGAGTGAGTTTTCAAACTTTTTAATATGATTTTTTAAAAATTATTTTTTTTCTATTGGATAAATGAATGAGAAATTAAGTCCAGCTCAGCTCAGAGCTCGGAGTAGAGCTGCTGCTCCTTCATGTCGACAGGAGCAGCTGAGGTGGCTTTGGCGTCTGTTCAGGATGCCCCCTGGACGCCTCCCTGGGGAGGTGTTTCGGGCATGTCCCACCGGGAGGAGGCCACGGGGACGACCCAGGACACTCTGGAGGGACTATGTCTCTCGGCTGACCTGGGAACACCTTGGGGTTCCACCGGAGGAGCTGGAGGACGTGTCTGGGGTGAGGGAAGTCTGGGAGTCCTTGCTTAGACTGCTGCCGGGTGGCGGGGGAAAATCGATGAATGGAGATGAAGTTCCTGAACCGGGGAGAGGCTGGTCACTGTTGATCTTCATACAGTCTTAATCAGTTGAGCGCCCTCTGCTGTCGGCTTAAGGACATTACGCACAAACTGACTGAAACACTTTTAACACACCGCCTGCTTTTCTAAATGTCGGCGGAATGTGAAATGTTTTACATTAAAAGCTCGTTAAAGCTTGTTGTTTTTTGTGGGTAGGGCACAGGGGGGTACCCATGAAAGAGTCCGGGTCTGTCATTGGGCTCCTCTGTATAAAGGGGTTTTTCAGATCAGATCATTTTTACACAAGTCTCACATTTGACCCATGATTACAACATTACACTACAATTTCCAGTCTTCAAAACGACATTTTTGATCATGTATAATTGGGATTTTTCAGTGAATTGGCCTGTTGTGGTTTTACAGTTTAATACAGATTTCCTCTTAATGATATTTTTCTTTTTAGGCCAAAGTGAACAATGCCAGTCTGGTAGGATTTGGCTACAGCCAGAACCTGAGGCCTGGTGAGTTTGGGTTTAATTAACATTTATTTAATTAATATGAGAGTGTTGAATGTTAGAGTGACTCTGCTTAAGAAAATACATCTGAAGATCGAAGTGGGCGTGGACAGATGGAGGTGAAAACAGAAAAAAATCACGTTAAAGGAAGAAAAGTCTAAGGACCGAGCACATTATAGACCACTATATATCGCTTAAAGGGTTTAAAGTCCATATAGACCTTCAAATATGGTAGAACAATGCCGGCAGTGCCATTCAAGGGTTTATAGGCACCATTTTGAGCACGTTTTTCAATTCAAAAGCTACAATATCAAGTTTTAAATTGTTAATTGCAATGGCGACAATGCAATTTTGTCATCACCATGGAGTCGAGCAGAAAACTCATCAGAAAGGCTTTTAAAATATCATTATAATGTAAAATTATAACCTTTTCAGGACATTTTAACTCTGCAGGGTTGTACGATGTGATTTTAATAGGGTTTTTTTTCCCGTCTTGCAGGAATGAAGCTGGTGCTGTCGGCTTTGGTCGATGGGAAAAACATCAACGCTGGAGGTCACAAACTCGGCCTGGGTCTAGAGCTGGAGGCATGAGGAGGATTCAGAGGGAAACTTTATCCACAGCTCTGGAAAAGTAGAGAGAGAACTGCAAGTTATCAAACTCTTCACCGTTAATCTAAACGATCTAGATTTAAAACCGTTGAGGACAGACGGGTTCATTTGACCAGTTTGAAGATATTTCCAAGTTGTTTCAAGACGAGGGATTTTTATTTCAGTTCAAATTTGTCTAGTTTAAGCAGGTTCATCCTACACTTAAACTCTGCTCCAAAAATATAATTAACAAGCTCTTGAAACAAAACTAGTTCAGTTTTAAAAGTGCTCAACAGGTATTTCTTCATGTAGTCTGCACTGAAATAGAGGGAACTACATAGACCATGATCCTTTGCTCTGTTTTGTAGCTGTTGCTGCACCAAAACAATGAATTTAAGCAAAGAGACCGTCACAGTATTTGGAATTACGAGACTTTTGACGATGCGATCACGATATTTTGGATTTTGTTACATCCCTAAAATGCAGTAAGTGATAACCTGGTTGTTCAGATTTCAATTTCTGAATGTTTATTAAATAATTTGAACAAAATTATAGTGTTTTGAATAAAAGGGACACATTAAACTTCATTTCATGCACTGTAATTCACACTAGTTGTATTCGACTATTCAAATTTGGAGATATATTTTCAACAAACTCGATAAAACCCGTCCGGTGAAGTTAAATCTGGTCAGATTCTTTTTTCAGACCAAGGTTTAGTTTGTTTTCATACCTGACAGTTTAATCTAACTGCTCATGGGGGCTCTTCGTTCAGTTTTGGCGCCGTCTTCGTACCGGTGGAGGCAGTCCGACAGCGCCACCTGCAGGACAGTATCCCAGGTGTGTGAGAGTAAAAAGGCACCGTCGTTTCGGTTTAGTCACGGCAGCATTACAGGAGCACTCTGAGGAAGACTGCAGACCGACAGCGCCACCTGCAGTCTGATAGAGCTGCCTTCAGTCCGAGGCCGCAGTCTGACAGCGCCATCTGCAGTCCGACCTCTTCAGGACAGTACCCCAGGTGTGTGAGAGTAAAAAGGCGCCTTTGTTAAAAAGTCACTGCAACATCACGTGACCAACCTGAGGAAGGTACTGAGCAGTCCAAACTGTCAGGTATGAAAACCAACAAAACCATGATCTGATAAAAGATTAAAATAAAAAATACCAATTATGTAACTAGATATTCTGCAGTTTTCCTTAAAGTTTCCTTAGCTGTATGAATAAAAATGACATGGCCCAGTTCTCAAGCACTTTGCTGTCACTGACTTTTCCAACTTTAGTCTGTGTATCTTTATCTACCCATTTCTCTTATTTAACCCAGGCTTATTTAAACCAGACTTACTTGAGTTGCTGACTGCGTGATGACCTAGAATGTAACCCACGTTTTGCACATGTAGGAATTACTTCAACTTTTATTTTCTTTGCACATTTTATCCCAAGTCGTTAAATAAATAGTGAAACTTTTAAAATGAAAAATGCTCCCACAGAGATGACACTATGATATTGTGTAAGCAGCAAACTCAGTGTAACCGTAAATATCAGGGATGGAGACCAAATAATGATTAGAAACGTGTTTTAAGCCAGATGCCCTACCTGGACAAGTTCAACTCTTGTCATGAAATGTTATAAATGATCTTTTGATGCGTCTCGTTTAAAGAGATTATCATTTTAACCAAATACAGCTACTTAAAAAATGGTAGTTGTCTTAACTTAAGCACATTTGTGAAAATCTAGTAGCCTAATTTCATCAGTTAATAAACATTTATGATTATTATGTGCGAAACGTATTAATATTTTAAACTTAACCCTAACAAAAGTACTCCATTTTGAGATTATTAGCATTCAAAAAGCAAAGGTTAAAGCTGGTTTACCCATCTTTCAGTACCGCGGCGGCTAATCCCTGATATATATTGGTTTAAATGAGTTTATTTTATAGTTTTGTGGCTTATTCTAGCTATTTAACCCTCAAACTGCTGTTATTTTTCCTTCCTTTTTGTGCTAATCTACATGAATGATCACAACTGAGGACTGCGAATCAGGACAAAACTACTTCTGTGTGTGTGTGTGCTAACTTTGCAATAAACATTTGAGTTTCACCACACACTTTTGTAAATGTTTTCTTTATATTTAATACATTAATAACCGTTTACAAAATGGTGGACTGCTAAGTGACACAGAAAATAGAGCGGCAAGGTTCATCGCAGTCGAATTTGAGGACGCGAATTAGAAAGTACCGTCCAATCTCCAGGCTTATTCTGCATAAAAACCGCTAGCCCTGTAGTTTAGATCTGTACAAACACGTTCTGAAATGTGATTTTTGTGAGTATTTCAGTCTTTTTGTCGATTCTTTGAACAAAATAGTAATATTTAAAAACATAAATCGCTAATCTAATCATAATGCTGGTCAAAATCTGATATTTTTTGCCCAAATTGTTCCCAAATTTCCTGAAATTTTAAAGTTTCGAAGGATGGATAATGATTTGGAACCATGTATAATTCTTAAATGAACTTCTTTAAATCGTTTGTTTCTCAGTCGACAGTTTAACCCGAGGACTGGTCAGGTCGGGCCGTTTGAGGAGGGTAACAGTCAAAAGTGTCCCAAGGTAAACCAGGTAAGGCCACAGTAATTTATTTTTGTTTTTAAAGACAGAAATCCTTGTCATAATCCTACAAAATTCTTGTTATTTAACCGTCAATGGACCAGTGCTTTATACAGGAAGAACATAGAGCCCATCACTTACACAGTTGCTGTAAAAAATATGGTTTATTTTCTGTTTTGACAAGTTTTTCCATTACAATGTGTTAATTTAACATAATTAGAAGAGTTCAGGCAGTAGACAATTAACATTTCAATTGGTCTTCACATAATTTCACTTTATTCACTATGACAAAAATGTAGAATTACTCATGAGGATTATCTCAGTAGTGCTGTATTATCGTTGAAGCTCAAAAGTGACTCCCGCTCTGGTTCCTTAAGTAAATGTTTTTCATTTTTCCCATAGACTTTGCCTAACACTAGCTACACAGAATATCTTTGTGTTTTATCTTTCTTTTCCTATGTTTCGTGTTATGTTTGTTTTTTATTGACTTTTATAGTGCATTTAAAGCAACTTCAGGTGACCCAAGTGTTTCATTTGTCTGTTATTAATGTTCATATCTTGATTTACAGAGAAAGAGGCCACCGTTTTTCAATAGAAAGTGAATTGGAGCCAGAGTCAATGGAGCCGGAAGCGCGCACAAGTTCACTTCCTGTTTGTAACGCAGCGGCTAGCAGGTTAGCCATGTCCATTTGAATATACAGTCAATGATTCAAAGACATTGCATAGGCTAACCAGCTACGTGCTAACTAATAATAACCATAACACTATTTAAAGTCAAAAAAGTACATTTAAAACACAAAATTTGAATAACTTGGCAGTTTTTTTGGAAAGTCTATGGGAAAAATTAACGGGAAATTTGGGTCTGGAACAGAGGAGCCGTCACTGTTGAGCCCCGTTTATTAGTTTCACATTATCGGTCACATTGGTGAGTCCATTGTCTTACATATGTTACCTAACGACAATATAATACTGGACCAGGCATAAATGCACATCTGTGATAAGAAAAATACAAAAAGTTGCGCAAAAAAACCCTAAAACAGTTAATTATATCGTATTGATTTTAGGCCTGTCACGATAATTACTCTCTTCATTTTTGTTACTTATTTGTAGTTATTTTAAAGGCGCTGTACCTGATTTTACCGTCTACTACACAGAACTACTGGACCAAAGTTATTCCTCATTCACCTTATGCATTCAGAGCATCCTAATTACTCTCTGCAATGAATTTTTAAGTGCTTTCCACAACTGTCAGACCAGAGCAGAGTTTTGACGTTGTGGTGAAGCTAACAACTAGCAAAAACGCTTTGATTTGACGCAGGCACCACAGAGCTGACTTATTTTGGCCTTGAGAGCTAATTATGCAATAGATCTGAACAAACGCTGCTCAAAAACAAAAAAAAATCAGGTACAGGTCTTTACTTTTAATGAGTCAAAAGGTCTAATTATTGTGCTAATGATTATTATTAATTGTTTATATCGTTTATTATCATTTAAAATAGGCTCTGTGCACAGTAGCATGCTAGCTAGCTCAGGGTTAGCAGCTAACAGTCACTTTTAGTAAAATCAGAAGACATAAAATAACATTAAAATTCGAACTAATTAATATAAAAACCTACCCAATTATTTTTTATATGTAGAATACTAAAGTTTGTGGTGTTATTTTAGTATTTATGCCTCAAAATTAGCATTAGCATTAGCACCACCCGCAGCTCCCTGTTTACTTATTTAAGTGTGACTTGGCAAAAACCTCAGAGATAAAACTGGACAGGAAGTAGTGCCGCTAACAGTGAGGTCGCCGGGTGCTGCTGTACAAAGAGCCTCTTGTGACACATTTCAACTCTCGTTATCATGATCAGCCGGTTTGATTTGTAGATTATCGTAATGTTAGTTCTCCTGAGTCTTTATAGTTTGATGGCGAGCGTTAGCCCGTCTCCCACCGGCAGCATGCTCAGGCTTATCCTTGTGTCGCGTAAAAGTTTCTTGTTGAGTTTGTCGATGGCTATGGTGTCGGCGTCTGTGGGATTCAGCACCTGTCCTCCCCACAAAACCTGAAACACAAGAAAAATACGATTAAAAAGGTCCTATATTACGCAAAACTGACTCTTCTGAGCTTTAAGTCATGTTCTAATGCTGTTTCCTCGTCTAAAAAAGACCTGGAGTTGTGTTTTTCATTCACACATGTTTGAGCAACTCTTTATTATTAGTCTGTAACATCTCCAAAGCTCAAAATGCTCAGTTCCACCTTGTGATGTCATGAAGTGGTAGTTTAACTTAACAGCTCCTTTTACCTTTACTTCAGTAGAGATAAGTGGCAATTCCAGGTCTGAAATCATCCACATGACTTTAGTGAAGGTGTGTGGAGTTTAAAAACACAGTGGAGCACTTCCTGTATTACCACATAGTGACATCACAAGGTGGAACGGAGTGTTTTCAGTTTGAGAGAAGAACTCAGCCTAAATCTTCGGGTTTTGTGTGTTAAAAATGTGCAAATGAAACAAAAAACACAACTCCAGGTCTGTTTGACGAGGAAACATTAGAACATAGATCAGAAAATGGTGTAATATGGGACTTTTTAAAGTTAATTGTGACATTTAAGTTGCTTTTTTGATTTCTGCAAACAAGTAGTCCTCTTGTTCTGTCCTGAAAATCATGGGATTCTGAGTTTAGCAGTTCATATTTGGGGCTTATCTCAAATGTAAATGATTTTAGACTTGTTTAAAATGTGCATTGTGAACTGAATCTTGATATTATTTTTCAGGGTCTAAACTGGGTCTTCACCAGAACTAAACCAGGTCTAAGAACAAGACAATTAGTACAACTGTAGTTAACGTTATAGTATCATGTTTCCTTAAAATCCAGACTTACATTGTCGACGGCGATGACTCCTCCTTTCCTGAGCAGCTTCAGAGAGCGTTCGTAGTAGTTGTCGTAGTTGGTTTTGTCTGCGTCGATGAAAATAAAGTCAAACGTCTCAGCCTCTCCAGCAGCGAGGAGATCGTCTGGAAGAGAACATTCAGTGCAATTAGACGGGACCAAAAAATAAATGACGTGTGGAAAACTTGACTGGTTATAGGTGCCATTTTGAGTACTTAAACATTCAAAGGAGATTTAGTTTTGAATTATTCACTGATATGGTAAATGAGCTTATATTTTAATCACTTAGACCCGTGGATAGCTGGAAAAAAACAATGTCTGGACTAAAGTCCGGACTAAAGTAGGACTAAAGCCGGACTAAAGCCGGACTAAAGCAGGACTAAGTCAGGACTAAAGTCGGACTAAAGTCGGACTAAAGTCAGGACTAAAGCGGACTAAAGCCGGACTAAAGTCGGACATGATAGAATCCGGCTGTGTTCACACTTGCAGACAAACTATATCAAATCTGGTATTAACTGGGACTAGACCAGGACTAGACCAGGACCAAACCAAGGACTGATTATGGACCAAAGAGCTTCTCATGAACCAGGACTTCATTGGCGTAATCAGTTCCAAATCAGATTAAACTTGTGTAATCGTACCTAAAGTGTTCAGAGCAGGCTGCAAACGCAGGTCAATCTTTTGGTCGACTCCAGCCTGTCAAACAAATGAAAAAATGCATGATTAATAAAGTATAAACCAGTGAAAAACAGCTCACATTTTGAAACTTGGCACAAAACACCAATATTTCTGAATTACAAACCATCAACTTTACTGTAGAATCCAAATCGAAACTCAGAAGTAAGATCTGAACCAGGGCTAGTGCAAGACAAACAAACCTTTTTAACTTTAGACCATCAACTTATAAAAAACATGCACCTGCCCTGGCTTGTCCAACTTAAAAGTTCGCAATAGCGAGAAAACAAACTGATTTTGAATTAAATTAGGACAAAACAGACCAAACCAAGTCTACATCAGGACTAAACCCGGAGCAACTCAAAGCAGGACGAGTGTGAACGACACTTGGGACAAAACCAGGTCCAAATCATATCAAAACCATAGACTTTATATAAATGGACATAGCTAACCTGCTAGCCAACACGTTCCAAACAGGAAGTGAACATGTGCGCGCTTCCAGCTCCATAGACATCAGTGCCAATTCACTTTCTATTGAAAAACTGTGGCCCCTCTCTCAAACTGCTGCTGTCAGACTCGTCATTTTGGTCTTAAATGTTCGTATTAACCACTCTAAATGATCCCAGGGGTTTTTATTTCGCTATTTTGTCCGTGAATCAAAATATGAGCATTAATAGCAGACAAATCAGGCGGCTTCTTTCCCCGAGGTCGCTCCCGCTAGCCTTAGCAACAGGTTTGATTGACAATGTTGCTAAGCTCCTGATTGGCTCTTTGGTTGCTATGATACTCGGCCGCCATAACTGCTCCAGCCTCGATGGACTGGAGCCGAACACTGTGGGTGACGTCACTCTCACTTAATCCACTTCTTTATACAGTCTGTGTCTAAATCAGGGATGTCCAAACTACGGCCCAGGGGCTGAATGCGGCCCTCAGACCAGTTTTTGTTGGCCCTCGTGCCTCCTCCTAAACTGCCTGATTGAAGGAAGTATTTTTTACTACAAGCTGAAGAGATTCTACCTCTATAACCTGTATAACATCACACTGCACTGTGACACAGACCTAAAAATAATCCTCCAAGTCTCATTAAAGGTACAATGTCTCTGTCAAACCTGTGTGAAATGCTTCATTTAACTCCCTGTATCGACACTGGTCTGTGGCCCTCAGCTTCAAATACGTGTCAGTATGTGGGTCTCAGTGGAAAATGCCCCTGGTCTAAACTATATTTTATAGTAGGATGAATTAAAAAAAGTGGTACCTCTTTCCAAAATGGTTTTCCAATGCCGGTGTATTCTTCACTGATGTCACAGCCCACGATCACGCCATCTTCAGGTAACGCCAGCGCCATGTTCAGAGTGTTGTATCCTGTATAAACACCTGACACAAACAGGAGAACAGTCTGTTTATCTGCTCCGGGTAAATACAAAAACTTACACAATGGGGAAAAAGGAGTAGGACTGATCATGATTTTGCAGATAAACCTCGCCTCTCTAAAGATCTGACTAGGCCTGGTGGTGTCTCCATGGAGATAGACCAGTTTAATGCCATAATGGAACAGTCTAGGTGATGTTAACATGGAGAGCAGCTGGTTTAAGTAGAATATAATGACTGGACAGTTACATGTCTTCTCTCTAATAAAATCTAAAGTGCTATTTTTTTTTTTTTAGGAAAGACAGGTTTGAAAGTAAAACGTCAGCTATTATGAAGTTTTAAAACGCAAGATGTTCAGGGTGAGAGTCAGTTTGGATTAGCAGTAAATAAAACAGTGGGACAGATTTTTAAAACACGTAAAGCGGAGAGATATTTGGGAAGAGGTAACGACTACTACGACCTCACTGATCGATCATGATTTAACTTCATTTGATTTTGTCTTATTAAAAACACTATACGATACAGTCCCTAAACATAAACCAGAGGCTTTTTAAATCACTGCCATTTAACCCCTCCCAGTCCCAAAGGATGATTATAACCGTGTGTTCTGAAGAGCTTCTTCTCACCGATCTCTGCCACTTTCTTTGCTTTGATGAGTTTGGCCAAATTCACCATAAACTGGGACTGTTCACAGGCCACCATCATGATGTTCCAGCGGTCCTCCATCGTCCTCTGAGAAACAAGACGCACAGGAACGTTTCATCCTGGTTCAGTCATAGTAATGGTTTAATCCAGGTTTTACTCTTGTTCATTTCTTGGTTCAGTCCCGCTCTAGCCCCGCTCTAGCCCCGCTCTAGCCCCGCTCTAGCCCCGCTCTAGCCCCGCTCTAGCCCCGCTCTAGCCCCGCTCTAGCCCCGCTCTAGCCCCGCTCTAGCCCCGCTCTAGCCCCGCTCTAGCTCCCCGCTCTAGCCCCGCTCTAGCCCCCCGCTCTAGCCCCGCTCTAGCCCCCCCCCGCTCTAGCTCTAGCCCCGCTCTAGCTCTAGCCCCGCTCTAGCCCCGCTCTAGCCCCGCTCTAGCCCCTCTAGCTCTCTAGCCCCGCTCTAGCTAGCCCCGCTCTAGCCCCGCTCTAGCCCCGCTCTAGCCCCGCTCTAGCCCCGCTCTAGCCCCGCTCTAGCCTAGCCCGCTCTAGCCCCGCTCTAGCCCCGCTCTAGCCCCGCTCTAGCCCCGCTCTAGTCCAACCTAAGTCCCAGTTTAGTCCCAGTTTAGTCCAGGTTCAGTTCCGGTTCAGTCCAGGTCCAGTCCCGATTTAGTCCCACCTAAGTCCAGGTTCAGTCCCGCTCTAGTCCCGCTCTAGCCACGCTCTAGTCCCGCTCTAGTCCCGCTCTAGTCCCGCTCTAGTCCCGCTCTAGTCCCGCTCTAGTCCCGCTCTAGCCCCGCTCTAGTCCCGCTCTAGTCCAACCTAAGTCCCAGTTTAGTCCAGGTTCAGTTCCGGTTCAGTCCAGGTCCAGTCCCGATTTAGTCCCACCTAAGTCCAGGTTCAGTTCCGGTTTAGTCCCGGTTTAGTCCCGGTTTAGTCCCGGTTTAGTCCCGGTTTAGTCCCGGTTTAGTCCCGGTTTAGTCCCGGTTTAGTCCCGGTTCAGTCCAAAATGCAAGAACAATTTACAAGCACTTTTTGGTAGTCTAAAAATATATTTAACAAAAAAACAAGTGTTATTATTTATTTTCATTGGTCTAATAATAAGCATTTTGTAATTTAGACAAGTTTTGACTCTACGGCTGCTATGGGAACATAACCTCCTGCCTCCCATGTCCAACTAGGACGAAAGACGACAAACTTCACCAAAAAGAAAAAAAGTTAAGCAAGATTTTAGTGATGAAATCTTAAATATAAAATAATAACTATGTTGATGCCTTCAGGTTGTTGGTTTGAGCTCAGTTTAGTCCAGATGTCTGGTCCTGGTTTAGTTCTGGTCTAGTTTACGATTAGTCAAGTCCCAGTTTTGATGTAGACGCCCCTAGTCAATCTAAACACTGTATTTGTCAGATTATAAAGGGACAACAGTAGAACAGAGAGGTGGACTTATATCTGGATATTTCTGGAAATACATGGTTTACTTTTTTATACACATATGCAGATATATTTACAGTACTTTTCTTGCACTTGGAGTCAAATATGTTGTCGGATGTGATCGTTCATATTCATGTTTTTGAGACCTTTTGTTATTAATATCAAGCCCCTTTTAGACAACGAAGTGATGCAGAGCAAATCTTTAGTCGATCAAGAACTGAAGTCAGTTATATCCTGACAGTTTACACGAGCAGGAGCACCGGTCTAGTCTGGGTCTGGTCCGGTCCGGGTCTGGTCTTTGGTTCAGACGTTTCACAAGTGCTTAGATTAATTTAGTGATAGTTTATGATGAGTGCTTTTCATTCAATTTGCCGATCTCTTTAAAGGAGCATCAGATGGTGAGGCCAGCTCCCATGAGGTCATACTAAATGGATTAATTTCATTGTAAGTAGTTTAGAGAGTTCTGTTTTAGCCCGATTTTTGCCCTGTTTTTGCTCAATTTTAGCCCCGTTTTTGCCGTGTTTTTGCCCCGTTTTAGTCCTAGATTCATCCTGGCTTAGTCCTGATTTTGTGCTGCTTTTTCTATTGTCCTGCTTTATGCTTTTTTTTTTTTCATGTCACAGTTTATTCCTAGATAAATCTGACTTAGTCCTGGCTCAGTCCCAGTTTAGTCCAGCTTGAGTCCTGGTGAAATCATGGTTAAATCCCGGTTTAGTCCTGCTTTTTCCTTGTATAGTACCACTTCATCCCTGCTATTATGGTCCCGGTTTGGCCCCGGTTTGGCCCCGGTTCGGCCCCGGTTCGGCCCCGGTTCGGCCCCGGTTCGGCCCCGGTTCGGCCCCGGTTCGGCCCCGGTTCGGCCCCGGACTCACCTCTCGTAGTTTCTTGAGGACCGGGTGCTCCCTCAGCGAGTGGTTGAGTAAATACTGCATCAGGGGATCGTTCTGGCCTCCACAGTGACTTTTGGAGATACTCATGGTCGACTTTCTTCTGCCTAAAAATCAAAGAAAACAATCAATCAATTTGTGTTTTTAAAAACTGCAAAATCGTGACATTAAAGATTATTATGAAAGAAGTTTTCTCCTGATTTTTTTTACTTACAAAGCTGAGTTATTGTGCAATTAAACAAGTGATTATTCATTTGAATTTATACTATTAAAATTAGATTACTTATCAAAACAAATGTAATGGAAGTTACAATTTCATAAATAAAAGGATGAGAATGAAAATGGGACGAGCTTCCACTGTTTGAAACACTACCTGTCCCTGCTCTGATTTTTATTCAAATTGATTAAAATGGATTAAACTCATAATCATCCAGTGTGTACAAAAAACATAAAATAAAAATACTAAACAACAATAAATAATTTTAAATGTGGAAACGTGATGTTTATTAAACGAAAGAATGGGAGAAAGCATGATTCTATGGTTTGACTGTAAACGAGGGATGGGAAAACTACGGCCCAGGGGCCACACACGGCCCTTTGGGCTCATTAATCCGGCCCGCTGAACGTGACCAAATTATATTAAAATAAGTAAGGGTAAACCTTGTTCAATTTACATTCCCCTGTAATGCCAACGTTTCCCCAGAAGATGGTGCACTTCAGCTACATCAGCCTTGTTTGTGTGTGTGTTACTCTTATTCTCTTATCAGCCCTTCTGCAAAAATTAGATTATCAAAGAAAAGAAAAGTGGATAGTGAGTGTCCAGTGTACAGAGTGGACAACAAAGTGTTTTTTCACTGAAGTCCGATCAAAGGCTGTGGGCCTAATATGCCAAGAAACTGTTGCGGTTTTCAAAGAGTAAAATATCAGCCGTCACTTTGCCAAATACAACAGCAAACAGTCAACGCAGGAACAGGCGGCTACAGCCAGAGGTTGGCCGTAGCCGCCTGTTTTTTCCACTGGTCAACAGCGATTCAAGAGTCAAGTATCAAGGTAAGTTTTTTGCTGGCATTAAGATTAGCAAAAGCTAGCAAGTCTTTCTGACTTTTAAAAAGGATGTGTACGGAAAACAATTTGTATTAATAGTTTCTAACCTGCCCGGCGACTGCAGAAGGAAACTAGCTGTAGCTAAATCTGGTGTAAAGTTTCTCTTCTTTTATGAGATTAATGTGTTTGCAAAAATATGATTTGTTTTTTGTTGTTTTTTTGGGATTATTTTTTTCAATCATTCCCAGCTTCACGTCATCTTCAGTAATAACGTAATTAATCAGGAAATCAACTGTATTTCAGAGACGTGAAACGCTCACAAATGACTGATCCAGCCAGAATACAGTGTTTAATCTACTTTTCCACTGGCAAAAAAAAACAAACTGGGCAACAAATGACTTTAACATATTACACTTTTGCTCCTTGTATTGTCATAAAGTCAGTTAATTATCAAGTTAATTAAATATGGAACTTGAAAAGACAAATCTTTTCTGACTGGGATTAAAAAGTGAGAAAACCTGATTGGATAATAACAGCAAACATTGACTTTTTACTGTTGACTTACTTCACTTATCGCATTAGTACAAAGGGTAAATAGAGTTTATAATGTGGTTACACAGAATATCTGAGTCAGTAAAGACCTGGACGGGGCTATATGCAAGAAATATGGTCTTTGGTTAATTATTAGTACTGACACTACACCATTTCACACGTCACAGCTCGAAAATACATTAAAAAGTAATTTATCCAGATTAACAGTCTTAACAATAAGACATCAGCATCGACAGAATTATGACAATACAAGTTAAACATCTACAAATCTCCATATGGAAAAGAGATTATTCAAAGTAGGTCAACCATTGTCTCTTTATGGTATAAAATGGGGGGTTGCTCTAGTTTCAGACCAAGCCCGAACAAAAATCTTTAACTAAAATATTTAAAACTGTAGTATAACAAATTCACAACAGAACAGGAGCTAGTCTATTACAAATATCCATTTTTATGTACATATTTATGCTGATTCATTTTAGTTAATACAATTTTCTGTGAAGTCAACTGTGATTTATTGCCTCTACTGATCAAAAAACAGAAACAAAGCCAAAAATATTAAATATAACTGCTTCTATGTGCATTAATGAATGAACCCAAGCTTAATTTATGATCATTATTATTTTTATTACTTCCATTTTCTGTTGAAGAAACAAGTCTGATTACATATTTTCTTAATTTCATCAAACAATATCATACTTTTTGACTTGTATAGATATATTTTGGCGTGTTTTCTTTTTTATTTCAACCAATATTTGTAAGATTATTAACTTAATCACCTTGGTATTAGAAGCTTATACATCACGAGACGCACCTGCTCATAGCCTCTACTTAAAATATTTTCATTTTAACATTTATTTTCCTCTTACCCAAGTAATAACCGGCAACAAACACGGCTCCTAGCGAGAGACAGCCTGCCACAGCTTCTCTGGAAATGGTTTGAAGCGACATCACGAATAGAAAAGAAGTTTTACACGAAAAAAAAGCAGCACAACGCGTGACTTAAGCCGTGTTTTGTTGCGCTTCCGGGTTTGGTTGTTTTTACCGTAATGCTCAAAATAGTCGCGCACCGCCTTTCCGCCTTTTCTCTGTGTGATGAATCTGATCCGTTATACCAGTTCATATCAGCGGTAAAATGAAGCTAAAACACGGCAGATCGCTCAGTGTGTGTTAAAAGATTATGCTCACGATGTTTGATCCTAATTCGACGTGTAGATGTAGCAAAATAAAGCAGTAGCTCAGATGCTAGTAACAACAAAGACTGAAAACTGAAGTAGCGTCGTGCACAGGAGGTGATTTGAATTAAAAATCAGGGTATTGTCGTGAAAAAATTAGGAAGTGTACCTGTTTAAAGACCAAACGTGAAAATCTGAAGATGTTGGAAGAATCTCGGAGACTGGAGAAAGGAGGCAGCAGCATCAGCTTTTACAGTGCGCGTTTACGTTGGTCATGTGACTTCAAACACGGCCTGTGATTGGTCCATAACAGAGTCAGGGCAGGGCCGTGCAAAATTAAACATGTTCATACAAAAAAACACAAAGATAACAGCAAGTGGAAGAAAAGCTCACAGTTATGTTTTATAATCAGCGTCACTACACTCTAGGATCTCTGCACTGAACTGGGGGACAGGTCAGACTTCTGTGGTAGAATTTGCTGATTAACTGTGACTTTGCACATTTGCTGAGCTGGTTTATGGTTAATATCTTTGTAATTACTGGGTCTGTGCACATGAAACAAAAACTGGCACACAGTTCAACATCTTCTCTGTCTGTATGAATAAACATTAGGGGAAATAGTGTTTTTACAATAACTTCAAAATGGATGGCATTGGTCTGTCCCAGAGGTGGGCAAACTACGGCCCGGGGGCCGCACACGGCACTTTGGGTTCATGAATACGGCCGAACGTGATCAAATTATATTAAAATAAGTAAGGGTAAACCTTGTTCAATTTACATTCCCCTGTAATGCCAACGTTTCCCCGGAAGATGGTGCACTTCAGCTACATCAGCCTCTTATTGTCTTATCACCCCTTCTGCAAAAATGAGATTATCAAAGAAAAGAAAAGTGGATAGTGAGTGTCCAGTGTGGACAACAAAGTGTTTTTTCACTGAAGTCCGATCAAAGGCTGTGGGCCTAATATGCCAAGAAACTTGCGGTTTTCAAAGGGTAAAATATCATCCGTCACTTTGCCAAATACGATGGAAAACCGTCAACGCAGGAATGGCCAGAGGTTGGCCGCCAAGTTACAGACTCAGGAATATTTTTTTCTCACTGGCAAACAGAGATTCAAGAGTCAAGTATCAAGGTAAGTTTTTTGCTTGCATTCAGATTAGTAAAAGCTAGCAAGTCTTTCTCTGATTTTGTATTTAATTTTAATTATATATTACATTCAAGATTTGGCCGTAACATGAGGCAAAGCCTGAATATGCAAGGCTCACTGCACAAATAATTTTCTTTGTGCATCCTTTTTAAAAGTCAGAGAAAGACTTGCTAGGTTTTACTAATCTGAATGCCAGCTAAAATCTTACCTTGATACTCGACTCTTGAATCGCTGTTTATCAGTGGAAAAAACAGGCGGCTACGGCCAACCTCTGGGTGTAGCCGCCTGTTCCTGTGTTGACTGTTTGCCGTCGTATTTGGCAAAGTGACGGCTGATATTTTACTCTTTGAAAACCGCAAGTTTCTTGGCATATTAGGCCCACAGCCTTTGATCGGACTTCAGTGAAAAACACTTTTCTTTTCTTTGATAATCTCATTTTTGCAGAAGTGCTGATAAGAGAATAAGAGGCTGATGTAGCTGAAGTGCACCATCTTCTGGGGAAACGTTGGCATTACAGGGGAATGTAAATTGAACAAGGTTTACCCTTACTTATTTTAATATAATTTGGTCACTTTCGGCCGGATTAATGAGCCCAAAGGGCCGTGTGTGGCCCCTGGGCCGTAGTTTGCCCGCCCCTGGTGTAAACCCTCAGTCGTCCAGGTTTGAGCCGCAGTGAAAGAAAAACTCAACCTAAGGACACAACAACATAACCTGGTGTGAGCAGGAATCGACCCTTTGCCCTTCGGGTTGGGGGAGCACCTCTCTCACCGCCGACTGTTGTGGCCCTTGTTAACATTACGGTTGCCGAGGTAACACAGCTCTGCATACGTCATATCTGCTGCCCGTGTGCCACCAGGAAATGAGAATCTTCACCAAAACTAAAGGCAAAACTTCAACTATGTCTTTCTATCTTCATGTCTACAGAGACCCAGGAGAGAGCACTCGGCTCTTTTTCATGGGCCGTGTTTAAAATACAAAACAAACTGAAAAAAACAATCAAATAAGTCCATAAAAAACATCAAAACCAGGACTAAACCGGGACTAAACCAGGTCTAAACCAGGACTAAACCGGGTCTAAACCGGGACTAAACCGGGACTAAACCGGGACTAAACCGGGACTAAACCTGGACTAAACCTGGACTGAACCGGGACTGAACCGGGACTAAACCGGGTCTAAACCGGGTCTAAACCAGGACTAAACCAGGACTAAACAGAGCTAAAAGTCTAAACTCAGTTAAATCAGGTCTAAATCTGATCTCACTTATAGCAGGATGATGGAGATGAGCCGTTTTGTACAAAAGTTTAGAGAATTTATATAAAACAAATTAGAATTAGGTTTAAAACATATATATATTTATTGTTTGTGCTGCAGTATCTTCTAAAACAGGCGACTTGTCCCACTTTTCTAAATGATTGTGCTGCGTCATGCTGCCGTCCCCACCTCCACCAGAACAGGGCGGTGTTACTCCAGACACACGTCCCTTCAGTTTGCACCAGGGGCAGGTTCTGGCGTGTTTCTGAGCCCTGTGCACACGCCAACCTCGGCTTTTGTCGACATGGGAACGACACGTCTGCATTTTGACGTGTTTTTCTCAGGGTCTCGGGTTCAGATTTCATGTTTGTCTCACAGATGCTGATGCTGCATGTGCCTCTGTTAAAGGGGAGGAGGAGGTGGGATGACCAAGCAGTTCCTCCGACCATAATTATGGCAGAAAACTCTTAAAGGGATAGACATGGACGGAGGAGCAGAGAGGAGCAGACAGGAGCATAGAGGAGCAGTGAGGAGTAGACAGGAGCATAGAGGAGTAAACAGGTGCAGACAGGAGCAGATAGGAGCAGACAGGTGCAGAGAGGAGGAGACAGGAGCAAACAGGAGGAGACAGGAGCATAGAAGAGCAGACAGGAGCAGTCAGGAGCAGACAGGAGCAGACAGGAGCATAGAGGAGCAGACAGGAGCATAGAGGAGCAGTCAGGAGCAGACAGGAGCAGACAGGAGCAGAGAGGAGCAGTCAGGAGCAGACAGGAGCAGACAGGAGCAGTCAGGAGCAGACAGGAGCAGAGAGGAGCAGTGAGGAGTAGACAGGAGCAGACAGGAGCATAGAGGAGCAGTGAGGAGTAGACAGGAGCAGACAGGAGCAGACAGGAGCAGATAGGAGCATAGAGGAGCAGTCAGGAGCAGACAGGAGCAGACAGGAGCAGAGAGGAGCAGTGAGGAGTAGACAGGAGCAGACAGGAGCAGTGAGGAGTAGACAGGAGCAGACAGGAGCAGACAGGAGCATAGAGGAGCAGTGAGGAGTAGACAGGAGCAGACAGGAGCAGACAGGAGCAGACAGGAGCATAGAGGAGCAGACAGGAGCAGACAGGAGCAGACAGGAGCATAGAGGAGCAGACAGGAGCAGACAGGAGCAGACAGGAGCATAGAGGAGCAGAGAGGAGCAGACAGGAGCAGACAGGAGCAAACAGGAGCAGAGAGGAGCAGTGAGGAGCAGACAGGAGCAGACAGGAGCAGACAGGAGCATAGAGGAGCAGAGAGGAGCAGAGAGGAGCAGACAGGAGCAGACAGGAGCAAACAGGAGCAGAGAGGAGCAGTGAGGAGCAGAGAGGAGCAGACAGGAGCAGACAGGAGCAAACAGGAGCAGAGAGGAGCAGTGAGGAGCAGAGAGGAGCAGACAGACAGGAGCAGACAGGAGCAAACAGGAGCAGAGAGGAGCAGACAGGAGCAGACAGGAGCATAGAGGAGCAGACAGGAGCATAGAGGAGCAGAGAGGAGCAGACAGGAGCAGTCAGGAGCATAGAGGAGCAGACTACACTGTCCTATATTAACACTAAAACAATTATAATTGGCCACGAATTTGAAAATGAAATGAAATGTATGATTTATGATGGTAGAAAGTCGAGAGCACTTTTATCTCACTGTTACGAGCAGGTTTGAGGAGTTTTCTCAAAATATATTTGGTTTTAAATTGTTAATCGCTATGGTAACAGACTGTACTTTCTCATCATTCTGAACCCCATGGATAAGAAGAAAAGACTTACATGTTGGTCTAAACCAGGACTAAACCCGGTCTGAACCAGGACTAAACCAGGACAAAATCAGAATTAAACCAGGACTAAACCAGGACTGAACCAGGACTAA
The DNA here is from genome assembly GCA_019594935.1 of Periophthalmus modestus. Classification (NCBI taxonomy): domain Eukaryota; kingdom Metazoa; phylum Chordata; class Actinopteri; order Gobiiformes; family Gobiidae; genus Periophthalmus; species Periophthalmus modestus. The sequence goes on along the minus strand of JAIEZT010000304.1, from coordinate 1,681,400 downwards.
ACCAGGACTAAACCAGGACTAAACCAGGACTACACCAGGACTAAACCAGGACTAAACCAGGACTAAATCAGGACAAAATCAGAATTAAACCAGGACTAAACCAGGTGTAAACCAGGACTAAACCAGGACTACACCAGGACTACACCAGGACTAAACCAGGACTAAATCAGGACAAAATCAGACCATTAAACCAGGACTAAACCAGGACTAAACCAGGACTGAACCAGGACTAAACCAGGACTGAACCAGGACTACACCAGGACTACACCAGGACTACACCAGGACTAAACCAGGACTAAACCAGGACTAAATCAGGACAAAATCAGAATTAAACCAGGACTAAACCAGGACTGAACCAGGACTGAACCAGGACTAAACCAGGACTGAACCAGGACTACACCAGGACTACACCAGGACTACACCAGGACTAAACCAGGACTAAACCAGGACTAAACCAAGACTAAACCAGGACTAAGCCAGGACTAGACCAGGTCTAAACCAGGACTAGACCAGGATGGTAAATAGTGTTAAATGCAGTTGTTTGGGTTTAGTCCTGGTTCAGTCCTGGTTCAGTCCTGGTTCAGTCCTGGTTTAGTCCTGGTTTAGATCTGGATTAGTCCCAAAAATGATTCCTGTATTTCACAGTAGTAAATCCCTTCATTTCTTCTCATTGTCGTGCCTTGTGGACAGCCGTGTCTCTGGTGGGACATGAGGCTGATGTGGGATTACAGATTACAGATTACAGCAGTTCAAAGCTCCAAAGCTCATGAAGGGACGATATTATTATATCAATGTTTCCATGGCAACACCTCAAAACATCCCATCTGTACTGCATCACAGAATGTACTCCATTACATTAAAGTACTTCAGATTACTATCTAACCAAGTCTAAACCAGGTCTAAACTAGGTCTAAACCAGGACTAAAACAGGTCTACACCAGGTCTAAACCAGGTCTAATGTAGGGCTAAACCAGGACTAAACCAGGTCTAAACTAGGTCTAAACCAGGACTAAACCAGGTCTAAACTAGGTCTAAACCAGGACTAAACCAGGTCTAAACCAGAACTGAACCAGGACTAAACCAGGACTGAACGAGGACTAAACCAGGACTGAACCAGGACTAAACCAGAACTGAACCAGGACTAAACCAGGACTGAACGAGGACTAAACCAGAACTATACCAGGACTGAACCAGGACTAAACCAGGACTAAAACAGGTCTACACCAGGTCTAAACCAGGACTAAACCAGGTCTAAACTAGGTCTAAACCAGGTCTAAACCAGGACTAAAACAGGTCTAAACTAGGTCTAAACCAGGACTAAACTAGGTCTAAACCAGGACTAAAAAAGGACTAAACCAGGTCTAAACTAGGTCTAAACCAGGACTAAACCAGGACTAAACCAGGTCTAAACCAGAACTGAACCAGGACTAAACCAGGACTGAACGAGGACTAAACCAGGACTAAACCAGGACCAAACCAGATCTAAACCAGGTCTAAACTAGGACTAAACCAGGACTAATCCAGAACTAAACCAGGACTAAACCAAGACTAAATCAGGACAAGACCAGGACTAAACCAGGACTAAACCAGGACTAAACCAGGACTAAACCAGGACTAATCTGGACTAAACCAGGTCTAAACCGGATCTAGACCAGGTCTGGAGGAGGAGGAGGCTGCAGCAGTATGACTCGCAAAAGTGCTGCAGCATCAGTCCCTCCCCCCGTCATGCTCCACCCCTCCTCCATCTCTCCTCCACCCCTTTTCCCTCTTTCTTCTTCCTCTCCTCTACCCCTCCTCCCTCTCTCCTCTTTCTTCTCCTCCACCCCTCCTCCCTCTCTTTTTCTTCTTCCTTTCCTCTACCCCTCTCTCTCCTCTTCCTCACCTCTACCCCTCCTTTTCTCTCTCCTCTCCTTTCTCTCCTCCCTCTATCTAACCTTCCCTCTCATCCCCTTTGTCTCCATTCTTTCTCCATCTCTCTTCATCCCTTTCTTTCTCTCCTCTGCCCCTTCCCTCATTTTTCTCTCTCTCCATCTAACCCTCTCTCCTTCTGCCTCCCCTCTTCCCTCCTTCTTCCTTTCACCTGCTCCATCTTTCCTCTCATTCTCTCCCTCACTTGCTTTCTCTATTCCGTCTCCTCTGCTCTCTCTCTCTCTCCGTCTCTCCTCTTCCTTCATCCCTTTCTCCACTCTCCTCTTCCCTGTTCCTCCTCTTCTATCCTCTCTCACTTGCCCTCTCTTCTCTTCCCTTCTCTCTCTCTCTCTGCTTCAAACCCCCTCCTCGTCTCTCCTCCCTCCCTCATTCTCTTCATCTATCCTCTCTCACCCACAATCCCACTCCTCCTCTGTTCTCTCTGTATCCCTCTCCCTCCCCCTCTCCCTCTCCCTCCTCCTCTCTTCTCTCTGTATCTCCATCTCTCCCTCTCCATCTTTCTCTCCCTCTCTCTCTCCTCCCCTCCTCCTCTGTTCTTTCTATATCCCTTTCCCTCTCCTTTTGTCTTCCTCTCCCTCTCTCCTCCCCTCCTCCTCTGTTCTCCCTCTCCCTCTCTCCCTCCCTCTCTCGTCCCCTCCTCCTCGCTCTGTAACTACATCTCTCCCTCTTTCTCTCCTCCTCTGTTCTCTATCCCCCTCTCTCTCTCTTCTCTCTCCTCCCCTCCTCCTCTCTCTCCTCTCTCTGTATCTCCAGCCCCTCTCTCTCTCTCCCCCCCCTCCTCTGTTCTCTCTCCCTCTCCATCTTTCTCTCCCTCTCTCTCTCCTCCCCTCCTCCTCTGGTCTCTCTGTATCTCTCTCTCCTCCTCTCTCTGTATCTCTCTCTCTTCCTCTCCTCCTCCTCTGTCTGTATCTCTCTCTCTCCCTCTCTCCTCCCCTCCTCCTCTCTCTGTAACTCTCCCTCTCTCCTCCTCCTCTCTCTGTATCTCTCCCTCTCCCCTCCTCCTCTCTCTGTATCTCTCCCTCTCCCCTCCTCCTCTCTCTGTATCTCTCTCTCTCTCTCTCCCCCTCCTCCTCTCTCTGTAATCTCTATCTCTCTCTCTCCTCTCTCCTCCCCTCTCCCTCTCCTCTGTATCTCCCTCTCTCTCTCTCTCTCTCTCCCCTCTCTCCTCCCCTCCTCTCTGTATCTCCCCCTCTCTCTCTCCCTCTCCCCTCCTCCTCTCTCTGTATCTCCCTCTCTCTCTCTCTCCTCCTCTTCTCCTCTCTCCTCTCTCTCCTGTATCTCCCTCTCTCTCTCTCCCTCTCTCCTCCTCCTCTCTCTGTATCTCCCTCTCTCTCTCTCTCCCTCTCTCCTCCCCTCCTCTCTGTATCTCCCTCTCTCTCTCTCCCTCTCTCTCTCCTCCTCCTCGCTCTGTATCTCCTCTCTCTCTCTCCCCTCTCTCCTCCTCTCTCTCTCTGTATCTCCCTCTCTCCCGCTCTCCCTCTCTCCTCCTCCTCTCTGTATCTCCCTCTCTCTCCCTCCCTCTCTCCTCCCCTCCTCTCTGTATCTCCATCTCTCCCGCTCTCCCTCTCTCCTCCTCCTCTCTCTGTATCTCCCTCTCTCTCCCTCCCTCTCTCCTCCCTCCTCTCTGTATCTCCCCTCTCTCTCTCTCTCTCTCTCTCTCCTCCTCCTCTCTCTGTATCTCCCTCTCTCCCTCCCTCTCTCCTCCCCTCCTCTCTGTATCTCCATCTCTCCTCTCCCTCTCTCCTCCTCCTCTCTCTGTATCTCCCTCTCTCTCTCCCTCCCTCTCTCCTCCCCTCCTCTCTGTATCTCCCTCTCTCTCTCTCTCCCCTCTCTCTCCCTCTCTCTCCCCTCCTCCTCCCCTCCTCTCTGTATCTCCATCTCTCCGTACATCACATCACATCGGCTCTCGCAGCAGCAGTAGCAGCAGAACACACCTCAGAAAACCTTTGAAAAAACCTCATCCTGACAAACTCGTTCTCGATCTGTCGTTCCACTTTTCGTTTTTCTTTCTCTCCAAAATGGACGTGTTCATGAAGGGGTTCTCCATGGCGAAGGAGGGAGTCGTGGCCGCGGCGGAGAAAACCAAAGCGGGAATGGAGGAGGCTGCGGCCAAAACTAAAGAGGGAGTCATGTATGTAGGTAAGACCCGGTCTGAACCAGGACTAAACCAGGACTAAACCTGGTCTGAACCAGGACTAAACCCGGTCTGAACCAGGACTAAACCAGGACTAAACCAGGACTAAACCCGGTCTGAACCAGGACTAAACCAGGACTAAACCCGGTCTGAACCAGGACTAAACCCGGTCTGAACCAGGACTAAACCAGGACTAAACCCGGCCTGAACCAGGACTAAACCAGGACTAAACCTGGTCTGAACCAGGACTAAACCAGGACTAAACCCGGTCTGAACCAGGACTGAACCAGGACTAAACCCGGTCTGAACCAGGACTAAACCCGGACTAAACCCGGTCTGAACCAGGACTAAACCCGGTCTGAACCAGGACTAAACCAGGACTAAACCCGGTCTGAACCAGGACTAAACCCGGTCTGAACCAGGACTAAACCAGGACTAAACCCGGTCTGAACCAGGTCTGAACCAGGACTAAACCCAGTCTGAACCAGGACTAAACCAGGACTAAACCCGGTCTGAACCAGGACTAAACCCGGTCTGAACCAGGACTAAACCCGGTCTGAACCAGGTCTGAACCAGGACTAAACCCGGTCTGAACCAGGACTAAACCAGGACTAAACCCGGTCTGAACCAGGACTAAACCCGGACTAAACCCGGTCTGAACCAGGACTAAACCAGGACTAAAACAGGACTAAACCCGGTCTGAACCAGGACTAAACCCGGTCTGAACCAGGACTAAACCCTGACTAAACCCGGTCTGAACCAGGACTAAACCCGGACTAAACCCAGTCTGAACCAGGACTAAACCCGGTCTGAACCAGGACTAAACCAGGACTAAACCCGGTCTGAACCAGGACTAAACCCGGTCTGAACCAGGACTAAACCCGGACTAAACCCGGTCTGAACCAGGACTAAACCCGGACTAAACCCGGTCTGAACCAGGACTAAACCAGGACTAAACCCGGACTAAACCCGGTCTGAACCAGGACTAAACCAGGACTAAACCCGGTCTGAACCAGGACTAAACCCAGTCTGAACCAGGACTAAACCCGGACTAAACCAGGACTAAACCCGGTCTGAACCAGGACTAAACCAGGACTAAACCCGGTCTGAACCAGGACTAAACCCGGACTAAACCCAGTCTGAACCAGGACTAAACCAGGACTAAACCAGGAATAAACCAGAACTAATCCAGGTCTAAACCAGGAGTAAACCAGGACTAAACCTGGACTAAACCCGGACTAAACCTGGACTAAACCTGGACTAAACCCGGCCTGAACCAGGACTAAACTCGGACTAAACCCGGTCTGAACCGGGACTAAACCCGGAGTAAACCGGGACTAAACCCAGTCTGAACCAGGACTGAAGCAGGACTAAACCCGGTCTAAACCCGGTCTGAACCGGGACTAAACTGGGACTAAACCCAGACTAAACCAGGACTAAACTGGGTCTAAACCAGGACTAAACCAGGACTAAACCTGGTCTGAACCAGGTCTAAACAAGGACTAAAGCAGAACTAAACCGGGTCCAAAACTCATCTGAACCAGGACTAAACCAAGTCCAATGAACGGAAGAGGCTGCAGCTAAAACCAAGGAAGTCATGTGTGTACAAAGCCCATCTGAGCCGGGACTAAACCAGGACTAACCAGGACTAAACCAGGACTAAACCAGGACTAAACCAGGTCTGGTCTCATGTCGGCAGGTCTCGGGACAGTTCTTCTGATTTGGTGCAGTCGTCTTGTTTCCTTTTAACGCCACAAATATTGATCTAAAATGGAGAAATGCTGGGGTCAGTTTAAAGTAGCAGGGCACAGACTCATGGAGACAGTATTCCAGTTTGGGACAGAACATCTCCAGCCTGTTTTTTACGGGACAGCTCAGAATATGCAAATTGGTGCAACACTTTTCTTGGAAAGATCGTTACAAAGCGTCATGGAAAACAGACTCGTATTAAACACATCTGGAGACACAAGAAGGCGGACATTTTGAAAAGACGAGAAGTTTGACTCGATTTTCTTCGGTTTTCCTCGTTTGGGACAGTTGGAGAATGATGATGGTGATGATGATGATGATGGGGCAAAATCTGAGCGAAACATTTGGTTGTTTAGGAATAATTTAAAATATTTTAGAATTAAGAAAAGCGATGATTAAGTTTAGCCTCGTTTGCGTCATTCTCAGTGGGCGGACATTTTGAAAAGACTGGAAATTTGACTCGATTTTGCGTATCTCAGTTTGGGACAGTTGGTGTGGTGCAAAGCTGCTGCAGACCTGACGCATTTCACAGTGATATATAATTGAAAAGCAGGCTCCATAAATAGAACGAGGAAAGAGCCGTCCCATCGGAGGATAAGAGTTTGGATGTGACTGGGCTGGTTCTGGTTTGGGACGGTCCAGAAAGATCGACTGGGGCATTTAGACGTTTCAGTAAAAAATTATTTATAAATGATTTTTGAATCAGTGAAATCCACATTTGCAGGAAAAGAGGTTTAAACCAGGACTAAACCAGGACTAAACCAGGACTAAACCAGGATTAAACCAGGATTAAACCAGGATTAAACCAGGATTAAACCAGGATTAAACCAGGACTAAACCAGGACTAAACCAGGACTAAACCAGGACTAAACCAGGACTAAACCAGGATTAAACCAGGACTAAACCAGGACTAAACCAGGACTAAACCAGGATTAAACCAAGACTAAAACCAGGACTAAACCAGGACTAAACCAGGACTAAACCAGGACTAAAGCAGGACTAAAGCAGGACTAAACCAGGATTAAACCAGGGTTAAACCAGGATTAAACCAGGATTAAACCAGGACTAAACCAGGACTAAACCAGGATTAAACCAAGACTAAACCAGGACTAAACCAGGATTAAACCAGGACTAAACTAGGACTGAACCAGGATTAAACCAGGACTAAACCAGGACTAAACCAGGATTAAACCAGGACTAAACCAGGACTAAACCAGGACTAAACCAGGACTAAATCAGAACTAAACCAGGACTAAACCAGGACTAAACTGGGGACAAAATTATACTAGCGCAAACTAGGACAAAATTAGGTCTAAATCAGAAGTAAACCAGGACAATTCAGGACTAAACTAGGACTAAATTATACCAGTGTAAGTCAGGACTAAACCAGGTCTAATCCGGGACTAAATTAAAACCAAACCAGGACTAAATTGGGGACAAAATTATACCAGGGCAAATCAGGACTAACCCTGGACTAAACTAACCACATCGCCCCCTGCTGTCGACCGCTGGGAGCTGGATTCTGGTTTGGGACGTTGGAGGATGATGGTGCAAAACTGGTGCAGGCTGTAAACAACCCACCCCCACGCTCCTCTCCCCCACCCAGTCACCTCCACCACCCTCCACCCCTCCACCACCCACCACCCCTCCACCCCTCCACCCCTCCACCACCCCTCCACCCCTCCACCCCTACACCCCTCCACCACATTACGTTTTAAAATAATTACAGTAAAAATCATAAACACAATCAAAAGAACCGACCCGTTTGGAGATAAGGAGCCTGTGGGACTTGGCTGTATCCTGGTTTGGGACGGGTGGAGGAGGAGGGTGGAGGAGGTGGAGGAGGAGGAGGAGGAGGAGGAGGGAGGAGCATGACGAGGCACGTTTGGAGCGTAGTTTATGAAGTACAAATTAATTATGTATAATATTTAATTGCCTGGGAAGAAAAGAAAGAGTGACTGTTCCATTTCACAGAGTTTATTTCACATTTCACGTACTCCTCTTTCTCTCCTCTTTCTTCATCCCTTTCTCCTCTTTCATCTCTTTTCTGTTTCTCCTCTCTCTCTGCTTCAAACCCCTCTCTCCTTCTCTTCCCTTCTTTCTCTCTCTCTCCCCTCTCTCCTCTCCCTCCCTTCATCCCTTCCTCCCTCCTCGTCTATCAACCCTCCCTCTCTCTCTCTTGGCTTCAGACTCCTGTCTTCACCCTCCTTCCTCCTCTTCTATCTATCCTCTCTCTCTCTCTCCCTGCTTTAAACCTCCTCCTCCTC
>JAIEZT010000304.1:1573321-1668321 GCA_019594935.1 Periophthalmus modestus | reverse complement strand
ACTTTCACAACAACATTTTTAGCTTCTCCAAGAATCACCCGACGGAGACCAAGACTGGACTAAACCTCGTAGCACTGCGGAACTTTTTAGTGTCTGTCTCTGGGTTAGATCTGTGAAGCGGCAAGCCAGACAAGGTGTTTTTTTTCTAGCAAACAACACCAAAAATGCTATAAAGGTATAAAATCTCCAGGTAGTCTTGTTTGAGAAAAGTTACACACTGCATCTTTAAGCATTTTTGTTTGTTTTTACAATTGTGATTTTTGTCTCCTAGGAAACAAGACAAAGGAGGGAGTGACTGCATCAGTAAACACAGGTACAAAAAACTGAATAGTCATAGTTGTTGTCCCTGTTGTTCGTCTGAAATTATGACATCACACGTTTAAGTGGGACTAAACAGCTAAGCTCCGCCCACAGCCACATTTCAAATAGAGGTGCTAAACTGGGCGGGGTCTGGAGGATTAAAGGGGAGAGTGAGGGGGGAAGAGAGGCGGAGTCTGGAAGACTAAAAGGGAGAGGATGGGCGGAGTCTGGAGGACTAAAAAGGGAAGGAGGGGCGGAGTCTGGAGAAATAAAGGGGACAGTGAGGGTGGAGAAGAGGCGGAGTCTGGAGGACTAAAAGGGAGAGGAGGGGTGGAGTCTGGAAGACTAAGGGGGAGAGTGAGGGGGGAGGAGAGGCGGAGTCTGGAGGACTAAAAGGGAGAGGAGGGGCGGGGTCTGGAGGCCTAAAGAGGCGAGTGAGGGGGAGGAGGGGCGGAGTCTGGAGGACTAAAGAGGACAGTGAGGGGAGAGGAGGGGCGGAGTCTGGAGGACTAAAAGGGAGAGGAGGGGGAGGAGGGGCGGAGTCTGGAGGACTAAAAGGGAGAGGAGGAGCGGAGTCTGGAGGCCTAAAAGGGAGAGGAGGGGCGGGGTCTGGAGGACTAAAGGGGAGAGTGAGGGGGAGGAGGGGCGGAGTCTAGAGGTGTAAGGAACAGTGTGATTGGTTTAACAGATATTTACGCTTCAAACTCCCCCCTGCAGACAGATGTTTGTAATCAGAAACATCTGGAATCAGGGCAGTCCTGTGTGATGTCATGTAGTACTTGAAATCGTAGAGGCCACTGGGGGCAGCACACACTCAGATTTAGATGTTTTTGCTGCAAATTGACCTATAGTTTACACTAAAATTGCTGTGACAAAAGGTTAGGAATGGTAGATAATGCTATTAAAACACAATACACACAGTTTGTAGTGAATGAAAGTTGATTCAGTGTCTAGTTCCACTTTAAAGTCTTTAAAAACGTGGAGGAGCACTTTCTGGTATAATTTGCATAATACAAGACCTTTTAAGTTTGAATAATACATGATTTATGACCTGTTAATGTATCCAAATAAACTAATCTCATGTGACCTTGGGGCGCAGTGGCTAACAAGACCGTGGACCAGGCTAACATCGTCGCAGACACAACGGTTGCCGGGGCCAACGAGGTTTCCCAGGCAACGGTGGAGGGAGTCGAGAACGTCGCCGCGTCAGCCGGATACATCAACCAGGTTCGGGTTTCACTTTAATCAAGCCGTGAATCGATTCAGCTGTTAATTAGCCAGTCAATTATCCCATCAATCAATCGCCGAATAGCGCAGAACGGCAGCCACACTCTTGCCAGTCTGCCCCAGGGCGGGTGTGACGGCCGTGTGAACAAAATAATAAAGTTTGGGATTGAGTTGTTGCAGTGGACCAAACAGAAAGGTGTAAAAATAAGTTTACAAGGGTCAACTTAACGAGAATAGAACAAAATCAAAACTAACCCAACCAGACAAGAACAAAGGAGTTTAAATACAACAGGACTAGACCAAAATGACCACAAGGGGGCGGTACTACACTAAAAGATGAGCTAAAACTACAAACTTTGGCAATGTAAGAATAAGGCAAATAATTATAACTATACAGACAATAATAAGTGATTAATAAAATAACTTTAAGCAAGTCAAATTAGCAAAAATAAACTTAATACTGTCCTGTTACCCCCTTAGTCTTGGTCCAGGTGGGCTCTCCCAAGTCCTTATAAGGGCGTCCTTCCTCCTGCCCGACTCGTTTGCCTGGAAACTCAAAAGAAACAAGTTTAAGTAAATTTAGACAGATATTAACAAAAATGTGTGCACCTAAAATGAGAAAAAAATATGTAGAATATTTACAGTACTCAATGGTGTTATTAAGTAAAAGTACAGATACCGAAGCAAAGAAATACTCAAGTAAAAGTAAAAGTATCACATGAAAAAATCTACTAAAGTAAAACTATTAAATTACCTATTTAAAAATGAGTAAAAGTATTTCATGCAGATTTTCAGATCTAATGAAGCCTCAAATGTAAAGATTTTGATGAAGTTTGTTAAGCAGAAACAGTTGAATCAGTCGTTTTTTTTTTATCTCGTGTATTTGTATATTTTTGTTTTCTCAAATTATGAACGTGTTAAAAATAAACACTCACTTTTCAGCAGAAATACTTTTACTTTTTAGTCCTGTTCTCAAATGTAGTGGACTAGAAAGTACAGATACTGCTCTCAAATATAGGGAAGTAAAAGTATCTAGTTTAAAAACCCCTTAAGTAAAGTACAGATACCTTAAAAGTACTTAACCCTGGAGAACCCCCGGGGTCAAATTTGGCCACAATTAATTGCTGCTTCCCAAAATGAACAAACAAAAAAAAAGTCAAATTTAAATTCAAAAAATTCAAAAAGCCCAGAGTGCCACTTCTGGCCCTTGCATAGAGACACCTAGTGGACGAATATTGAACTAAAATGAGCCAGAGTGGTAGAGACGAAGATGGCTGACCACATGTTTTGTTAAAATTGTGTTGTTGTTTTTTTTGTTAATCTTTTTTAGTAATAGCTTGCAAAATATCTAGAAGTACGTTTTATATTCTTTTTGGATAAATTAGCAAGACCAATGGGTCAAATTTGGCCCTGATCCTAAATTAGGGAATAAAAAAAGTGGATATTTTGGTGTTGAACTTATAGCAGTAATTTAATGCAATGTTTATAATTTTCCAAAGGAGAAAAGGGTTCTTGGGTTAAGTTCCAGGGTTACGTGCAGTACTTCACTACTTTTACTGTTGCGTTCCACCACTGGTTGTCAATATAAATACTTTCCAACTCGTCTGAAATATTCTGTTCATTTCCACAAAACTTATATATATAAATAAGTTGTGTGAATGAGGTTTTTTGTTTTACTTCCTAGATCCAATTAATATAATGTGTCTTAACAACATAAACATCTTAAAAACTCAGAAAAGAAAGTAAAACAACCCAAAACTCACATGTACAGTATTTTGCACTGAACTGATTTGTTTGCAGAGCACTTCCTGTTGTGATTCTCATGGTTTTCGTGTTCTTGTGTGTGATTTGTCCTGATAGGAGGAGCCAGTATACGAGGTGTCTGTGGGAGTTTTGCATGAACTTTAGACAAAAACATTAAGAAGCATCGTTCTATATCGTAAAGTTTGGATGACCCTGGTTACCGTGGTTACCCTGCATGCAGTTAACTGTAGGCTAGCATAAAATAGCAATATGTAGAGTAAAGAGAAAGAGTTGTTGACTGGTTTAGATCAGTGGTTCTCAGCCTTTTTCAATACACACAAACAAAATAATATAATATAATGTCGAATAAAGCTCCTATGTTACACAAAACTGACTCTTCTGAGCTTTAACACGTGTTCTAACGCCGTTTCCTCCTCAAAAACAGACCTCGAGTTGTGTTTTGTTTCATTCAAGCATGTTTGTCCACATTTCCGAAGCTCAAAATGCTCTGTTCCACCTTGTGATGTCATGAAGTGGTAGTTTTTTCAAGTTAACAGCTCCTTTTTACCTTTAGTTCAGTAGAGATCGGCCAGTTCCAGAGCTGAAATGATCCAAATGATTCTAGTGAAGGTGTGTGGAGTTTAAAAACACAGTGGAGCACTTCCTGATGACATCACAAGGTGGAACAGAGTGTTTTCAGTTTAAACTCAGCCTAAATATGCAGCTTTTGTGTGTTAAACATGTGTGAATGAAACAAAATATGCCTCCAGGTCTGTTTGTGACGAGGAAACAACATTAGAACAGATCAGACAATAGTGTAAAATGGTCCCTTTTTAGTTTAGTTTTTAGGCCAAACAAATAAGAATTTACCTTTAAAGCAAAATTTTAGGGGTGTCCCTAAAATGCCTCATATTGAAAGTCACAATATGTAACTTTTGTGCCAAAAAACAGACCAATAATGATGTTTTCTTTTTCATTTTGGTTGTTTAATGCTCTGAAAAACATGTGTCCTTACTCTGAGCGGGCTTGCAACTCCACAAACCTGACTCTTATTTGGCCTTTTCCTGCTTGTTTCCATGGAAATGTTGTTTCTCTGGGTATAATCTCCTACAGCAGGGGTCTCAGACTCGCGGCCCACGGGCCAATTGCGGCCCTCGGGCCTGTAGTTTGCGGCCCCCGCTTTGATATGAAACTTTAATGTTAATGCGGCCCGCGGGTTTGACATGTGTGGCACTTTACAGTGTTGTGTGCGGAGCTGAACGAATCTACCAATCACGGTGTATATGGCTCTGGGGGCGGGACATCGGCCGGGTTTGATGCAGAGAAACATTTCTCATTGAGTGAAAGTTACTGTAGCGCTGCCATGGAGTGTTTTCTTCTGTGCCTGGTGCCTCGTTTCTATTGAGCACATGCCACATTCGTCCGAGCGCGTTGCGTTCACAACACAACGCTGTTCAGTGGGATATTACACATATATAAATGTACATAAATATATTCATATATTAACACACGCACGTCAACGGCACTTAGAAAGTTCATATGAGGTCTCTCTCTGACAAAATAAATCAAAGTGATGGTTATGTGGTGGGATAAAAGAAAAGTAAAGAGCTCAGTGCTCCTCCCGTGTCTGCGTCACATAGTGACACCTGTGCAACCGCAATAACAGTCCCCGGTAACCCGGACCAATTATAGGGTCGCACCGTTATTTGTCGGTCGTTGGCCGTGTCCCAATTCGCCTCATGCACAGTACACTTTGAAGTGCTGTTCAAAGTGCCCAGCCAACGACGGGTGCTCCTCCGCCTTCGTGCTGAAATGGGACTGGGAGATAGTCTGCGGTCACATAGTGGCGCCGGTCCATCGGCAATAACAGTCCCCGGTAACCCGGAACAATTATAGGGTCGCACCGTCAGACAAGCTTTAACATTTTATCATATTTCTCTCTTTTTTAAACACTCTCAAAGTTCAAACCTTCGTAGATAAAAAAAAATGAGCACAGTATTATAGAAAGACGCCAAATACTATACTGTGCTGTAAATAAAAATGACTTTTTTTTTGGGGGGGGGGGGGGGGGGGGGGGGGGGGGGGTGCGGCCCAGCCTCACCCCGACTCTGCCTCCAGCGGCCCCCAGCTAATTTGAGTTTGAGACCCCTGTCCTACAGCATGGCAAAAAAGCATACCTATCGCCATGGAGAATGTTCCGAAGTATGGTTTTAACTTTCTGTTTCCATGGGATCATGTAGGTGATGTGCCGCCTGCAGAAAGTTACGTACTGTACCTTTAAGCCTCGTATTTAATAAAGAGATTCCCCAAATGACCTGCCCCTGAAATGAGCTGAGAGCCACTGTCTTTAGAAATAAAAAGATTGATTAATTTAACTTTGAAGGGAACAAAATGATTAACGATGAGCTTTAACCCTCAAAGTTCAAGACTGTGATTAAAATGAACGAAACTTAAACATTTTGAAAGGACGAGACGAGCAGCTTTGAGCAGAGTAACGTGAGCTGTAAGGCCGAACACAGCTCTCAGCATGTGCCAGTGAACATGTGTCTTGAGGGCTAAAGCTAACGATGCTAAAGCAAAGTATGTCAATGCACAATAAACATGCTAACACGCTAACACGCTATCTAAATGTTTGACGCCGTGAAGCTCCAGTGAACAGCCACTGACTGACAGCATGATCTGAGCTCATTTTCAAATACACGACGGCGTTTATTTTTATTTTAGGAGGTAAGTTATTAAGAACTAGAACTGCGCACTAGAACACATTTCGTTTATAGACTCTGTGAAGAAGTGGACTAAGTGAGTGTGACGTCACCCACAGCGTCCAGCTCCAGCCAAATGAAGCTAATCGAGGCTAGAGCAGTTATAGTGGTTAATTTGGAGCAAAGTTACATATTAGGAAGTCCGACCGCGAGTATCATAGCAACCAAAGAGCCAATCTGGAGCGAGGCGGTGGAAGGTAACGCCCCTTCCCGCTCACACCTCTGGTTTAGCAGGGAGACGGCACTTAGCAACGCTGTCACTCAAACCTGTTGCTAACGCTAGCAGGTAGTTGCTGCTGGTCCTAAATGTTCGTATTAACCCACTCTACGTGATCCTAGTGTTTCTAATTTGATATTTTGTCTGCGATTCAAGATATGAAAATTCATAACAGACCAATCAGGCGCCTTCTTTCACCAAGATCCGTCCCGCTAGCGTTAGCAACAGGTTTGACTGACACTGTTGCTAAGCGCCCAGTCTGTGCTAAACCAGTGGTCCGGGCGGGAAGGGGCGTTACCTTTAACAGCCTCGCTCTTGATTGGCTCTTTGGTTGCTATGATACTCTCGAAATTCTACTCCAAATTAGCCGCTATAACTGCTAGCCTCGACGAGCATCATTTGACTGGAGTCCACATCTTTATACGTCTATGGCAAAAAGTAGCATATTCACATTTGTGTTAGCCTCTCTAAAATATCTCTAAAATATAAAATACCAGTGCAAAGAAAAAATCCCGCAGTTCCACCTGTTCTGTGTAAGTATTTTTCGTGACAGGGCGACACACTGTACTTACTCAGGCTCTATTTTTACATTTAAACAGGAAGTGTGTCTGTAGCTGTCAGCCAATCACAGCCTGACACTTTTACCTCTCAACCAATCAGCTTTCAGGTTGTTCATATCAACGCATTCTCTCTCCCCTCCTTCATCCAGCCATTACAGCAAAGTGCAGCAACTCGTGTCATCTCCACCGCAGCAGCAGAACCCTCAGCCTCCTCAGCCTCTCCATCTCCTCTTCACCGTTACCTGTGTCAAGACCCCAAAAAGGACATTTTATTTTATCTATGACAAGCTGTTTACTGTTTAAAGGGCCTATATTACACAAAATGGACTCTTGTGAGGTTTAAGTCATGTTATAATGTTTTGTTTCCTTCACACGTTTGAGTAACCCTTTATTATTAGTCTGTCTCCATCTCCAAACCTCAAAACGCTCTGTTCCACCTTGTGATGTCATCAAGTGGTAATTTTCAAGCTAGCATCTACCTATTTTACCTTTAGTCGAGATTGGCAATCCCAGGGCTGAAATCATCTAAATAATTCTAATGAAAGGTGCGTGGAGTTTAAAAACACAGTCTGTTTTTGCACTTCCTGTATTACCACATGATGACATCACAAGGTGGAACAGAGCGTTTTCAGTTTGAGAGAAAAACTCAGCCTAAATATGAAGAATTTGTTTGTTAAACACGTGTGAATGAAACAAAAAACACAACTCCAGGTCTGTTTGTGAGGAGGAAACATTAGAACAGAGAAATAGCGTAATATCGGCCCTTTAATAAATAAATCAAATAAATAAAGTCTCCCCTCTGCATGTGTGTTTGGTGCCTGAAGCCTATAACAGCATTTGCAATATTAACCAGTTTAAGCTCAACGGGGCTGTGTAATCTGTGGTTTATATATTGCGTTTGTGTATTTTGCAGGGAGAGTACGGAGGAATGGAGCAGGGTGGTCAAGGAGGAGAGGTAAGACAGACAAATATATATTAAAATGTGTGTAGTGTGTGGATATTAGTTAGCATGTAGCTGGTTAGCTTCTGCGATGACTTTGAACTCTTGGAATTTTTCAAAATGTCTGTCTGAAAAATGAAGCGAAAATTTACTTCCGGACCTGGAATGGATGGGACTGTTGGGCTTCATTACCTGAAAAGACAAGTTTCTTTGGTGAACAAAGTAATTCAGTTCAGTTTACAGATGTTAAAATCACAATACAACAAATCAAAACATGAATAATCGTCATGAAACTAACATTAAAAGAGAAGAGTGTGGAACATTTTGTGTTGCCTGTGATCCAGATCACACAATACTCCAATACTTTAGAAAATGTGGGTCTGGTCACAGTCGCATCTCCTCGAGTTCAGACGGGCGTGATTGACAGGTGAATTAGCCAATCAGGGACTCACATGATCCGCCCTATCAAAACAAAATGGCTGCTTATGAGGAAAAATAAGGAATAAAATATCATGAGGGACATCTGAGGTGCGAGACATTTGATTTTGAAAAGAGTCACTGACATAAACCAATAAATCAGTCTGGAGGCAGCGGTGGCTCAGCTGGTAGAGTGTTGGTAGTTCAAATCCCACGCTCAACATAAACATCACTGGTTGAGCGCTCAGATTCATGGACCCACAGGTTGATGGTGCGATTCCAGCTCCCACATATGAATGCCGCTGTTGTGTCCTTGGGCAAGACACTTAACCCAGTCTCTTGCCCAAAGGCTGTGTGTGGGTGAGTGGTTCCTTGATGTAAAGCGCTGCCTTGAAGGTGGAAAAGAGCTATATACAGGGTGGCCCAAAAGTCACTGACACTTTTAAATCTTCAGTAGCTCCTTTAATTCTTAAGTCACACTCACCAAATTTTAGCAGTAGATAAACTGAACCTTCCCAGATTTTTGGCAATATATACGGTTATAATTGTTCACTTACACTTAAACTTATCACTACTTAAACTAGGGGAAGTAAAAATGACCAAATTTTCTTATTTGATCCTCGATGTTACATTTTAAGTGGTTTATTGTTTGAGGTTTATTCACAAACACCTTTTCTTTAAGCCCCACAGGAAGAAATCAGGACTAGTCAGGTCTGTGGAGATCACATACTGCCCCCTGTCTTTGAAAAACACTTATTATTCCTTTAATGGCATTTACGCTTGGGGCATCTCTGGTATTAAAATGTCGACGGTAACACCGCTGGGTTTGTGAATTTGACCCATGTGACTCAAAGTACCACTGTACAATGAGGGTTCGTTCCTCGGTGCTGTATTTGCTCAGATTAATGTGGGAAGGGTCGTTCTAAATGCTCTGAAAAAATACAAGAAAAATATTTAGCAACAAAAGAGTTATGGATTTTTTTTCAACTGTCAGTGACTTTTGGGCCGCCCTGTAAAATATGACTATTTACGATATCGCTCTTGATTTGTCAGGCAGTGTTTTAAAGATGATTGGCCGATAACACTTCGGATGTGCCAGAGGAATGTTCTTATGTTACTTTCATTTACTTATCTGACTTATTCCGTTGCATCTCTTCTCTTCTCCGCAGGGATACTAGCTCACCCACCTCAGGACCCCCTCCTCGCCCGTGCCCTCGCCTTGCTGTACCAGACTCCAGATGTTCAGCATATTTTTTGTGACTTTATCGAACCAAATCTACAAAAAAAAAACAGACTTTTCTTGGTGTCGCTCCTCTGCCTCTGAATACCTCCACATTACATCATCACAAGCCCAGCAGAAGCAGCCAACAGCTAGCACCCAAGTATTTTTCTTGCCTTTAAAAGTCCTCGAATTTTCTTGCAGCTTGTAGCTTTCTCCCCGTGTCACTGTGTCGTAATCCTGTTGTAATTCGCCTCCATGCTAAACCTTTTGAGACGCTTCACTTGCTAACACGCCTAAAAGAAAGTCTCTAAGTGCAATGAAGAAGTAGCTATGTGATGCACCCTGGGACGCCATATTGGAAGTGGTGAATTATGGGTAAACAATGATTTATCTTAAAAGTAATCAGATTAAACCTTACTGACCCTTACCTGGCAGTACAGATAGCGTCGATTTCGCTTTGACTCTGCAAAATCTGGACATTTGGCTTACGTTTCACCTTCTTATGTCTTCGAAAAGACTCCCTGGACAAAAATAGACTTAATAAATCCCTGTATTTATAACTTTTACTGATGCTGACATCGCGAAATTGATGAAATAGTGACAAAAAAATTGCTAATGTGCAGATGCTGTAGCCAATTAGCAGCTAACTCACTCACGTCAATGTAAAAAACACGCATTTGGTAACGTTATAATGTTGTAAAGCAAACATTTTAACTTAAAATCACAATATTAGTAGCGGGAATGTAGCGCTTGATTAGCTGCTAGCCCGTTTAGCTGCAAAAATCAACTTTGTAACCTTAAAAACTCCCTTAAAACTTGTTCATTATGTCCGACGTTGTTAGTTTCTATGGGAACGTTCAACCACTTTCCTCGGGTTTGGAGGTGCATGCTGGGATTGCGTGACGACAACTGCAGGAGCTCTATTATAAACTTTGACCCTGTACCAAAAACGCAGAACAAAACAGCAGCGAATGTAAAACAACAACAGGGATATCGCATCGAGAAAACCACAAACCAGCCGAATTAAGGATAACACCCAGTAAAACCAAGTGCTAATGTCTAGCTAGCATGTAGCCTATAATCTAAAGTAGACGTAAAGAAACCTAGCAAGAATGTTTACTGGATTTGTACCTGATAACTGCATGTATTGTACAGGTCCTATTATATAACATTAGTAGCCACATAGTCCATTCAGGCTAGCATTACAGACTATAGCCTTGTTAGCATAGCATTTACTAGCTCTAACCCCGAACTAAAGGGAAGGATACAGTATATTGTGTATGTTTTTTATACCAAGATACTAAAATTCATATTAATGCCTCTGAATAAATATATTAATTCAAAATAACAAAGCTAACTATATTAAAAGCAATGTACAATTAGCCGATATGCTAACATGCTAACATCTTAATCAAATTTAACTAGCAATTCTATGTAGCATGATTGCTTTATTGGTGAGCTAACAAAACTGACAAAAATCCAACAGTAATATTTATGATCTTTACCAAAAACGAACTGCGTAAGAAGAAATTTGATTTATATAAACGATAAAGATCATTTTCTTGTCAAAAAAAACATTTAAATGAATAATTAACCATCGCTGTCCAAAAGAAATCAGGTAATAGAAATGACAACGGCGCAGAACTGGTGAATGTTGGCTAACCTCTTCTAACAAATGCTAAAAATGCTAACGTATGCTAACACCAACCCCGCGCACAGGTGTTCAAAACAGTTTTAATCCACAGCGGCTAAATTAGCTGTTTTAATTTGGCCTCACTCTGACCAAAGAATGAGGACAGACAAATAAAAAGTTCCAACGTGTGGCATTTGGGTCCGTACTCAAACTATTCACGGGTTTCATCACGGTGAAAATGTTGCCGTGGCGATAAAAAATTTAAAACAACATAAACCATCTTGAGAAAAGGTCGTGTTGCATATTCACGGGTTTCAGACGCACAAATCCGTCCTGATTTGAAGGACTTTGTGAGGACCCGTAAAGACGACCTTTCTCCATTCAAAAGTGATCATATTTTGATTTGAATTGCTTAGTTGCTATGACAACGGCGCGAATACCAAGAAACTGAAACTCATGAATATCACGTATCACGATATCAGGAAGTAGCCTCAATATCTATGCAATAAAAAAGTCATCACCTAAACTAATAAAGAAATAATTTAACACTTAAATATGGACAAAATTATGGTTTGCAGTGCGCTAACTTAACCTTTCCTCATGAGGCCAAGCTAGCTTACGATTGTAGAGATGGGTGAAGCTGGTTTAGCTTGATAGATCGGTTCATGTTTTGTTAAACGCTGCATTGTAAAAACAAACTGCAAAGTAATTGTTATACTGTTTGTTTTACCTAATGATGGGGCCTAGTGATGGTGCTTGAAAAGAATTACTGACTTTACAAGACATAAAAAATGTATTATAAAAGCTCATTTCTTCAGTAGTTACAGATGAGACGATACTACAGGGTGACCAGACGTCCCCGTTTACCCAGGACAGTCCCAGTTTTGACCCCTGTGCCCCATGTCCCAGCAGATTTATTCAAAACCAGTGATTTGTCCAAGTTTTATACAAGAAATATCATATAATGCACATGTGTCAAACTCAAGGCCCGTGGGCCAAATGTGGCCCTCCACATGATTTCACGTGGCCCTCGACAGGGTAAATTAAAAGGTCTGATGGTCTTAAAATGTCATTTTATCAGGACATACAGTCACACAGCCATATTTTTACATCTAGGCAAATGCATATGCAATATTTGTAACTTGAGTAAGTAATAAATACAGAAACAGTTGATTAACAAGTTAAAAAAAGTAGATTTATTTTACATCTGGCCCTTTGAAGGCAGCCATTTTGCTGATGTGGCCCTTGATGACGCCCCTGATATAATGGATCGAGAGGTTAATAATGTTCTTATTTATCATCACCAACCGCCCCGACCCGGTGTGTCGCAGGTTTCATTTTTGGTTAGACTCAGTGGGTCAGAACCATCCATTTGTTTAATAAAAAACTGTAGATAAGTAGATGTAATATTGACGGTGATGTTAGCTCGTGAAGCATCTCTGTTTTATTTGAAGCCAATGGAAACTAAAGCCTGCATGTTGCCTTATCACTTACACACGACACTTATTGTAACACAAAAACACACCGCACACACAAAATACACAACAAACACATTTAAGTTCAAAGTAGATTCCCTGATTTTATAAACTGTGCCGGACTCAATAAATTGTTTTGTTCAAATCCACCAAGGTTTGACTTTTTGTACAAACTAAATAAGTGAAGAGCCAGAAACTGAACTACTCCAGTGAGAATAATTCAAAGTGTAATGAGGCTAAAATGACAATGTCATGTCAGTATAAAAGTATCAAAGTGACCTGCAGAAATGTGCCTCATTTCTCTTTAAAAATGATAAAACCTCATTAAATCAAACCATCTTGTGCCTCAAATTTTAAAGATGTTAAATTGTTGATGTTTTAATGTAGGTCCATCACAAATTATATAGAACCATCACACTCTTAGTTTTACTTTTAGTTTAGTTTACGTTTCCTGTAAATGATCACACTTAGTTTTACTTTTAGTTTAGTTTACGTTTCCTGTAAATGATCACACTGGTTACACCACATTCCTTAAGCCTAAACCCCATAATAAAGATCATTAATTTATATCCACACCTCACTCACTACACTATTCATTCTATTCAGAAGTTAAGTCGACTTAAACAACAGAATGTTCCACAGATGAGAGCTGTGTCCATCTACAAACTCACCTCTTCATGATACATGTGTATGAACATGACCTCGACGCTTGTGGTTAACCCTGGACATCTTTGAAAATCAGATATAAACACCCATTTTTACCAGATCATCATGTACTAATCTAGTACTTTAATAGTACTTTAATACTTACAGTATATACACTCACCTTAAGGATTATTAGTTACACCTGTTCAATTTCTCCTTATTGCAATTATCTAATCAACCAATCACATGGCAGTTGCTTCAATGCATTTAGGGGTGTGGTCCTGGTCAAGACAATCTCCTGAACTCCAAACTGAATGTCAGAATGGGAAAGAAAGGTGATTTAAGCAATTTTGAGCGTGGTGTGGTTGTTGGTGCCAGACGGTCTGAGTATTTCACAATCTGCTCAGTTACTGGGATTTTCACGCACAACCATTTCTAGGGTTTACAAAGAATGGTGTGAAAAGGGAAAAACATCCAGTATGCGGCAGTCCTGTGGAGGAGAATGGGCCGAGTGATTCAAGCTAATAGAAGAGCAACGTTGACTGAAATAACCACTCTTTACAACCGAGGAATTCAGCAAAGCATTTGTGAAACCACAACATGCACAACCTTGAGGCGGATGGGCTTCAACAGCAGAAGACTCCACCGGGCACCACTCATCTCCACTACAAATAGGAAAAAGAGGTAACAATTGCACGAGCTCACCAAAATTGGACAGTTGAAGACTGGAAAAATGTTGCCTGGTCTGATGACTCTCGATTTGTGTTGAGACATTCAAATGGTAGAGTCAGAATTTGGCGTAAACAGAATGAGAACATGGATCCATCATGCCTTGTTACCACTGTGCAGGTGGTGGTGGTGGTGTAATGGTGGGGGATGTTTTCTTGGCACACTTTAGGTCCCTTAGTGCCAATTAGGCATCGTTTAAATGCCACGGGGCTACCGGAACATTGTTTCTGACCATGTCCATCCTTCATGACCATGTACCCATCCTCTGAGGGCTACTTCCAGCAGGGATAATGCACCATGTCATAAAGCTCCAATAATTTCAAATTGGTTTCTTGAACATGACAATGAGTTCACTGAACTACAATGGCCCCACAGTCACCAGATCTCAGCCCGATAGAGCATCTTTGGGATGTGGTGGAACGGGAGCTTCGTGCCCTGGATGTGCATCCCACAAATCTCCAACAACTGCAAGATGCTCCGATCAATATGGGCCAACATTTCTAAAGAAGCTTTCAGCACCTTGTTGAATCAATGCCATGTAGAATTAAGGCAGCTCTGAAGGCGAAAGGGGGTCAAACACCGTATTAGTCTGGTGTTCCTAATAATCCTTCAGGTGAGTGTAAATATACAATAACCAGGACCATTGTCATTTTCTTTCATTTACAAATCTTTTCCAAGCACAAAAACACAGGCAGCATGTAGCTCCATATTATTTAAGCTAATTACTGAAAAGGTTTCTTATAAAATACTAACCTGGGCAGATCTCTCTATGGTGTAGACCTGAGTCTGAGAGAACAATGTCCTTCTCTGATGCCCCTAAAAAAACATTTAAAAGAAGCTGTAAAAGAGGCAGTATTACTGTTTTCACTGGATTCAACAGACGGGGAGATAAATGTCCTGCAACAACAGAACAAATACATTTGTGTGGAGGGCGAAGATATTATGAGATTTCACACAAAACTCCATTTGGTCAATAACAATCATAAAAGTGAATGAAAACTATGTTGTATTTTTAACCGTGTTGCCATGGTGACCAGTGTTGGGCATCTTACTTCAAAAATTTAATTAGTTATAGTTACAAGTTACTTCTCCCAAAAGGTAACTAAGTTACCATTGTAGTTACTTTTTTGGAGAAGTAACTAGTTACTAGGCAAAGTAACTATGCCGTTACTTACTTTGTTAAAACAATAAAAACACAACAGATGTGAACCTTTAACATTTATTTCACTTTAACAGATTGTAATTATATTGTATTTGTTTAAAGTGATTCATATGTGACACCAGCCTGGAAACTTTAGTCACATTTAAAACATATGTCCATGTCAAATATGTGGCAGTAGTTTGTGTAAAGTTGGAGGAGGAGGCGCCGTGCGTCAGGGCGTCACGTTTCTCATCAAAACTCAACTCGGACCCAATCAGCTGTCAATGCACGTGTGACAGGACACCATTTCCCATCATGCATTGAGCGTTTGTAGTCCATGCAGGCGGCCGCAGTCGGTGGAGCTGCTGCGCTCGCCTTGCTCAAAAACTGCGGCTGTGTCCCAATTCGCCAAATGCACCGTTCGATGTTCAAAGTGCGGGTCGAAGCACCGCCCGACTTAAATGCCCCGTTCGAGCCGCGGATTCAAGGCACTTTGGTTAATTGAGACACGGCTGCGTCGGCCTCACTCTCACGAGATTATCTGCGCCTCATCTCAAACAAGCCTCTCACCCCGAGCCTCTTTCACCAGAGAAACACAACAGCTGCAGCTCCTCGTCTGAGAGACTCTGATGAAGAGCAGAGTGAACTGAAGTAATAGTAACGCGCCACATTTTACTGTCAGTAACGGTAACGGCGCTGGGACGCTGGGAAAAGTAATTAGTTAAATTACTCCGTTAGTGAAAAAACAACACGTTAGTAACGCCGTTAATGTTTAACGCCGTTGTTCCCAACACTGATTGTGACGCACAAAAGCACCGATTTTATCCAATAACACGACACGTGTGTTCGATGCCGCTTGCGGCTTTTTATTTCTAATATTTATAAAACTGCACTGTGCCCAATTTTTCACTGTCTAAAATGAAATACTTGTGTTTTTCATGTTAAAACGTTTTCCTAAGTTATCCTCACTCACCTTATGCATCTGATCATCCACTGAGTTTATAAGTGCTTCTACAGCTCAGCAGTGAGAGCTGAGTTTACTGTTACGGTAAAGTTACAACTGGCCATAGTGTGGACAATTTTAAAAACAACATAAACCATCCTGAGAAAAGGTCGTGCTGCATATTCACGGGTTTCAGACGCACAAAAATCGTCCTGATTTGAAGGACTTTGTGAGGACCCGTAAAGACGACCTTTCTCCATTCAAAAGTGATCATATTTTGATTTGAATTGCTTAGTTGCTATGACAACGGCGCGAATACCAAGAAACTGAAACTCATGAATATCACGTATCACGATATCAGGAAGTAGCCTCAATATCTATGCAATAAAAAAGTCATCACCTAAAATAATAAAGAAATAATTTAACACTTAAATATGGACAAAATTATGGTTTGCAGTGCGCTAACTTAACCTTTCCTCATGAGACCAAGCTAGCTTACGATTGTAGAGATGGGTGAAGCTGGTTTATCTTGATAGATCGGTTCATGTTTTGTTAAACGCTGCATTGTAAAAACAAACCGCAAAGTAATTGTTATACTGTTTGTTTTACCTAATGATGGGGCCTAGTGATGGTGGTTGAAAAGAATTACTGAAATTAATTATAAAAGTTATCTCATTTTCTTAGTAGTTACAGATGAGACGATACTACAGGGTGACCAGACGTCCCCGTTTACCCAGGACAGTCCCAGTTTTGACCCCTGTGTCCCATGTCCCAGCAGATTTATTCAAACCCAGTGATTTGTCCAAGTTTTATACAAGAAATATCATATATGGATCGAGAGGTTAATAATGTTCTTATTTATCATCACCAACCGCCCCGACCCGGTGTGTCGCAGGTTTCATTTTTGGTTAGACTCAGTGGGTCAGAACCATCCATTTGTTTAATAAAAAACTGTAGATAAGTAGATGTAATATTGACGGTGATGTTAGCTCGTGAAGCATCTCTGTTTTATTTGAAGCCAATGGAAACTAAAGCCTGCATGTTGCCTTATCACTTACACACGACACTTATTGTAACACAAAAACACACCGCACACACAAAAATACACAACAAACACATTTAAGTTCAAAGTAGATTCCCTGATTTTATAAACTGTGCCGGACTCAATAAATTGTTTTGTTCAAATCCACCAAGGTTTTGACTTTTTGTACAAACTAAATAAGTGAAGAGCCAGAAACTGAACTACTCCAGTGAGAATAATTCAAAGTGTAATGAGGCTAAAATGACCAATGTCATGTCAGTATAAAAGTATCAAAGTGACCTGCAGAAATGTGCCTCATTTCTCTTTAAAAATGATAAAACCTCATTAAATCAAACCATCTTGTGCCTCAAATTTTAAAGATGTTAAATTGTTGATGTTTTAATGTAGGTCCATCACAAATTATATAGAACCATCACACTCTTAGTTTTACTTTTAGTTTAGTTTACGTTTCCTGTAAATGATCACTCTTAGTTTTACTTTTAGTTTAGTTTACGTTTCCTGTAAATGATCACACTGGGTTACACCACATTCCTTAAGCCTAAACCTCACAATAAAGATCATTCATTTATATCCACACCTCACTACACTATTCATTCTATTCAGAAGTTAAGTCGACTTAAACAACAGAATGTCCACAGATGAGAGCTGTGTCCATCTACAAACTCACCTCTTCATGATACATGTGTATGAACATGACCTCGACGCTTGTGGTAACCCTGGACATCTTTGAAAATCAGATATAAACACCCATTTTTACCAGATCATCATGTACTAATCTAGTACTTTAATAGTACTTTAATACTTACAGTATATACACTCACCTTAAGGATTATTAGTTACACCTGTTCAATTTCTCCTTATTGCAATTATCTAATCAACCAATCACATGGCAGTTGCTTCAATGCATTTAGGGTGGGTCCTGGTCAAGACAATCTCCTGAACTCCAAACTGAATGTCAGAATGGGAAAGAAAGGTGATTTAAGCAATTTTGAGCGTGGTGTGGTGTTGGTGCCAGACGGTCTGAGTATTTCACAATCTGCTCAGTTACTGGGATTTTCACGCACAACCATTTCTAGGGTTTACAAAGAATGGTGTGAAAAGGGAAAAACATCCAGTATGCGGCAGTCCTGTGGAGGAGAATGGGCGAGTGATTCAAGCTAATAGAAGAGCAACGTTGACTGAAATAACCACTCTTTACAACCGAGGAATTCAGCAAAGCATTTGTGAAACCACAACATGCACAACCTTGAGGCGGATGGGCTTCAACAGCAGAAGACTCCACCGGGCACCACTCATCTCCACTACAAATAGGAAAAAAGAGGTAACAATTGCACGAGCTCACCAAAATTGGACAGTTGAAGACTGGAAAAATGTTGCCTGGTCTGATGACTCTCGATTTGTGTTGAGACATTCAAATGGTAGAGTCAGAATTTGGCGTAAACAGAATGAAAACATGGATCCATCATGCCTTGTTACCACTGTGCAGTGGTGGTGGTGGTGTAATGGTGTGGGGGATGTTTTCTTGGCACACTTTAGGTCCCTTAGTGCCAATTAGGCATCGTTTAAATGCCACGGGGCTACCGGAACATTGTTTCTGACCATTTCCATCCTTCATGACCATGTACCCATCCTCTGATGCTACTTCCAGCAGGATAATGCACCATGTCATAAAGCTCCAATAATTTCAAATTGGTTTCTTGAACATGACAATGAGTTCACTGTACTACAATGGCCCCACAGTCACCAGATCTCAACCCGATAGAGCATCTTTGGGATGTGGTGGAACGGGAGCTTCGTGCCCTGGATGTGCATCCCACAAATCTCCAACAACTGCAAGATGCTCCGATCAATATGGGCCAACATTTCTAAAGAAGCTTTCAGCACCTTGTTGAATCAATGCCATGTAGAATTAAGGCAGCTCTGAAGGCGAAAGGGGGTCAAACACCGTATTAGTCTGGTGTTCCTAATAATCCTTCAGGTGAGTGTAAATATACAATAACCAGGACCATTGTCATTTTCTTTCATTTACAAATCTTTTCCAAGCACAAAAAACACAGGCAGCATGTAGCTCCATATTATTTAAGCTAATTACTGAAAAGGTTTCTTATAAAATACTAACCTGGGCAGATCTCTCTATGGTGTAGACCAAGTCTGAGAGAACAATGTCCTTCTCTGATGCCCCTAAAAAAACATTTAAAAGAAGCTGTTAAAAGAGGCAGTATTACTGTTTTCACTGGATTCAACAGACGGGGAGATAAATGTCCTGCAACAAACAGAACAAATACATTTGTGTGTGTGTGGAGGGCGAAGATATTATGAGATTTCACACAAAACTCCATTTGGTCAATAACAATCATAAAAGTGAATGAAAACTATGTTGTATTTTTAACCGTGTTGCCATGGTGACCAGTGTGTGGGCATCTTACTTCAAAAATTTAATTAGTTATAGTTACAAGTTACTTCTCCCAAAGGTAACTAAGTTACCATTGTAGTTACTTTTTTGGAGAAGTAACTAGTTACTAGGCAAAGTAACTATGCCGTTACTTACTTTGTTAAAACAATAAAAACACAACAGATGTGAACCTTTAACATTTATTTTCACTTTTAACAGATTGTAATTATATTGTATTTGTTTAAAGTGATTCATATGTGACACCAGCCTGGAAACTTTAGTCACATTTAAACATATGTCCATGTCAAATATGTGGCAGTAGTTTGTGTAAAGTTGGAGGAGGAGGCGCCGTGCGTCAGGGCGTCACGTTTCTCATCAAAAACTCAACTCGGACCCAATCAGCTGTCAATGCACGTGTGACAGGACACCATTTCCCATCATGCATTGAGCGTTTGTAGTCCATGCAGGCGGCCGCAGTCGGTGGAGCTGCTGCGCTCGCCTTGCTCAAAAACTGCGGCTGTGTCCCAATTCGCCAAATGCACCGTTCGATGTTCAAAGTGCGGGTCGAAGCACCGCCCGACTTAAATGCCCCGTTTCGAGCCGCGGATTCAAGGCACTTTGGTTAATTGAGACACGGCTGCGTCGGCCTCACTCTCACGAGATTATCTGCGCCTCATCTCAAACAAGCCTCTCACCCCGAGCCTCTTTCACCAGAGAAACACAACAGCTGCAGCTCCTCGTCTGAGAGACTCTGATGAAGAGCAGAGTGAACTGAAGTAATAGTAACGCGCCACATTTTACTGTCAGTAACGGTAACGGCGTTGGGACGCTGGGAAAAGTAATTAGTTAAATTACTCCGTTAGTGAAAAAACAACACGTTAGTAACGCCGTTAATGTTTAACGCCGTTGTTCCCAACACTGATTGTGATGCACAAAAGCACCGATTTTATCCAATAACACGACACGTGTGTTCGATGCCGCTTGCGGCTTTAATTTCTAATCTTTATAAAACTGCACTGTGCCCAATTTTTCACTGTCTAAAATGAAATACTTGTGTTTTTCATGTTAAAACGTTTTCCTAAGTTATTCCTCACTCACCTTATGCATCTGATCATCCACTGAGTTTATAAGTGCTTCTACAGCTCAGCAGTGAGAGCTGAGTTTACTGTTACGGTAAAGTTACAACTGGCCATAGTGTGGAACAATTTAAAACAACATAAACCATCTTGAGAAAAGGTCGTGTTGCATATTCACGGGTTTCAGACGCACAAATCCGTCCTGATTTGAAGGACTTTGTGAGGACCCGTAGAGACGACCTTTCTCCATTCAAAATAGATCATATTTTGATTTGAATTGCTTAGTTGCTATGACGACGGAGCGCGGTTGCCATGAATACCAAGAAACTGAAACTCATGAATATCACGTATCACGATATCAGGAAGTAGCCTCAATATCTATGCAAAAAAAAAGTCATCACCTAAACTAATAAAGAAATAATTTAACACTTAAATATGGACAAAATTATGGTTTGCAGTGCGCTAACTTAACCTTTCCTCATGAGACCAAGCTAGCTTACGATTGTAGAGATGGGTGAAGCTGGTTTAGCTTGATAGATCGGTTCATGTTTTGTTAAACGCTGCATTGTAAAAACAAACCGCAAAGTAATTGTTATACTGTTTGTTTTACCTAATGATGGGGCCTAGTGATGGTGGTTGAAAAGAATTACTGAAATTAATTATAAAAGTTATCTCATTTTCTTAGTAGTTACAGATGAGACGATACTACAGGGTGACCAGACGTCCCCGTTTACCCAGGACAGTCCCAGTTTTGACCCCTGTGTCCCATGTCCCAGCAGATTTATTCAAACCCAGTGATTTGTCCAAGTTTTATACAAGAAATATCATATATGGATCGAGAGGTTAATAATGTTCTTATTTATCATCACCAACCGCCCCGACCCGGTGTGTCGCAGGTTTCATTTTTGGTTAGACTCAGTGGGTCAGAACCATCCATTTGTTTAATAAAAAACTGTAGATAAGTAGATGTAATATTGACGGTGATGTTAGCTCGTGAAGCATCTCTGTTTTATTTGAAGCCAATGGAAACTAAAGCCTGCATGTTGCCTTATCACTTACACACGACACTTATTGTAACACAAAAACACACCGCACACACAAAATACACAACAAACACATTTAAGTTCAAAGTAGATTCCCTGATTTTATAAACTGTGCCGGACTCAATAAATTGTTTTGTTCAAATCCACCAAGGTTTTGACTTTTTGTACAAACTAAATAAGTGAAGAGCCAGAAACTGAACTACTCCAGTGAGAATAATTCAAAGTGTAATGAGGCTAAAATGACCAATGTCATGTCAGTATAAAAGTATCAAAGTGACCTGCAGAAATGTGCCTCATTTCTCTTTAAAAATGATAAAACCTCATTAAATCAAACCATCTTGTGCCTCAAATTTTAAAGATGTTAAATTGTTGATGTTTTAATGTAGGTCCATCACAAATTATATAGAACCATCACACTTAGTTTTACTTTTAGTTTAGTTTACGTTTCCTGTAAATGATCACACTGGTTACACCACATTCCTTAAGCCTAAACCTCACAATAAAGATCATTCATTTATATCCACACCTCACTACACTATTCATTCTATTCAGAAGTTAAGTCGACTTAAACAACAGAATGTTCCACAGATGAGAGCTGTGTCCATCTACAAACTCACCTCTTCATGATACATGTGTATGAACATGACCTCGACGCTTGTGGTTAACCCTGGACATCTTTGAAAATCAGATATAAACTCTTTTAAACCTTTACTCGACTCTGATTTAAATAGTAACAGGTCACAATATGTTTGCATCAGCAAAAATGACAGTAGCAAATTTTCAAATAACACCCATTTTTACCAGATCATCATGTACTAATCTAGTACTTTAATACTTACAGTATATAAATACACAATAACCAGGACCATGGTCATTTCTCTTTCATTTTCCAAGCACAAAAACACAGGCAGCATGTAGCTCCATATTATTTAAGCTAATTACTGAAAAGGTTTCTTATAAAATACTAACCTGGGCAGATCTCTCTATGGTGTAGACCAAGTCTGAGAGAACAATGTCCTTCTCTGATGCCCCTAAAAAAACATTTAAAAGAAGCTGTTAAAAGAGGCAGTATTACTGTTTTCACTGGATTCAACAGACGGGGAGATAAATGTCCTGCAACAACAGAACAAATACATTTGTGTGGAGGGCGAAGATATTATGAGATTTCACACAAAACTCCATTTGGTCAATAACAATCATAAAAGTGAATGAAAACTATGTTGTATTTATAACCGTGTTGCCATGGTGATGCACAAAAGCGCCAATGTTATCCAATAATTTTGGTAATTCTCAGACTAAACTTTTCCTGTTTTAGGTCAGACACATAAACTTTATAAAAAGACAGTGAGAAAAAAAGTATATGTGAACTTCTGGTTTCAGCTGTAGTTTTCATTGATAAGATATCACCTTTTTGTGCTTCAATGCATCTATTACATCATTTCATTTCATTTATTGGTTTATTAGGACAGTGTACGATTACATTAAGCACAGTGGCAGATATGTTTGTACCAGATTGTAGCTCATAGCTAATTTCCACCTGTAGTCCTGGGAAAGGGAAACAACATACACACAAAAAACAACTTTACAATACACAAATATACAATAAAATAAATATTTATAAGTACATAATTTTCAAATATTATGACGATTTAATAAACATGGTATAATAGATTTCTACATTAACCATCCCTGACTCCACTGTTGCACAAGATAAAAACTCCACCCCATTTTTATCATGTGTAATTAACACATGATAAAAAACGGGGTTGGAGTTGGATAGTGCCACGTCTGTCTAGTTATGATATAAAAACGGGCATCAGATTCAGATTCTCCTCAGCCCCCTCCTGGACAACACAACGTCAACTGTTCCACTTTAGGCAAGTATCTTTTAATCAGACCAAACTGTGACTATGAAGGATTTCTGTGCTTGAACAAATGACATCAGAGAACATCTTTTACCTCAGATTCAGAGTTTAGTCCTTTGCTGTTGAGTTTGACACCTCTGCATTTAGCCTTAGAATTCTCACTGACGATGGTGTAAATCAAAGTTAACAGCTTTCAATCTTTCATTAAATGTGTCCTGTCATGTGACTTTAAAGGCAGTAACACATGAGAAACTAGCATGAAAATGTCAATATTAACATCATTTCTCCATTTTCATACAGAGTCATGGCCCAAGCACCAGGACCACCTCGAATACCAGTAAGTACCAGGTACCACCACCACACACAGGTCCCAACCTGCTGTGTATGTGCTCTGTACGTGACCTCGGCCAAAAAGTGTCTATGTGCTGAATTTACCACAGACACAAGAGCTGTGACTGGCTGATCCTCAAAGGTTATATGGAAAAACTGATTAAAAACTCAAACATCTACAGTTTTGGTACTGTCCCAGTAAACAGACTCTGTGACAGTCGTGTTGGGCTCATACACAAACAAATGTAAATCACAGTGTTTGGGTCAAACTGAGCAGCTCCACAGAAGCTCGTCTGGTTCAGGTTTGGATCAGGATGTCAGCTCTCAGCTGCACGGAGCCTGATGCTGGATTATAAACCAGCCTTTAGCCAAGTTACATTTTTAATTTACCTGTGATTGTTAAGTGATGACGTCACTTCCAGGTTCAACCGGCAACTCCACATTTCTAACTTTGTTTTTTGACAAAATGCCACACCTACTTTTGATGCAATTTGTGCTTATTTGTTGCCTAGAATCAGCTGCTGCACCTTGAACCCGGAAGTGACATCACACTAAACAATTTCATAATCCCATATAAAGTATGAAAATGGGTTGATTGTGAAATTAAAACTCAGCAGTTTTAGCAGAACACTCCCTAAATGTTTTATTATTGCTCCATGCCACAAAGACCAGACAGAGAATATATAATATAAACATGTCCCCTGTCGTCTCATTAGGGCCAGTCGACCTTCTGTTCCTCAGCCCTGTCGTCCTCAGTGTGCTGCTGTATGGTACCACTGTGTTTGAGTCAAAAACATCACCTCTGAGCCTCTCCATGTTCTAAACACAGACGTAGGTGCAGTGAGCCTGACCCTGTTAAAGTGTGACAGTCCTTCATACATCAGTCTGTCCTGAAGCTAAATGAGGACTTTAATCCACAAAACCAGTGATGCCGTGATGAGCAGAAGACGTCTTTGTTAAATTGTCCTGTTTATGTCTGTGTGACGAGCTGCTTTTTCATTATGAAACAAAATGTTTTAACTATCATCTGACAAAGTCTTATTTCATCTAATCTGATCTAATCTGATCTAATCTGATGCTCTTTGACTCATCAAGAACTATTCACCTTATTCTGGAAGTTTCTGTAGGTGTTATTCAGGTTATATTATGTAGCATGAGTCGGCTGATCTTCACAGCAGATAAATTCTACAGATTCCAGAGCCGTTTTAAAGACTCTCAGCTGGTGCAGTGTCGACTTGTTGGTCACATGAACATCCAACATTTAACAGAAATGAACCTCCTTTATGTCATATTTTAGTGGCAAAACTTTTCTCAAAGACTCTATTGAAACGAAGGAGATTCCTGTTTAACTGGACGTGCTCCACAAAGAAAGTGCAGTTTAGGAGCATTTAGAGGCAAAATGGTCGGGGCTGAATAAAGTCAATAGTGGAGCAATCTCACAGTATTTCATTGCTTTTGACTAGGACAGTAGAAATAAAATATGCACAATTTTGAAAACTTCTCTTCTCTTACAGCGCAGGTTTGACATACCAGACATACCAGGCAGAAGGAGAGAAAGACTTAAAAATGAAACACTGAGGAGAAACCCAAACTGTCTTTATGAAGATGAAACTGATGTAGAGAGAAAAAACTGTATTTTTTTACAGAAAAAACATTCCTACATGGACCGACGCAATAAAGACATTTTACCAAGGGTGCACAGAAGACATCGAAGAACATGTGGAAGTAATAATTCTCAAGAAAAAATATGGAACAGTCCAACGATATGAAAATGGGAAGTTTATATTTCTGGAAGATTGTGATCTGCAAATGTTTATTGATACATTTCGTGAAATGAACCCAGTACAAAGAAGAAGAGGAGACCAACCACGAGCAGAATCTGAAATACCAGTGAGTCGTTCTAAACACACTTATGTTTCTGAGCCATGTAACATTTTCGAAGGACTTTATAGCATTAATAAAACAATCCTTTTAAAAATGTAAATGGGTAGTATTACTGAACCTATATATTTGTTGTAATTTCCATGTGATATTTATGAAAGTAACGGCTGAGATGTTGAACACTTAGGGAGTCACTTCTGATGAACTTAAAGTGAACAAACAGCGAGATTGAACCAACTCTGCAGTTGGGAGGGAGAGTTTTTCATGAAGCCTGTGTGAAATGGGACATCGATTTGATAATCCAAAAAAATAAAGTTGAATTAAATAAATGTCCTTTGAGAGTAGAGGGATTTTGCATTATTTCGTTGCTTTTGACTAGTGCAGTAGAAATAAAACATACATTTTAAAATTTCTCATATACAAATTTTTACTTCTCTTCTCTTACAGCGCAGCTTCAACATACCAGCAAGAGCCAACAAGAAAGTGGCAAAGAAGATTAAAGATACAAAACTGAGGGAAAACCCCAACTGTCTTTATGAATATAACACAAGAAATAATGAATTATGCTCCATGGGATTTTTTACAGAAAGAGAAAACATTGCTGCATGGAGCGATGCAATAATGCAGCTTTACCCAGCGTCCACAATCGAAGGAAATCAGGCACATGTGAAAAATATAATCCTTAAGAAAGATCATGGAACAGTGAGATATCATAGATCTGGGAAGTTTATAATTACAGGAACATCAGATCATCTGCAAATGTTTATTGATCAATTTCACCAAATGAGGCCAAGAAACATACGAGGGGAGCAAAGAAGGTGAGAGGGATGAAGGAGGAAAGAGGGAAGAAGGAGCAGAGGAGGA
Source organism: Periophthalmus modestus (assembly GCA_019594935.1). Classification (NCBI taxonomy): domain Eukaryota; kingdom Metazoa; phylum Chordata; class Actinopteri; order Gobiiformes; family Gobiidae; genus Periophthalmus; species Periophthalmus modestus. The sequence goes on along the minus strand of JAIEZT010000304.1, from coordinate 1,641,874 downwards.
GGTAAAAGGGGGAAGAGGGGGCAAAGTAAGAAAGGGGGATGAAGGAGGTGAGGGAGGAAGAGGGGGCAAAAGAAAATGACTCCTGAATTTCTTTTTAAAGTTACAAAATGTACAAGGCTCCCAACAATATCTAAAATAAACAGATTTGTCAAACTGTCCTGTGGTCACGTTTGTTGAACTTTAATCACGGAGCAGTACTCACTGAGCAGGTGGTAGTTGGAGTCTCTCTCGTATTTGAAGGTGAGTCGGCCATAACTGACATGATTCAGATTCTTCAACCACTCGAAATAAGACACAGTCACACCACCAGCGTTCAGATACATGTCCTGAGAGAGGGAGAACAGAGAGGAGTGAAACATAATATTTATATGTACTGTATTTTCTGGACTATAAGTGGCACTTTATTCATAGATTATGTGTGAAATTATTAAAATATATAGTTTCACATCTTTGTTATTGCCACAGTGACGACCACACGAGGGCGCTCTAGACTTGTACCAGTATCTACTACATCTGTAACACTGAAGATTTAAAATTTCAACATTACGATAATTTAAAAGAATCTGAGAAAGACAAAAAATGCTCCATAAAATAAAATCATATTGTGCTGAGTCTGATGACAGCGGTGCTTCATCTTCCTCTGGAGCAGGTGGAGTTGTTCAGAAGTGACAGAGGATGAAGAATTTGTGGGATTTAGTGATTTGTAGTGAGATCCAGAGTAAATGTGTGAGCTTGTTTTTTCTGCTTTAGTTTGTGATTAACTGTTAATATCTTACAGACCAAACACGTGTTCAGTTCTGTCTATATATATATGTGTGTATATGCAGTATATATATATATATATGTTTTTTCCTCATTATTCTGCATTTTTTTGGCTGGTGGGATTTATACTCCAGAGTGACGCATAGTCCAGAAAATACAGTATATACTTTTTACACAGTGGTACATCTGTGTCATTGTGTTTCATATTAAAAAACTAAAATGTAATGTAATCCTGTTACGGCCCCATGCCTCCAGCTCCTCCTCTCTGGACCTGTCCTGGTGTGCTCCAGTTGGAAACTGATTGACAGCAGGGCTCTGCGCCTGATTGGAGAATCAATCAAGAGCATGGCCAATCAAGACCTTCCACCTGTGGCAACAACTCTTTAAAAGGACCCGCCCCCTGCCCCTCCAGGCGGCCTGATTCTGTGTCTTGACTGTGTGCCATTTTGGATCTTGGAACTGAGGAACTTTGGAACTTTGGAAACTTTGATTTTTGTGAGACTGGACTTTGAAATTTTGACCCGTACCACCCTTTGGTTAACTCTGAGACTTGTTTGTTTTTGTGTTCTCGCAATTTAAGTACTTTTGTTTTGTTTGCTGAATTTTAAGTTACATATTGAAATTTACTCAGTTCAGAGCCTCTTTTTGTTCGTTTTTGCTTAAACATTCCTTTTAAATAAACTCTAACTTTAGTTTTACCATTTTACATCTGGTTTAGTTACTTCCCTCTTTCCCTAGTTGAGCTGGGTCGTAACAAATCCATACATCCACTACAAAAGACTCACGTGAAAACTGTCAGAAAAGGTTTGGAATGTGTGTCGCCCTCATCTGAACAATGAAGTGCAAATGGCCAATCAGAGGCTCAAAAACACAGACAGGACATGCAAGATTTTGACACTTTGCAGCTGACGTCATCAACATTCCCTGGGGGTGTGATGCTAACTGTAAGCACTGCTCTGTCAGAAGCTCTGTTCCCCATGTTGGACTTCAATCTGAGCTTTAGTTTAACACTAGAACTGACTTAGCTGGAACTACAACAGGTGAGATGAGTTTGTAGTTTTAAAAGTCTCTCTCAGATTACATTACACCAGCCAACAGTTTTTCAGTTAGTCGTGCTCATGTTTTTGTTGAAAAATCAACCTTCTGCACAGGATCATGAACGCTCGTCTTGATCACACTCTCCTGAAAATGTGCGGTTTCTATCCATTTTGTATTTATTCTTGAGTTTGAGTCTTAAAACGTTTCTTGACAGTGTTTGCTAATGTGAGCATTGTGTCACCATGATAACTGCTGAACATCCACCATAGACATACAGGCAGAACACCCCCAGCATGATGTCATATACCCTATATCAACACATGTATCATGTATCAATAACCAACAGGATTCTAGCATTTGGAGTCTAAAGAGCTTTTTTTAGGACAGGATCACATTCTATACCAAATTTGTGTGGTTCAGATTTAGCTACGTTCATGTAGCTGACGGTAATATGTCAGTATATTTGTTTTCAGAAGTTAATTCAAAATGTTCTATATTTGTGTCAAAACATGAATGTATTTATTTTATTCATTTTATATATGTTTTATTTGTAAAAATAATTTACCGTTGTGAGTCACGTGAGCACATGTTTGTCCTGGAAGTTAAACAGAGAGAGAAATAATAGTAGCCAGAAAAGTGCAAAGGAAAAACGTCAGAGTTTAAAACACACTACTTAACTACCGCTGGTGATAATGGTGAACGCGGTAAACATTTTGTGTTTGTATTTATTTTAAAAGCTATTATATGTATTAGAGCAAAAGACGAAGTTTAAATCTGTCACTGGACAAATCGTTGTAGGAATGAAGACTTTTCGCTGCTCGTCCAAGTCTCTTCTTCAGTTCTGATCAGATGCTGGAGCCCACTGCCTTATCTCCATCTGCAGGGAGGAGCTAACGACACTGAAACTGTGAACAACTATTGTCTCTAGTTTCAGCTGGAGCTACCCTAATCAGCCCTGCTATTGTTCTCATTGTTCTGGGTCTGAGGATGGAGTTGTAGAGACTTGGACGAGCAGCGAAACGTCTTCACTCCTACAACGATTTGTCCAGTTACAGATTTAAACTTGGTCTTTTGCCGTGGATCAGACCTGGACGACTGAGGGTTTACACAGATGTATGTATTAGAGATAAACATTTTCCTTTCTTTTAGTTTTCACAGTGTGAAGGGGTTGAAGATGGAAAGTGTGAAAGAGATTAAATATTGGCACATGAACTTCAGTAAGGAGCGTGAAGTACTTTTTAATGAAGAAAACCAGGGTAGCTCCAGTTCACTTACAGAAATAACCATGACGTTGTTCTGCAGGAAGACCTCCTCAGCGTCGGGAGATGGGGGTCCGTTGGCACCTTCAATAATGATCTGTCCAAAACAAAAATCATCAGTTATGCCAAAAATGATCATACATATGTTTCCTATAAATGAAAAAGTGAAACAAAATACAAAGCCCTCCAGTTACACAGGAGCATGTTAAAGTGGATATGACATTATTACAATTATATTTAAGTATTTATAGTATTTTTTTTTTATTTCTGTGAAGTTTATCATTTTATTTCCTGGTTAGACACAGGCAGCAGATACATGTAGAGTACCTAGCAACCATAATGTGATTAAACTGCAGTTACAGTTACAATTACACGAATAAAAAATATGACTTTTATTTTGTTTATGAGGAGGTTTAAAGGCTAAAAGTCGTCCTTGTGTGTAAATTGTTTCTGAATTTTGGACAAAATTTTCCGTGTTGATGGCATAGGTAGATTTATTCTTCCTGTATTTTTGTAGTTTTCAATTTTAACTGAAATAAAACTATCACAAACATTTACCACAAGAAAAACAAGTGGAATGTGGGAAGAAGTGAGTGTGACGTCACCCACAGCGTTCAGCTCCAGTCAAATGAAGAAAACTCCACACTCCGACCGCAAGTATCATAGCAACCAAAGAGCCAATCCGGAGGGAGGCTGTTGAAGGTAACGCCCCTTCCTGCCCACATCTCTGGTTTAACAGGGAGCAGGCGCTTAGCAACGCTGTCAATCAAACCTGTTGCTAACACTAGCGAGAGAGAGACCTGGGGGGAAAGAAGGACCTGATTTGTCTGTTTTTAATGTTCATATCTTGATTTACAGACACAATAGTGAAATAAAAAAAAAAAAACAGGATCATGTAGAGGGTTAATACGAACATTTAAGACCAAAATGAGTCTGACAGCAGCAGGGACAGAGAGAGAGGTGGTTATTCAATAGAAAGTGCGCTGATAATCACTTCCCATTTGGAATGCAGTGTCTAACAGGTTAGCTATGTCCATTTATATCGACAGTCTTTGGTCTAACCTGTACCTTGGCCTTGATCCTGGGAGCGTTGTTCCTGGTGAGCTGCTTCTCTCCGGCTGCAGGGATCAGGATGTGACAGTCGGCCTCCAGGATACTGCCCTCGTACGGCTTCGCCCCCGGGAAGCCCACGATGGTGCCATTTTGCTGTAAAGACACACACACAATTAGTGGAATAACTAAGGATAATAAAAACGGATGCACAATATACATCACCTACAAACAAGATTTGTGTCTGTCACAGACGTGTAAGTTGTTCTTTCAGAGGCTCCTCTGTCCTCCACTCGTTCCCTGTATTAATGTTTGAACTCTGTTTGAACTCGTTATCAGTATAAAAGACACCTGTCCACAACCTCAAACAGTCACACTCCAAACTCCACTATGGCCCAGACCAAAGACACGTCAAAGGAACCACAAACAAAACTGTGACCTGCACCAGGCTGAAGACTCAATCTGCAACAGGTGAGCAGCTCGTGTGAACAAATCAACTGTGGAGAATTATTAGAAAATGGAAGAAAGACACTGATAATCTCCCTCCATCTGGGGCTCCACAAGATCTCACCCCGTGGGGTCAAAATGACACAAGAACGAGGAGCAAAACTCCCAGAACCACACGGGGGACCTAGTGAACGACCTGCAGAGGGACCAAAGTAACAAAGGCACCATCAGTAACACACTACGACCAGGGACTCAAATCCTGCAGAGACGTGTCCCCCTGATTAAGGACATGTCCAGGCCCGTCTCAAGTTTGTAGAGCAGTGGTCCCCAAACTACGGCCTCCACATTTGGTCAAATACAAAATTATTTGTATTTGATAATAAAGTTGGACTTTTGCAATAAAATGTTCTATTACTTCTATCTACTATTTTCATTATTAACTATTAGTTAGTAACTGTTTCATAAACACATATAACGTGACATTCAGTCTGTGCCCCTATCTGGCAACCCCCAGAAAAACATCCTAAACCCGCCCCTCTCAAAGAGAACGGAATCATGGGAAAAAAAATATCCTGCATTCTGAAAAATAGATTCAGAATGCAAGACATTTAACCTGAAGTGGACAAATGATTATATGATAGCTCACAAGGCCAAATGTGAGACAAACTCTCAAAGCTAAAAAGTGAACTGTCAGCTCAGGAAAACACATTTGTACACCAATACATTTTTACGTTTAGGCTCCTGCAATCGTCACACTTTTACTGTTACAAACTGACCCCGGCCCCATCAGAGAAAAGTCATGTGGCCCTCACAGGAAAAACTTTGGGGACCCCTGTTGTAGAGCATTTGGATGATCCAGGAGAGACTGGGAGAATGTCATATGGTCAAACCAAAGTACAACTTTCTGGTAAAAACTCAACTTCCTCATGAGGCTGAGCTAGTTTTCGTTTGTAGAGATGGTTAAGGCCGGTTTAGCTTGATAGATTCATGTTTGTTTGGGCTAAATTCAATAATAATGTAATATACTGTCAGATGTTTTTGATCAAATACAGAAAACTGCTTGTAAATCGTCATAAGTTCAAAGGTTGAGAATGGATCGACAGGTTAATAATGTTCTTATTTACAAGCTTGTTTATTATTACCAACCATTTTTTTGGTTAGACTCAGTGGGTCAGAGACATCCATTTTATTTAAAAACTGTAGATAAGTAGATGTAATATTTACGGTGATGTAATATTTTAGCTTGTGAAGCATCTCTGTTGTGCCTCAAATTGTAAAGATGTTAAATTGTTGTTTTAATGTAGGTCCATCACAGATTATATAGAACCATCACACTCTTAGATTTACTTTACTTTTCCTGTAAATGAACACACTGGTTACACCACTTTCCTTAAAAATAAGGGTAATTTGATTGCCCACACCTTACTATGTGCATTCTATTCAAAGGTAAACTGTCGTAATGCAGGCGGGTTGGACCAAGAGATGCAGGACTCGGGGAAAGGTTTACAGTGTTTATTTACAATAAGTGATAAATTGACAGACAATGAAGGTAGATCTGGCGAGGAGCAGAGGGCGAGGTGCAGGCCAGGGTCCAGGGGCGGAACAAGGAGAGCAGAGGGTACAATGGTGCGGGCAGGTCCGGAGCAGGGAGCAGAGCGCGAGCCAGGGTCCGGGGACGTGGAGTGCAGGGACGGGAACAAAGCGAGCAGGGCCAGAGCGAGGAGCAGGGTGTGAGGCAGGATCCAGTGACGAGAAGTGCAGAGACAAGACAGACTGTACCAGGGCTGGGAAGCAGGGTCAGAGCAGAGCCAGGAGCGAGGGAGCTGGGGCGGTCCAGGGAGCAGAGTGACCCGAGTGTCTGGTCCTGGCTCCTCTTATCCCAGGTGGTGTTGATTGCGCTGATTGCACAGACCTGGAGTCGTGTTTTTCATTCACATGTTTGAGTAACACTTTATTATTAGTGTGTAACATCTCTAAAACTCAAAATGCTCTGTTCTACCTTGTGATGTCATGAAGTGGTAGTTTTCAACAGGTGTTAACAGCTCCTTTTACCTTTAGTTCAGTTGAGATTGGCGATTCCAGGTCTGAAATTATACAAATAATTCTAGTGAAGGTGTATGGGATTTAAAAACACAGTGCAGCACTGTATTACCACATGATGACATCACAGGGTGGAACAGAGTGTCTTCTGTTTAACCCTTTAAACACACTGCTGGGCCCAGATAAGCCCACTGCCATTAAAGGACCACGACTCAAAGAGCCAATATGTCCCCAAATGTCAAAACTTTATCAAATTTTTTACAAGACATAAAAAATTAATTATAAAAGTTATCTCATTTTCTTAGTAGTTACAGATGAGACGATACTACAGGGTGACCAGACGTCCCCGTTTACCCAGGACAGTCCCAGTTTTGAGCCCTGTGTCCCATGTCCCAGCAGATTTATTCAAACCCAGTGATTTGTCCAAGTTTTATACGAGAAATATCATATATGGATCGAGAGGTTAATAATGTTCTTATTTATCATCACCAACCGCCCCGACCCGGTGTGTCGCAGGTTTCATTTTTGGTTAGACTCAGTGGGTCAGAACCATCCATTTGTTTAATAAAAAAAACTGTAGATAAGTAGATGTAATATTGACGGTGATGTTAGCTCGTGAAGCATCTCTGTTTTATTTGAAGCCAATGGAAACTAAAGCCTGCATGTTGCCTTATCACTTACACACGACACTTATTGTAACACAAAAACACACCGCACACACAAATACACAACAAACACACATTTAAGTTCAAAGTAGATTCCTGATTTTATAAACTGTGCCGGACTCAATAAATTGTTTTGTTCAAATCCACCAAGGTTTTGACTTTTTGTACAAACTAAATAAGTGAAGAGCCAGCCAGAAACTGAACTACTCCAGTGAGAATAATTCAAAGTGTAATGAGGCTAAAATGACCAATGTCATGTCAGTATAAAAGTATCAAAGTGACCTGCAGAAATGTGCCTCATTTCTCTTTAAAAATGATAAAACCTCATTAAATCAAACCATCTTGTGCCTCAAATTTAAAGATGTTAAATTGTTGATGTTTTTAATGTAGGTCCATCACAAATTATATAGAACCATCACACTCTTAGTTTTACTTTTAGTTTAGTTTACGTTTCCTGTAAATGATCACACTGGTTACACCCCATTCCTTAAGCCTAAACCCCATAATAAAGATCATTCATTTATATCCACACCTCACTACACTATTCATTCTATTCAGAAGTTAAGTCGACTTAAACAACAGAATGTTCCACAGATGAGAGCTGTGTCCATCTACAAACTCACCTCTTCATGATACATGTGTATGAACATGACCTCGACGCTTGTGGTTAACCCTGGACATCTTTGAAAATCAGATATAAACTCTTTTAAACCTTTACTCGACTGTGATTGCTCATGAGGCTAAACTAGCTTACGATTGTAGAGATGGGTAAAGCTGCTTTATCTTGATAGATCGGTTCATGTTTTGTTAAACGGCTGAATTGTAAAAACAAACTGCATAGTGACTCTTATACTGTTTGTTTTACCTAATGATGGGGCCTAGTGATGGTGCTTGAAAAGAATGACTGACTTTACAAGACATAAAAAAGTATAAAAGTGACTCGAGTCTGCAGGTCAGCGGTGGCTCTAAACTCTGCTGCACCGACACTGGACACAACAAAGGCATTATTAAAAAGATTTTTATCAAGTGTGACAAATACAATTATTTAACATGAGATTTGGTGCAGATATTTACTATAAAAAAGGTACAAACCTCCTCTCATTCTGGCATTTAGCAAATATAAATCATTTTGGTAATTCTCAGACTAAACTTTTCCTGTTTTAGGTCAGACACATAAACTTTATAAAAAGAAGGTGAGAAAAAAAGTATATGTGAACTTCTGGTTTAAACTGTAGTTTTCATTCATAACATATCAACTTTTTGTGCTTCAATGCATCTATTACATCATTTTTAAATATTATGAAGAGTTAATAAACATGGTATAATAGATTTCTACATTAACCATCCCTGACTCCACTGTTGCACATGATAAAAACTCCACCCCATTTTTATCATGTGTAATTCACACATGATGAAAACAGGGTGGAGTTGGATAGTGCCACGTCTGTCTAGTTATGATATAAATTAACAGGACATCAGCTGCAGATTCTCCTCGGCTCTTCCTGCACAGCACGACGTCAACTGTTCCACTTTAGGTAAGTATCTTTTAATCAGATCAAACTGTGACTATGAAGGATTTCTGTGCTTGAACAAATGACATCAGAGAACATCTTTTACCTCAGATTCAGAGTTTAGTCCTTTGCTGTTGAGTTTGACACCTCTGCATTTAGCCTTAGAATTCTCACTGACGATGGTGTAAATCAAAGTTAACAGCTTAAAGAATCAGGATCATAGAGAATGCTGAGCACATGTTTTGTTCAAACTTTACTAAACAGCAATATCAGGTCAACTTTGCATCATGTGCATGTGTCGTTAACACTAGTGCGACACAACCTGTGCTAAATATTCAACAGTTTTACATCAGTCAAGCTGCAGCTCAGTGGTGAAACAATGGGTCAAATACACAGAATCAATAAAGTACCTGAATCTTTCATTAAATGTGTCCTGTCATGTCACTTTAAAGGCAGTAACACATGAGAAACTAGCATGAAAATGTCAATATTAACATCATTTCTCCATTTTCATACAGAGTCATGGCCCAAGCACCAGGCCCACCATCTCCAACACCAGTAAGTACCAGGTACCACCCCACACAGGTCCCAACCTGCTGTGTATGTGCAGGGGCGGCCCTAGGCTTCAGGGGGCCCCAAGCAGAATGTGTCTCTGGGCCCTTTAACAGTAATCACTTTGTCCAATTGTGTTTCTATTTATATCACCAAAAGACTGAAATGTTTAATCAAACTCGTAAAACAGCCCTTCAAAAATACCTCAGCAGCCTCAGTGCACCTCAGGGGTGTAAACACAGAGATAAAACAAATGTAGGCAGCACATATTTTGCTACTAAATATAAAAAACAAGTGTAATCTTTATAGAGGGATATTTAGTCTGCTGTAAACACCTGAGCACTGTTTACACTATACAGTATAAATGTATGGGCTCTTGGGGGCCCTAAGCAGCTGCTTAGTTTGTGTATAAACTGAGCCGACCCTGTGTATGTGCTCTGTACGTGACCTCGTGGAAAAACAGCTCAAACAGCTACAGTTTTGGTACTGCCCCAGTAAACAGACTCTGTGACAGTCGTGTTGGGCTCATACACAAACAAATGTAAATCACAGTGTTTGGGTCAAACTGAGCAGCTCCACAGAAGCTCGTCTGGTTCAGGTTTGGATCAGGATGTCAGCTCTCAGCTGCACGGAGCCTGATGCTGGATTATAAACCAGCCTTTAGCCAAGTTACATTTTTAATTTACCTGTGATTGTTAAGTGATGACGTCACTTCCAGGTTCAACCGGCAACTCCACATTTCTAACTTTGTTTTTTAACAAAATGCAACACCTACTTTTGATGCAATTTGTGCTTATTTGTTGCCTAGAATCAGCTGCTGCACCTTGAACCCGGAAGTGACATCACACTAAACAATTTCATAATCCCATATAAAGTATGAAAATGGGTTGATTGTGAAATTAAAACTCAGCAGTGTTAGCAGAACACTCCCTAAATGTTTTATTATTGCTCCATGCCACAAAGACCAGACAGAGAATATATAATATAAACATGTCCCCTGTCGTCTCATTAGGGCCAGTCGACCTTCTGTTCCTCAGCCCTGTCGTCCTCAGTGTGCTGCTGTATGGTACCACTGTGTTTGAGTCAAAAACATCACCTCTGAGCCTCTCCATGTTCTAAACACAGACGTAGGTGCAGTGAGCCTGACCCTGTTAAAGTGTGACAGTCCTTCATACATCAGTCTGTCCTGAAGCTAAATGAGGACTTTAATCCACAAAACCAGTGATGCCGTGATGAGCAGAAGACGTCTTTGTTAAATTGTCCTGTTTATGTCTGTGTGACGAGCTGCTTTTTCATTATGAAACAAAATGTTTTAACTATCATCTGACAAAGTCTTATTTCATCTAATCTGATCTAATCTGATCTAATCTGATCTAATCTGATCTAATCTGATGCTCTTTGACTCATCAAGAACTATTCACCTTATTCTGGAAGTTTCTGTAGGTGTTATTCAGGTTATATTATTTAGCATGAGTCGGGGCTGAATAAAGTCAATAGTGGAGCAATCTCACAGTATTTCATTGCTTTTGACTAGGACAGTAGAAATAAAATATGCACAATTTTGAAAACTTCTCTTCTCTTACAGCGCAGGTTTGACATAGCAGAAGACGCAGACAAAGAGAGAGAAAGAATTAAAAATAAAATACTGAGGAGAAACCCAAACTGTCTTTATGAAGATGAAACTGATGAAGAGAGAAAACTGTATTTTTTTACACAACAAATTACTGATTGGACCGACGCAATAAAGGATTTTTACCAAGAGTCCACAGAAGACATCAAAGCACACAGGGGAATAATATTCCTCAAGAAAAAACATGGAACAGTCAGACGATATGAAAATGGGAAGTTTACAATTCTGGAAAATTGTGATCTGCAAATGTTTATTGATAAATTTCGTGAAATGAACCCAGTACAAAGAAGAAGAGGAGACCAACCACGAGCAGAATCTCCAATACCAGTGAGTCGTTCTAAACACACTTATGTTTCTGAGCCATGTAACATTTTCGAAGGACTTTATAGCATTAATAAAACAATCCTTTTAAAAATGTAAATGGGTAGTATTACTGAACCTATATATTTGTTGTAATTTCCATGTGATATTTATGAAAGTAACGGCTGAGATGTTGAACACTTAGGGAGTCACTTCTGATGAACTTAAAGTGAACAAACAGCGAGATTGAACCAACTCTGCAGTTGGGAGGGAGAGTTTTTCATGAAGCCTGTGTGAAATGGGACCATTGAGTAGATAATTAAAAAAAAGAAAGTTGAATTAAATAAATGCTATAATGTCCTTTGACTCAACTGTAGTAGAGGGATTTTGCTTTTGACTCGATTTTAAAATTTCCCAAATGCACAATTTTTACTTCTCTTCTCTTACAGCGCAGGTTCAACATACCAGCAAGAGCAAAAAAGGAAGTGGCAAAGAAGATTAAAGATGAAACACTGAGGGAAAACCCCAACTGTCTTTATCAATATGAGACAAGAAATAATCAATTATGCTCCATGGGTTTTTTAACAGAAACAGAAAACATCAAGAAATGGACAAAGGCAATAAAGAAGTATTACCCAGCGTCCACAATCGAAGGAAATCAGGCACATGTGAAAAATATAATCCTTAAGAAAGATCATGGAAAAGTGAGTCATGATATATATGGGAAGTTTATAATTACAGGAACATCAGATGATCTGCAAATGTTTATTGATGAATTTGACAACATGAAGCCAAAATCAGCAAAAGGAAAGGGGAGGTGGGGGGGGGCAAATGAGGAGTAGGAGGTAAAGGGGGAAGAGGGGGCAAAGTAAGAAAGGGGGATGAAGGCGGTGAGGGAGGAAGAGGAGGCAAAAGAAAATGACTCCTTTCTTTCTAAAGTTGCAAAATGTACAACGCTCCCAACAATATCTAAAATAAACAGATTTGTTAAACTGTCCTGTGGTCACGTTTGTTGAACTTTAATCACGGAGCAGTACTCACTGAGCAGGTGGTAGTTGGAGTCTCTCTCGTATTTGAAGGTGAGTCGGCCATAACTGACATGATTCAGATTCTTCAACCACTCGAAATAAGACACAGTCACACCACCAGCGTTCAGATACATGTCCTGAGAGAGGGAGAACAGAGAGGAGTGAAACATAATATTTATATGGACTGTATTTTCTGGACTATAAGTGGCACTTTATTCATAGATTATGTGTGAAATTATTAAAATATATAGTTTCACATCCTCATTATTGTCACAGTGACGACCACACGAGGGCGCTCTAGACTTGTACCAGTATCTACTACATCTGTAACACTGAAGATTTAAAATTTCAACATTACGATAATTTAAAAGAATCTGAGAAAGACAAAAAATGCTCCATAAAATAAAATCATATTGTGCTGAGTCTGATGACAGCGGTGCTTCATCTTCCTCTGGAGCAGGTGGAGTTGTTCAGAAGTGACACCGACGATGAAGAATTTGTGGGATTTAGTGATTTGTAGTGAGATTCAGAGTAAATGTGTAAGCTTGTTTTTTCTGCTTTAGTTTGTGATTAACTGTTAATATCTTATGTTAACAAAACTCGACTAGAGCGACTCAAAACTCGACTAGAGCGACTCAAAACTCGACTAAAACAGCCCCAAAACTCGACTAGAGCGTTTTTTTTTACCAGTTTGTAGTCCTGCAGCTGCTTGGGGTCGATCCCTTCAGGGTTCATGTTTCCGTCGATCTCGCCCACTCCCACACACTTGGCCCCGAATCTGTGCAGGTACCTCATGGAGTGAAGACCCACGTTACCAAAGCCCTGAGGAGAGAAAAGACATGTATTACCAGTCAAAATAATACCCCATCTACTGAAAGGGAACAGAGACTATGGAGCCCCCCATAAATAAACTGGAGGCACAACAAATTTAGACTTTATTGCTCCTTCTATTATCATAAACTTACAAAAGTGAAGTCCTCAAAATGGCGACCATAACACTGAAACGCACAAATACCCTCTGAAGGTTTGAAGTTTGCATCTAAAGGTTTGCATAGCCTCCGGTGCAACAAGGCCCGTCCCATTTCATGCACTGGATGAAGGCAGCTGAAAATGTGCCCTGCGTTTCCATGGAGATCAGCCGTTACTGAAGCGTGCATCCGAGCAGACTTTGAGCACTGCTATCCCATCATGCACCACGCCTACGCAAAAAAAGAGATGAAAATGGAGTCCACTACGAGATAAATGTTCAAATGTTCGTACTGGTTTACGTCACCTACAACAGAGCAACATGAAACTGTAAAATCTAAATAAAGATGTGTAACCAGAACAATGAGAATAGCAGGGTCGTTAAGGGGTGAACAGGGTAGCTCCAGCTGAAGCAGGGTCATTAAAGGCTGAATATGGTAGCTCCAGCTGAAGCAGGGTCATTAAAGGCTGAATATGGTAGCTCCAGCTGAAGCAGGGTCATTAAAGGCTGAATATGGTAGCTCCAGCTGAAGCAGGGTCATTAAAGCCTGAATACGGTAGCTCCAGCTGAAACTGGAGACAATAGATGTTTACAGTTCCAGTGTAGTTCGCTCCTCTCTTCAGACAGATATAAGTCAGTGTCCAGCAGCAGTGATCTGACCAGAACTGAAGAAGAGACTTGGACGAGCAGCGAAACGTCTTCACATCACACATCACTGCTCCAGAGGAGATCTACATGGAGGAATGAGCCAAACTACAGCAACAGTTTGTGAAAACCTTGAGACTTACAGAAAACGTTTGACCTCTGTCGGGGTATATAACAAAGTATTGAGATGAAATTTTGTTACTGATGAAATACTTTCAACATAATTTACAAATAAATTATTTAAAAATCCTACAATGTGGTTTTCTGGATTTTTTTTTTTTTTATCATTTTGTCTCTTTTGTAGTATGGCTGCAGTACATGATACACACTGAGGAACCCATCATCTGCCATCAGTAGTGGAGGTGTGATGCTTGAGGAATCTATTCAAAGGTGTGTGCTTTCTATTCAAAGGTAAAAAGACTTAAACAACAGAATGTTCCACAGATGAGAGCTGTGTCCATCTACAAACTCACCTCTTCATGATACATGTGTATGAACATGACCTCGACGCTTGTGGTTAACCCTGGACATCTTTGAAAATCAGATATAAACTCTTTTAAACCTTTACTCGACTCTGATTTAAATAGTAACAGGTCACAATATGTTTGCATCAGCAAAAATGACAGGAGCAAATTTCAAATAACACCCATTTTTACCAGATCATCATGTACTAATCTAGTACTTTAATACTTTTAACTCAGTTACAACTATAGTTACTGTCCGATAAGAGTGACCACCCACTAAATGTTCACATTATCAATTTTTTATTGGTTTTGAAAAACAATGAAAATAAAAATACAGTAATTTATTGATAAACAACTTTGTGAAGGAACTGGACGGTTACAAAGAAAAAGCTGTTGCTGAATCAGCTCAAGTTTGAACTGAACTAAATCTGAAGCTACGAACACTACAACAGTTATTTAATCATTACAATTTGTTTTGAATAAATCTAATAAATCCCTTTCATGAAATGCAGTTAAAGTGGCTGTGTCTCAGAGCAGCCCTGATATAAGGCATCTGTAGAACAGTGGATGCATGCGCACAGAACAGGACAAAATAAACTGAACAAGACGCTGACGTGACGCAGCCCGGGACTAAACAGAAACAGGATATGAGCAGGACCGTGTGACGGGTCAGGTCTATGTGAAGGTGAGTCCAGCCTCGTTGTACACTTTAAAGACCTTCTCGATGGCGTTGACGTAGGCGGCCGTCCTCAGGTCCAGGCCCAGGTTGTACTTACTGGCCGTGCGCATGATTTGCTAAAAGGCACAAAGGAAAAAGGTCACGTCTCAGATTCAATGCTCCACCATTTTAGAGTCAATCCAGAATGAACAATAACTTAATTAAATATAATTACACATTAGACATTTTACATGAATTAAAAGCAGCTTTATCAGAGGTGGCACGTGGGCAGCAGATTGGCACAGGACGCTGGGACTTTTTACAACTAAAAACTAAGAAATTTTACATTGTTGTCTTGTTTTTTCTGCACCAAATTTTGCACATGTGACAATCTCTATGAAGGTTCTATTTTCTATCAGGGGGAATTAAAAGGGTTGGACTCTAATGTACTTTATTTCTAATGGCTCTATTTAAACTAAAGCACAAAGTCTCATTTAGACACTAAGATCATCCACAGGCTGAGGAAACCCTCAGTTTATATAAACTTTTCCTTTGAGGATTTGTTCAAAAGGCCTATGGGCTTAACAGGTTAAAAGAAGAAGAAAATAGCTCAAAATGGGCCTTTAATGTGTATACAAGTGAAAATGTTAAATACTAACCCGGGCAGATCTCTCCATGGTGTAGGCCAAGCCTGAGTGAACAATGTCCTTCTCTGATGCCCCCTAAAAACACATTTAAAAGAAGCTGTTATAATGGACGACACTGCCTCAGTCTCTGCCTCTTCACCAAAGCAAATCACTTCCTCTCCATAATTCTTCAGTTTTAGCTACAGAGTAAAAACAGAACAATCAACCTGCTCACCCACACAACACATTCAAACAGACAAATATCTTGCCCAAGGACACAACAGTATACACTAACAAGAGAAGGGAACCATCAACATTTAACCTTTACACTTGATTGACCCAACTTACAGCGACTCGAGCCTGGAAGTCAGCGGTGGGCACGATGGGGATGGGTCCTCCTTGTTTCCCAAACTTCCGCTCTAAACTCTCCTGCACCGACACTGGACAGAAGAAAAGGGACAGGATTTAAAACAGATTGTTTAGTGCATGTTCTCAAGGGCTTCACATCACAGTTACATTAATTCCTTCTCCTTTGATTGTGGGGTCACTCAAAACTAAAGAAAATGAAAAATACAATTGACACTGGGTAAATATATGTGCACACGACGACCCCCACACGCGCTCCTCCAGTGGGGCAGCTGGTGACAGACCCGGTCTTTGTTCATTCTGCACATTCCTAAGAAAGTAGGTGCTTATACGAAATAACTGCCTCTGTGCGGTAAAACAAAGTTTTAAACTGCCTGTGATTGATGCCTGACCCGCAACTAAACGAAAAAGGATTGACGGAAACGCAGACACTAGACCACGTGTCAGGTGTTTGAGGGGTCTTCTGACTTCTCAGCTACCTGGACACCACAACTGCTTCACTTTGGGTGAGTCTTACACTTTTAATGAACATAGAAATAAGGATATATATAATATATATATATATATATATATATATATATATTTATATATTTATATGTATTTTTTATTTTTTTTTTTCTTTATTTATTTTTTACAATTAAAGTAAAAAAATGTTAACTGAAGTCCAACTTGAATACAACCCAAAATGATTATTTTTTCTATTAAAATGAAAAATACATGATGTTATTGTTCATTTGGATTTTACAACAGTCCCGTGTTTTGAGTGCCTACAGACGAACACAAGCTGTTGACCAGGAAACCTTTTTACAAATGAACCTGTGATATAATCCAGGTAAGTGCCAGTGATCTGAGGCTTTCAGTTTACACTTTACAGTAAAAATGTAGATTTGTTTTT
Organism: Periophthalmus modestus; assembly: GCA_019594935.1. Lineage (NCBI taxonomy): Eukaryota > Metazoa > Chordata > Actinopteri > Gobiiformes > Gobiidae > Periophthalmus > Periophthalmus modestus. Next base: position 1,624,971 of record JAIEZT010000304.1, on the reverse strand, counting down.
TTGAAAATATCTCATCACAGTCTAAATATTATTCCATCCCTCTTTGAGAAAAGCCACTATACATTATCATCATCATCAATAATATCTGTAGATTATGTAACAAAAAGAAACACTTGGCCAATTTCTGCTTTTACAGTTGAACTCTTCAATTACTAAAACACTATTCATGTTCATATTTTCATATGTAGTAATGTTGGAACGATTAAGAGTATTAATAGTCTTTTTATGCAGTGCCATGGACCAAGCACCACGTTTGCCCATTGATGGCTACACAATTTCTCATACACCGACTTCACAGGCCATGCAACAGAGAACGGATTCAGAGGAAAATGAACATCTAGAAAGTCTGAGGGTCACCTGGGACGAGGCACGCGAGTTTGAGCACCTCACCAGAGAACAGAGCGCCTGTGATTTGTGGTATAAACTCAGGAGGCCAAGGATCACTTCCTCTCGCTTCAGGGAGGTGACACACGTCCGTACGGGCAATGAGCAAAACCTGATAAATCGCATCCTGAACGGGATCCCCCAAACACCAGCCATGAAGAGAGGATTGGAAAGAGAGCCAGGTGCCATTATGGCATACTGCGAATCTAAAGGATTTACACACTTTCCCTGTGGCTTTGTTATCCACCCGGATGCTTTTTGGATGGGTGCATCTCCAGATGGGATCATTTATGATCCACACAGGAAAGATTTTGGTCTCATTGAAGTCAAGTGTCCTAGTAACCCCATTACAAAACTCAGTTACCTTGAAAAAAACGATGGAAAGTATAAACTCAGAAAAACACATCAGCATTATTGGCAGGTTCAGGGTCAGATGCTGGTGACTGGAATGAAGTGGTGTGATTTTGTGGTCTTTTCCGTTTCTGAAACTGGAGAGACGACAGAATCACACGAGGAACGCATCGAAAGAGATGACGACTTACTGAATGAAATCAGGGAGAAGGTCGATGATTTTTATTTTAATTTCTATTTGAGTGCATATCTTAAAGCTTCCTTGCATGGAAAGGGTACAGATGGAGGGGGCACAGATTTAAAGTAGCCATTTAGCTATAATCTGGTGTTGAACATCTGTTTTTATGGTTTAGTCTTTATTTGAGAGAGACAGACCAAGTAAATAATGGCTTTCTTTTTAATAAATCAATTTTGGGGAGAGCCAATTAGGTGAGTTATAAATGTTTTGTCACAATCACAATATCCCAATCTATTTATGCATAAATTTGTTTCCATCTTTGTTTAATTGATAGTGTTTATTCACAATTTAAGTTTATAAACTAAGAAATGTGAAAAATCTGATGAAGATACAAGACAATAATGTGATAATTAAAGTAAGTTAAAAATATGTGGTATACCCTCTAAATACTAAGAAACTGTAAAGTAAATATTGTTGCATTTGTCTGTACTGGACCGAATATTTCTACGTGATACAATACAAGGGGGAAAAAAAAAGGTTTAGTTTTTTCTTCCTTCATATCTAAGTGTATATGTTTACTTTGCGTTTTTCTTCTGGTGACATTTGCTTACAGCATTAAGGGAAAATTTGGGGAAAAAAATACAAAAAAAACACAGATTTTGTAAATGGTGAAACAATGTGATGGTGATTGGTAAGGACCAATAAGAAAATCGAGTATTTGGAATATTAAATACTTTTTCATCTACTGTTTCCCCCAACTTGAGGACAAATTTCATGATCAATAAATGACAATAAACCAGTTTGAAATAAAAAGGTGGCTTGTGTTTACGGAGCAGTACTCACTGAGCAGGTGGTAGTTGGAGTCTCTCTCGTATTTGAAGGTGAGTCGGCCATAACTGACATGATTCAGATTCTTCAACCACTCGAAATAAGACACAGTCACACCACCAGCGTTCAGATACATGTCCTGAGAGAGGAAGAACAGAGAGGAGTGGAGGGGTAGAGAAGCAGAGAGAGAGACAAAGGTAGAGAAGTAGAGAGAGCGACAGGTAGAGAGCAGGAGAGAGGGAAAAGAAGGTAAGGAGACAGGGGAGGAGGGAGGGAGACAGATGGGAAAGAAGGACAGTGAGATGGCAAAGAAAAAGGATGGGGAATGGGAAAGAAAGACGATGAAAGGAGGCAGAGAGAAAGAATAAAAGAAGGCAGAGAAAGGGGATAAAAGGAGGCAGAGAAAGAATAAAAGAAGGCAGTGAGAGAGGGCAGGAAGGAGGGAGGGACACAGAGAGAGAAAGAGTGGAAAAGTGAAAAACAATGCATGTACTATAGGTCACCCTTGTCTTGTTTTACAGTAAACAAATAAAGTATGAGATGAGTTTGTCAACTTTGTCAGAGAAAGTTGTGATTACACGAGTCGCTCTGAATCTGAAAAGTGAAACAGAGAATTTAAAATAAGAACACAGTAATAAAAGAACTACTGTGTTTAAATTTTACACAAAATAGACTCTTGTGAGCTTCAAGCCGTGTTATGATGCTGTTACCTTCTCAAAAACAGACCTGGAGTTGTGTCACATCTCCAAAGCTCAAAACGCTCTGTTCCACCTTGTGATGTCATGAAGTGGTAGTTTAAGTTAACAGCTCCTTTTACCTTTAGTTCAGTTGAGATCGGCAATTCCAGGACTAAAATTATCCAAATGATTCTAATGAAGGTGTATGAAGTTTAAAAACACAGAGCACTTCATCATGACATCACAAGGTGGAACAGAGTGTTTTCAGTTTGAGAAATGCAGGGTTTGTGTGTTAAACGTGTGAATGAAACAAAACACAACTCCAGGTCTGTTTGTGATGAGGAAACATTAGATCAGATCAGAAAACGGTGTAATGTGGGCCCTTTAAGTTGATGAGATCTTCTTTCCTGATGACTTCTGGGCTCATTGTCGTCATTGGTTCAGTTTTTTTTTTCACTTACAGGAATAACCATGACGTTGTTCTGCAGGAAGATCTTGTCAGCTTCTGGAGTTGTGGGTCCGTTGGCACCTTCAGCGATGATCTGGCCAAAACAAAATAAAAAACTATTAAATATATACGTTTTTTTTCCAATATGATGCTGTAAACACAATATGGATCCAGTTCACTTAATTTCTGTCAGTTTCTTACAGTTTGTCACTCTTATAGCCAACAGCAACAATGTTTTAAGCTTTATTTAACCAGTAAATCACTCACTCTGCTTTAGACCTGGTTTAAACTAGAGAAAGTATTTTAATATTTAAGATCATTTGGAGGATTTCATCTGGAGCAGGTTGTATAGACCTGCTGCTGTACCTTGGCCTTGATCCTGGGAGCGTTGTTCCTGGTGAGCTGCTTCTCTCCGGCTGCAGGGATCAGGATGTGACAGTCGGCCTCCAGGATACTGCCCTCGTACGGCTTCGCCCCCGGGAAGCCCACGATGGTGCCATTTTGCTGTAAAGACACACACACGCAAAGTCAAACAATGTAATATATGGTGTTAAAGTGTATATGACAGGTTTTATGACTGTCAAATATGTACATCCAGAAATAAAGATGTCATGTTTTACGAATTGTTATTTGACAAATAAAAATATAATGATCTTAAATGTTCTAATCTTAATGTTAACCTTTTTTTGTGTGCAAAATCCACACAAAAAAACACAAACTGGGATTTGAGTTCCTAAGATCTCTCATCCCAAATACAGTATACATAGGGTTGCATCCCAGTGTCTAATTCTTCAGTCGTCCAGGTCTGATGCATAACAAAAGAAAAATTTAAATCTGTCAACTGGACAAAAGTTCCAGAATGAAGACGTTTCGTTGCTCATCCAAGCCGCTTTTTCAGGTAGAGTAGAATAAAAAAAACTATGGAAATGGTTGACACATGAGCATTTTTTGGCACATTTGATAAAAAAAAAATGACAGGCTACAATTTTGTTTCTTGCTTAGAGAAAGTGACATGTTAATCCACTACCTGCACAAAGTACCAAAGACTGGACTAGAGCAGCTCCGAGATTGAGACTTGACCAGAGCATCTTGCTCCGAGACTCCGAGGCTGGGCTAAAGCGGCCGCGAGGCTGGGCTAAAGCGGCCGCGAGGCCGGGCTAAAGCGGCCGCGAGGCCGGGCTAAAGCGGCCGCGAGGCCGGGCTAAAGCGGCCGCGAGGCCGGGCTAAAGCGGTTTTTACCAGTTTGTAGTCCTCCAGCTGCTTGGGGTCGATCCCTTCAGGGTTGTAGATGTTTCCGTCGATCTCGCCCACTCCCACACACTTGGCCCCGAATCTGTGCAGGTACCTCATGGAGTGAAGACCCACGTTACCAAAGCCCTGAGGAGAGAAAAGACATGTATTGCCAGTCAAAATAATACTTCATCTACTGGGAACAGAGACTATGGCGCCCCCCATAAATAAACTGCACTATATATTGGCATAACAAATTTAGACTTTATTGCTCCTTCTGTTATCATAAACTTCTAAAAGAAATGACACTGGTCACTGGCAGCATGCCAGCTAGTTTACTGTGTCTCAAAGTAATCGCTTTTATTAAAATCGAAAAACATAATATAAACAACCTATTCATTTAAAACAAAGACTACCCAGTTATTTTTATATGTAGAATACTTCAGTTTGTGGTGTTTTAATATTTATTATACCTCAAAATTAGCATTAGCATTGACACAAACATGTTTCTTTCTAAACACACAAGTGTCTCTAGTGAAGTATTCATTTGTGTTTAACACGTCAGTGACATCCACCCCCTAACCTCTGACCTCTGAGGTTTTTGCTAAAATGAATAAATATTTAAAGATCAGACGGTAGTCAGAGATAAAACTGGACAGGAAGTAGTGACACCAACAGTGAGGGCGCTATTGTGCATACAGCACATTTACATAAATATAATTTGTGTTACCATAGTCTGACCAAAATCTATAGGAAAAAAAAGTTCTCAAAATGCCGCACATAACACTGAAACCCAGAATACCCTCTACTGTTCATTTGATTGTGTCCATAAGCTAACACTCACCACTGAGCAGCTGCAAAAAGCCATGGATGGAAAAAAAAGTGCTCTGGCACCCTCCTGTGGTCACTATGGGTATTTCATCAACATGACCAAACCCACCAATGAACAACGTATCATAAAGAACATTTATTCATTCTTTAATTATTCTATTCTATTCTTTTTATTAAAGTGCATTCCTTCATTTTCAACAGGTTTCGACCAGAGTTTAGCTAGCATGGATATTCTTACTTTTTCATCACTTAAGAGCTACCCACAAAAATACATTAAAAATAAATAAAAATAAATGCATAATTAACCATAAATTTACCCAGAGGACAACCTTTGTAGTAAATAGTTTAATTTTTTTTGTAAATATATTTGCACTACAATTCACAGGATATTAAAGTTTCTACTGATGTCTTTTGTGTATTGTGTTGGTGAGAAAGGATAAACTTCTTGATGTCCGTCTATCGGGCTTAATCTTGAGAATGACATAATCCTTTAGTGGCACCAAAGACAGATTACAGTTGGTTACTTCAGTTCAACAGTTCACTCAGAATATTATGCAATGACCAATACAGACAGGCGCCTGGATTCGATATAAAAATATTACATTGAATATTAGTGTGTGTGTGTGTTCGTGTGTGCGCTAGTGTGTGTGTGTGTGTGTGCCTGATCAATTATTTCCTCCATCACTATTGACACTTTGTAACAGCATCACACCCCCAGCGAACATTCATGACAAGCTACACTGCTCTGTCTGTGCTTTTTTTTTTTTTTTTTTTTTTTTAAATCTAACAAGATCTCAGATTAAACACAATCTGACCAGAAAGAACTGACTTAGCTGGAACTACAACAGCTGAGCTGATCTGTGCTGTTAAACAAGCCCCTCTCAAATAGCATTAGAGTCACAAGCTATCTAGCATTAGCCAATAGTTTCAGTTAGTCACTCTCAGGTTTTGTTAAAAATCAAACTCCTAAACAGGATCATGAACTTGAGCATTGATAACAGGTTCCCGAAAAAGTTTTTTTTAGTTTGTTTAGCCAACTAGTTTTCTACTATTGTTTACAATACTTCAAAATATTTAGTTTGGGCTCGAACACAGGGACACTACACATTTCTCTCCCTAACATTTTGAGTCCATATATTGGGGTTTAAACATGGCCGCCCATTGAAGTCAACGGGCCGCGCTCAATGGTGTATGTCACATAGCTGTTAGGTACATCTGGTCCTTCCCATGGGCCTTGCACAGTTGAACTCCCATGAGACTTTGCATGACAAGAGTGAGTGGAGCGGCCGCGAAGTAGGAAAGGGAATAATAAATAAATGACAAATCATAAATGATAATGTTTGTGCTCCCAGGGCACTTCTGAACCATGTTCTAACCCTGTGGCTCATTCATGACAGTTGGGCTCGTCCATGTCGTACCACGTGATCGCTCTAACCAATCAGAGCTTGAGCTTAGCTAGAGCGGAAACAGAGTGTAGCCGAAGCTAATGATTAAAAAGAGTTTAAAAAAACAGACCGATTTTGAGCTGAGAAAAAGTTTATAATCTGAAAACAGGTAAAAATCACCACAAAATTCGACCTTTGCTCATGTTCAGACACAGCGCACAGACACCGGGCACCTACAACTTTCACAGTTTGTGGTTACATTGTGCTCTATGAGAAAAATCATCCTTTCTGAGCAGGAGGGATTTTTTTGTTGTTGTAGTACCAGTGAGTGGACACTAATCCAACTCGAGACAGCTCTAAGCAGCAAGACCCCCTCCAGATATTTTAATAGATCCATGCATCTCCCCCTATCGTTAGCCAACGTGCTAGCTAAACTCTGGACAGTTTCTCTGTTGTTGCTGTGACTGTGCAGAGAGCTTCCAGTTTGCCGTATAAAGAGCTGTTGAGTCTGGATAAAAGTAACTTTGACTAAAATCTTCAAACAAAATGAAAATGAAAAAAGGAACACTGACCTGGACCACGAAGGTCTTGTCCTGGAAGCCCGGGGTGAGTCCGAGCATGCTCATGTAGGACGCCTCGTGAATGAAGTTCTCAATGCCGTGGAAAACTCCTCGTCCGGTGGCAGAGATCCTCCCGTGGATGCCCCCCTGGCTGATGGGCTTCCCGGTCACACAGGCGTGGGCATTTATGTCCTGGAAAGATACACAAAAAGATTTAAACTTAAAATGTTTTGTAATGTATAATGTTTTGACTGTGTTTTTATAAGCTCCATTTTTTACTACTAAAGTTTGGACCCACCCTCTTATTCAATGTTTTTTTATGTTTTATTTTATACACAAACAGAAGAAATAAGAAGTAAGATGTATGAATTATGTAGTAAAGAAAAAAAAAAAAAGTTAAATAGCGCTAACATTTATTCTGACAAAGCAAAGGGCGGATACTTTGAGGATTTAAAAATAAATTTTTAGTAGAGTTACTTAACTTTATTTATTTGCTACATAATTCCATAGATTTTGCTTCATATGTGCATCTAGTGTAGCGCTGGTTTAGTCTTGCACCATCTCAGCCCTCAGCAATCTGCTTCTGCTGGTGCCCAGAGCCGGGGCCGAGCCGGGGCCGAGCCGGGGCCGAGCCGGGGCCGAGCCGGGGCCGAGCCGGGGCCAAACATGGGAAATCAGCGTTTCAGTTTTCTGCAACTAAAACCTGGAACAATTTTCCTGAAGACGTGAGACAGGCTTCGACTTTGGAGTCTGGATTTGGAGCCTTTAAACATTGTTGGTTCTTTTTAGCTGTGCATAAGATTGAAAGGTGTTTATTCTGCCTCTTCTCTTTCATTTTAGAATAATTATTTATGTTCTGATTTGTTGCATTGTGATTTTACTGTACCAACTGTGTTATACAAATTAAATAACTTTGAGAAAGGAAAAGCAAGTTTAACTGTCAAAGTGCAGATGTTTTACCTTGTGGGGTTCAGCTTCCCATTTATAGGCTTTCAATTTTGACTAATGATTATAAAGGTTAAAAGATTAGAAAAAAAAATACAATTTGTTTTAAATTATTAATCACTATGGTAACTGTGGCTAGTTTATTTTCATCACTCTGAAATCCCTGGATGTCTACATTTTATCCTTTTGCTTAATCCAAAATTTAAAAAAATTAAAAAAAAAATCATTGTAGAATAAATTCAGGGCAGGTCCAAACTAGAATTCCCCATTTAAATTTGGACCGAACCAGATCTAAACAGGTGCAAGAATTCTGTTTCTTTGCACTTTTATTAGCACATTTTGTGGAAAAAATGCACACAACTGATTACATTGCTTAAAAAAAACAAAAAACTTCTACGGTACCCTAGAATAATACAGAAGTTGGTCTACAATACCACTATCACCATCACCCTGAGGTTGCTGTAAGTCTGGCAGCTGTCGAGACACCCCATAAACACTGCCCTCCTGTGGCCAGAGCAGGAATGTGTCACTGAGTCCAACAGCACTGACCCATGAGGTAACTACAACCCACTGTACAGCTGTCCATAGCTTTACCTCACGTGTGTCTCACATTTTTACAGAGACTAGGAAACTATTTTGACTTTGACCTTTGTATCGTCTTTGAGGAAACAGATCTGCAGGAACCTCTTAAGAGTTCACTCCTCACTGGTAAATCTGCCCGTCACTCGGAGCATGACACAGGCTGACAGGAGTGAGTGAGGGAGCATACAGCAGCACCTAACGAAAACAAGGAAATAATGCCCCTGTCCAAAACGTGCAAGTACAAGTTTGGGCGTAGTATATATCGGAGTTGAAAAATAATGTTTTGTTTTCCCTCTTTCGACTAAACATGTTCTGCAATCTACAGGAAAATGGCCAAAACTTAAAGATTGTTTTTTAAGATTTCCCCCAATGATCTATGGGTTACATACAATCACCAAAAACAAACTACTGTATAAAACCTGCAGCCCCAACATTTAATTTCATCATCACTGATTTCAAAGCAGCGCTGTGTGGCCCTGTGCAATACAAACAATACAAAAAAGTGTGAAAAATAAAAGCAGATTTTCCTCCAAACAAATCCATATGAAATTCAAATTTGATTAATCGATTTGGCAGATCTTTTGCTCAGCCCCAGTATGAAGTTGTTAGCAGTGCAGTTGCTTAAAAATGTTGCAGATGTAGATAAGCGGCTTCCACACATTAACCTACTCTTGCTCTAGATCATTTTCAGTATTATTTAACTAAAATACAGTTTTTTGTGTCCTTTTATTTGTGCATATTTAGCCCTATTCTGCACAGAGCGAATGACAAAAACATTTTCTCAACAGCAAAGAGAAAAAGCCAATGTCACAGTCCTCAAACATCTAATTTGTTGTTGATGATGATGACGTCTGGACTTTATTCAAAAATCGACAAACTTCAACTGAAAAGCTGCTAATTCCAATAGAAAAACATGTGAATACAAATGAAAGAGCAAAGCTGTGTCCTGTTAGAGGGAGAGGCAGGAAGTCTGGGGCTGCAGCCAAAACCTCAACTCTGATGACTCATTCCTTCCAGAGTTTGACTCATTTTGGAATCGAATGAAAAAAATTTAAAAGAAAAACTTTGGTGGGCCCTGTAATAAACAAGAGCATAACCATGGAGATTTAACCAACTTGGGAATGGTATGTGGGGTTCAGTTTCGGGACGTGTTTCTGAACCATTTCGAGTTCAGTCGAGTTTAAATTCTGCATTCAACTGGTTCTGAGAGGGTCTGGTTTAATCCTCCAAGAGTTTGTACCAAAGGAGGTTTGAAACTTTACTTAAAACCAAAATAAAATAATTAGATGTGATGAAAGGCTATAGGACTATTTCATACACTCTGAAGAGTGGCCAAAGAGAGTCAACATTTTTGGAAAAGTTCAATTTAAATAGGTTTAGTTATGGTTGGAGCATTTGAGGTTAGTCCAATAACTGGTTTAGATCTGGTAGTGGTAGATCTGCACTCTGCTCTTTTAATGTTAATTTAGATTATTTTCTGTTATTTATTCTGTAAAGCACTTTGAATTACTTTGTGTATGAATTGTGCTGTACAAATAAACTTGCCTACAACTTTCTAGAACAACTTTTCTACAATTCTAGTGTAATTCCATTACACTAGAAATATATTTAGTTGACAGTGTGGTCCAGTAATGCATTTTCAGATTTAATCCTCCCTCATCTCATATTTTGCTTATTTACTGAGGTGGTAGCCAGAGGCTGAGTACACAGTCCAGTCTGATGTTCTACAGTGAGGCTGTAGTGAAGTCCCTGATATTCAAAACAACATTAAAGTGAAACTGAACTCACAGTGTGTGCGATGGTGTTGGCGTAAGTGTCTGCGATCCAGGACATCTCCCTCTCCCCAGTGCTCATGTCGGGGGCTGGGACGTCGATGCCAGGCCCTGGAAAAAAAACAAATAAATATATTTTTAAAACTTATAAGACAACTGTATTATAGGGTTTAAATCAAGACAGAAACATTAATAACTTTTAATGTTTAAGAATGAACGTTCACGGCTCCTGATGCATTGAAGATGGCATTTTTTTGCAACACCTGTAACTGAATAAGACAAGATAAACAAGTTTAATACCCTACTACGGAACATTCCTCACTACCAGAAATGTTACTTGGTGAAACAAATTGAAACAACTATGCAGATTTAGTAGTTTAAGTAGTAGTGTGACCAAATGGATAAAATACATACTGTGATTGTAAATAAATATATATATTGAAAACTTCAATAATGCAATTAAAATCCCCCTTTTGATTATGAAACAAACTGACCAAGTGAGCCTCTCTCCTCTGAAATACTGCAGTATTATAGGTTTTGTACTGCATTTGAGTCCTAGTTTAAATATACTTTGTCCCATTCATTGAGCGCTGTAAAATTCATTGCACTTTATGTCACTGCAGGTCCAGAGTGAGAGACAGGTGCAGGGGGCAACTTTACAAATGTCCGTGAGAGTGAGTAGTGTGTCCCATTAGGGAAGCAGATCCTGGGACCAGCTCCCAAAACAGACAGAGGAACGTGGAGGAACGAGGAGGGGGAGGGCAAATGGTCAGAAGCACACAGGGAGGACAGAGGGAGGACGAGGGCAGAGGAGGAGAAGCACTAGAAGAGGAGCACAGGGAGAGGAGCACAGGGAGAGGAGCAGAGAGGGAGGAAGGCAAAGGGGGAGAAGCACAAGGGGAGAAGCACAAGGGGAGAAGCACAGGGAGAGGAGGAGCACAGGGAGAGGACCGGAGAGGGAGGAAGGCAGAGAGGGAGGAAGGCAAAGGGGGAGAAGCACAAGGGGAGAAGCACAAGGGGAGAAGCACAGAGAGAGGAGAAGCACAGGGAGAGGAGGAGCACAGGGAGAGGAGGAGCACAGGGAGGAAGGCAAAGGGGGAGAAGTACAAGGGGAGGGCACAAGGGGAGGAGCACAGAGCGAGGACCAGAGAGGGAGGAAGGCAAAGGGGGAGAAGCACAGAGAGACGTAGTTAGGGAGGAAGGCAAAGGGGGAGGAGCACAAGGGGAGGACACAAGGGGAGACGCACAAAGAGAGGTGTAGAGGGGGAGGTGGGAAAAGGGGGAGGAGTACAGAGCGAGGGCAGAGGGGGAGGGGCAGAGGGGGAGGGCAGAGGGGGAGGGCAGAGGGGGAGGGCAGAGGGTTGATGAGACGAGAGCCAGAGTGAATGGTGAGTGTTTGTGCCATATTCGGAGCGTCAACAACAAGGTTTGTCATGTGCAAAGCGAGCTGCTGTGGCCCCGGGGAGGAGACGAGGAAAACAGCTCGTGTCTTTGTATGTGGAGTATGCACTGAAAAAAATGTGGCACTGTGAAAATGTTATGATTATTCCATAGATTGTATATATAAATGGACATAGCTAACCGTCATGTTCCAAACAGGAAGTGATCATGGGCGCGCTTCTGGCTCCATCAAGTCTCCTTTTTTATCTACCTACTTCATGTTTCTACAGTTATAGATTCACTTTGTAACTTTTCTGGTGGCTGATCCGCTCCCTCCTTGTTAATGTCATGGCATTAAACTTCCCCATCGTTTATTTATTCAATTACCAGTGGAAATGGTCAGGCGGCATTACCCGCTTGTCGCCATGGAGATGGATAAAATGCCATACAGAGGAAAAATGGAAAGCAAACTCGCAATAACATCCCCATGACGACAAGCAAGTGATGATCCAGCTACCCAAAAAGTTACTGTGCCTTTAGATAAGTTTCATGCATTTTCCCATTTCAACCAAAAATATCTGCAGTGTAGATAGTAAATACTGTAGAGTGAGAATTAAAGAAACTCTTAAGGCACTGAAATAAACAAAAATAAAATGATTAAAAAAGTAAAAGTTGCTCAATCAAATGTAACTAATGTAACATAATTACCCCCTCCTTGTTTGAACTCTATGCAGAACAAACGTCACGTCACGTCACAGATAAATACTGGTCTGGGGGCTGTTAAGAACCTGATAAACCTGTAATATTTGCCCTCAGTAAACAAAGTAATCTACAGAATACAAACTCGCCTTCTGTAAGCATAGGGGATAATTTTAACTTGACAAATGGACGGTCAGGTGGCATTTTAGTGGGCGTCATATCAACCAGGCGCCATACAGTCCTATTTTAAAGCTTACCAATGAAACCTTTCTTGGCCAATTCAATGGTGAACCTCCTGGTGATCTTCTCCAGTTCATTATCCTACAGCAAAAGAGACAGTCAATAATTCTATATAAAAAACAAAACACATTGGACTGGCCTTAGAGAACAAGTACTTTGTAATTATGCAATGAGGCCAATTTCCTTGTGTTGACTATATAACATGGTAAAGGTCCTATGTTACACAAAATGGACTCTTGTGAGATTCAAGTCATGTTAAAAAAAACAAATAACTCGTCTAAAACAGACCTGGAGTTCTTTGTTTCATTCACATGTTTGAGTAACAATTTAGTATTGGTCTGTCTACATCTCTAAAGTGGTAGTTTTCAACAAGAGATGGACAGTTCCAGCGCTGAAATGATCCAAATGATTCTAGTGAAGGTGTTTATGGAGTTTAAAAACTCAGTACTCAGCACTTCCTGTATTTCGACTTTATAACATCACAAGGTGGAACAGAGCGTTTTCAGTTTGAGAGAAGAACTCAGCCTAAATATGCAGGGTTTGTGTGTTAAACATGTGTGAATGAAACAAAAAAACACAACTCCAGGTCTATTTGTGACGAGGAAACGACATTAGACCATTGATCAGAAAACTTGGCCCTTCAACCAACATAAACACTCAAGATGGTTACTGCGAGTTTGTGCTGCCTAACATAACCACATACACAATCCATGAGCTTTTGATTGATTAAAAATGATCGGGCCGTTGCCATAGTGATGACCAGTTTAAAACATTATCAAATCTTTTGAATGGGGAAAAAACATCCTCAAAATTCTGCATTCCATGGGTATTGGTAAACCATTTGAGGATTTAGACCAATCAAAAGCATACAATATTTGGTTCTGAATTACTTATCGCTACGGCAACTGTTAAAATATTTCTTTGCTTAAGCCTCAAACCCATAGAAATACTTTGCAATTCGTTTTTCTCCATGTTCATAAATCTTTTCCCTTTTTTTCTTAGAGGCAGACCCATTGTTTGTGTGATACTCATACACATATTTTTGCCCTCAGAAGAACTTGATACGCAGAGCTTTCAGACTAAAGAATGATACAGGAGGAGTCAGCCAGAGTATGATTACAGCTCTTAGACTCACGTAGTGTCTTTATAGAGCTCTATGGATCTATGGGAGTCCATGAGTGCGCCTGTGTGTGTGCGTGTGATGGGGGCAGTATTATAGCAGCTTACAGAGTAATTCCTAGGGTTGATCTTGACTCCGGCTTTGGCTCCTCCGAACGGCACATCTGGAACAAACAACAAAGATTTAAACCAAAAAACTGTGATTACAGCTCTAACATGAGACCTGCTGGAGGAGCTGAAGAGAAACGGGAAGGGCCTTTTGTGGTTTAAGTCATAGTTTAAATCCTAAAAAGCGTTTTTGTTGTGGTATTCATCCAACTGTTAAAGTGCATATGGAAGGTTTTCATGTTTTGTTTTCATGATATTTTTTTTTCAAAATAACCTTGTTTGATAAATATTTACAACATGTACAATCCCATCATAGTGTTAAATCAGTGGCAGTGTGTGAAGAATTTATAAAAGAGAACATCATCTGACTAGTGTTATTAAAGAAACAGTTGAATAAGAAACCAAACGAGGATAATTTGTGGTTTAGTCTCAAGTAGGGCCGGGGGATTTTTGATAGATTTTGGCAAAAATGACACAATTTGGTTCATATTTGATATCACAATTACTTCAAACTATTACTTTAAGTGTAAAAATTATAGCCTTAAATGGTAAATGGTCACATTGTTATAAAGCACTTTTCCATCTTCCAGTCACTGAAAGTGCTTTACATCAAGGAACCACTCATGCACTCACACACACATTCATACAACAGTGTACACAGACAGTGGATCTGTCATACTTGGCATATTCAAAGGAAACAAAGAGAACAATAGACCTCGCCAGGATGTCAATATGTGTAAAGGCATCCATTAAGAGTTGAATGACTATGCCAAGTATGACTCAGCCACAGTGCACACTTAGTGCAGCTCAACAGATCTAGCCAACATACAGACACTGTAAACAAAAGTCGTTTCCAGTTTCAGTGTAGTTCGCTCCTCTCTTCAGACAGATAAGGCAGTGTCCAGCAGTAATCTGACCAGAATTGAAGAAGCGGCTTGGACGAGCAGCAAAACGTCTTTATTCCTACAACGTTTTGTTCAGTTGACAGATTTTACTTTTGGCTTTTACTATTCTAAACAGAAGTTAAGATAAGATAAGATATGCCTTTATTAGTCCCACAGTGGGGAAATTCCAGATTCAAGACAGTTCAATACATTGTAGTTTCAATAGCAATATTCTGGTAATTAAATAGAGTAATAATTGAAATCACAATTTTGAGTTGATATCTATTACATAAAGTGTATGAGTACTGTGTGTAAATTGTCAACTGGCAGGATATACTGTACACATGTGAATATTTCCTTTTACTATGGCTCATACTGGACACCTGAGGGATTACACAGATGGTAGCTCCCATAGTTCTGATGTGCACATTTACAGGTGGTTTGTATCGTATAACAAAAACCATGTTAATCGATGCTCAAAAGTCGGCAGCAAGAGTCCAGTAGAAATGACGACATCATCATCATCATCATCATCTGTGTAATCCCTCAGTCATCCAGGTCTGATCCATAGTAAAGAAATTTAAAATCTGTCTGACCAGAACTTAAGCGGCTTAGATGTCCAGTTGACGGACTTTATTTTTCTTTTGCCATCATCATCATAGAGTTAAACAGTACGCACCAACCACAGCGCACTTGTAGGTCATCAGAGAGGCCAGAGCCTTCACCTCATCGACAGAGACGTCTGTGCTGTACCGGATACCTGAGAGAAAACACAAAAATACAGTGTAAATACATGGTAATACCAGATATGCTAATGAACAAAATATCCAACAAAATCATTTAAGTTTACTGTTTGACCATTTCTTTTCTCCCATTTATGTTTACATCATTATATACTATTGTCCAGTTATGTCACATTACTTTCACTTGATTACTCCAAGTGAAAAAAAAAAAAAAAAAAACAAAACATTATTCCAATTTTTTCAAAACAATCAATTGATACTTTGCAGTGACATCACGCTGGGGGTGTTCTACCAGCATCTCTATGGTGGAATGTTCAGCAGTTTCCATGGTGACACAACGCAAATACAAAATTTATTTAAAGAGTACATCTTCACGAGCCTGTGATCAATCCGATCAATCCGAGCGTTTGATTTCAAGAAAAACTCCCTAATTAGGTAGTTTGAACTTTTATTTTGAAAAACTGTTGGCTAATGCACAAATCAGCTACCTGTTGTAGTTCAGGTTTTTTGATCAGATTGTGTTAAAACAGGGCTCAGATTAAAGTCCAACTTGCCCAACAGAGCTTTAGACAGAGCAGTGCCTACAGTTAGCATCACACTCAGGGAATGTTGATGGTATCAGCAGGTCACTTCAGTTGTCAAAAATGACTTGTTTGTGAGAAATGATTGACTAGTTATTTAAAAACTGGTACTATATAAGAGTCTTGTCCAGATACTAACATTTCAAAGTCCACTTATACAATTAAAAAATAGACTTGTATTCAATACCAAAGCTCCTTTAGAACAAATTTATTTTTTCCTGAATACTTTCATACTTGCTCAAATGAGTATCTAGTTTTGATACTTTTTGTTTCAGTATCGATTACCATCAGATTTTCAATAGACAATAGACAATAGACAATCCTATAGTAAACACATTACAAACTATAGAACTACAACTTGTAACATAGTAAAATAATAGCATTAGTAACTATTGGGCTAAATATATATGTTAATAATGACGTGGTGCAAGGCCTTAGCTAAACTCATGTAATAGGAGATCCAACTACAAGCACTGTATAATAAAAGATCACCACAGCATCCTCAAAAATGGGATGGGCGTGTCTTTGTTTCTCATCCAATCAGAGCCATACATCCAGCCCACAACCCACTCTCACTTCCTGTTATGAGGACGGAGAGGGGTGGGGTGGGGGCGGGTTTAGTTGTGTCGCTGTGGCAACCAACACGAGACCAAAGGAACGCACCACTCCTCTGTAGACCAAATATAACTGGACCAGACTCAGCTTACACACACGGAGGAACCCAAGGACGAACAGCAGAAAGAAAACGTTTTAAGACACTGAGCGAGGCTATAAAACCAGGAAGTACAAAGGAGACCCCACCCAAAGTTGTTTATCAAACATCAGGGCTCTGAGCAGACACTGGGATTCTGGTACCACAGCGCAAGCTAGTTTTGAAGTGCATAGCCATTACTACCTACTACCACTACTAACTACTAGTGTTGGAGGGTAACAAAATACAAGTTTTAAAAAAAAAAGTACAGATGCCTAACATACTTACTTACTATTTTACTACTTTTCATATGATTTGAGGGGTTATTTTTACCATGTTTGTGGTAACATCCTGACGAAAGTTTGAGTTCAAGCTTTGGCTTTGAGTAAACAAAAATAACTGATTTGTAATGCAAAGATTGACCAAAATATGTTATAACATATTTTTGTTTCTATCACTACATTTACACTTTGAGAATAAAAAGTAAAAGGTATTTCACACAAGTGTTAATTTGTTAAAGTACATTTTTAAACAGGTACTTGAATACTTTTACTTTTTTAACGACCGTATCTGTACTTTTACTTAAAATGGAGTACTTCATCCACCACTGCCAACTATGACTTCACATTAGTATCGAAAATAGAGTCTGAAATTTTAGTGACCACACTAAAATAGACTAGATACAGGTTCCACAATGATAATAAAATAAAACACCTTTAGAGAACAGAATTACATTTTCAACATTAAAACATTGTACATTCTTGTATATTTCCCCATTGATATCTTGTTTCGATACTAGTTTTAGCATCTGATTTTTGATATATTTATGACAACCCTACTTCTAAGATCATGATTAAAACCAGACTTTTGGATATATGGATTATAAAGAAATGCTTTTTAGTTATAGGCTACTTCAGTTGATTTTACAGTGTTAAAATCGTTAGGGCATTCTGATCCGATCTCATGTGCACTCTCATAAACAATGAGAGGATACTTGGCTTTGTGGTATGTAAGTGGTTAGCTTTAGCAACGTTAGCTTGAGAAACAAAATAATGGTAGATGGTAAGCATGGGTGGCCAACATGCTAACACAAGGTGGCTAACATGCTAACACAAATCTTAAACTGTAGACGATTTTGCTCTCCTGATCTATGATGTATTGGTTATATCAAATGTTAGGTTAAGGTTATATTTTCTACATTTTAATTTCTATAAAAGCCCTTATATAATACACAGATTTTGATTTACAAAGTAGTACATTTGTGTTAGCGAGGACATAGGCTTTCATGTGTATAATGTTATTAGCTAGCGTCAGTCTGTCCCACCCCCATCCGGCCACCGTTTTACTGTATTCACTCAACCACAGAACAAACAGGAGACGCTGTCACAGGAGTTTTATGGTCGACGAGATCTAATATAATCAAAGTTGTCCTTGAAACCTCAACGCACAGAAGTATTTTTACATAATCTGCCAAGAATCTATGTACAGTTCCACAAAACAAGAAATCCCACCATTGTTAAAACCTAAACTGAAAGAAGAAGTGGAAATAAAATGGGAGCCTAAATACAATTTATGCAGAAGTGATAGAAAGAGCCGGCGATTGGGTCAATAACATCTAATGTCTCGAATTTAAAGTGGAACTGAACACCAACACACTTTTTCATGCTGCTAAACTATTTGTGCTCTTTTAATAGCATAGTCTACTGCTCTTAATCATTTTCTGCAGTGTTTGTGCAAACTAGGTACAGACCATAGACTGTATATATAAATGGACATAGCCAACATCCTAGTCACTGCGTTCCAAACAGGAAGTGACACGGGCACTCCATTGACTCTGGCACCAATTCACTTTACCTTGGAAAACTGTCAGCAGCCGTTACAGAGAGAGAAAGGACAGAGTCAAAATTCTAGTCTTAAAAACTTTCATATTAACCCTCTCTACATGATCCTGGTATTTTTATTTACTTATTGCTCTCGATATAAACATTAATATTAGGCAAATCGGAGTCCTTCTTTCCCTGAGGTTGCTCCCGTCAGCGCAAGTAACAGGTTTGATTGACAGCGGTGCCATGTGCTCGCTGCCTGCTAAACCAGCGGTGTTTATCACATTTCTCTGTAGCAATACATTGTGGTTCAAAATGTGTTATTGTGACAGGCCTAACTAGGTACATTTGCAGCTTTCTGGTCAAAAACAACTACATCAAAGTCTGTGCTACCTCTAGTGGACCTGTGCAATTTCAAGTAGTTGGTGACATCACACAGCACTGTCAGGCATTTCTGATTACAAACATCTGGCTGTTTGAAGTGTGGATACCAGTTAGACCAATCAGAGTGTTCCTTATACCTCCAGACCCCACCCCTCCAGATTAGAGAAGCCCGCTCACTGTAAGGACCATAGGTGGTATATATATAAATGAACATATCTAACCTGCTAGCGCATGGGCGTTAATCCAGCTCTATTGACTTTAGTCCCAATTCACTTTCTACTGAAAAATTGTGTCCTTTCGCTCTGTAACTGCTGCTGTCAGACTCCTCATTTTGGTATTAAAATGTTTATATTAACAGGCTCTATATGATAGCATTTTAATTTTGCTATTGTGTCCGTAAATCAAGATATGAACATTAATAACAAACAAATCAGGAGTTCTTTTCCAGAGGTCACTCCTGCTAGAATTAGCAACACTGTCAATCAAACCTGTTGCTAAGCATCTGCTCCCTGCTAAACCAGCGGTGCGGGCGGGAAGGGGCGTTACCTTCAACAGTCTCACTCTGGATTGGCTCTTTGGTTGCTATGATACTTGTGTAGAAAATCCAAATATGAATAACCATAACCGCCCGCTAACCTCAATGACCTTCATTTGACTGAAGCAAACTCTATGGGTGACACTCACGAAGTCCACTACTTTATACAAACTATGGTACTGAGGACACATGTTCTTCAATGCCTTTCAGTGCAATAAAAACTTTCTTCAAGCCATCCTGTGTAGAACTTTGGCCGCAGAACACAAAAGAGATGACTCCTCTCAAACAGACACACAGAGGGATCAGTTCAAACCGGTGTCTGCTGCTCTGACTGGCTGTGTCTTAAAACATTGGCCTTTGTATTTAACCTGATTGGAGGGTCCATGAACTACATCAATGATTAATCTAGAAAGTGGAGTTTGCACATTCAACTGGACTACAGGAATTTAGACCCAGGGAACAATGGCTTTAGCAAGAGAGATTGCTGATACAAGCAGAACGTTTTATCTGGATCTATAGGAAGAGTTTTATTGCCAATATTATTTGCATTTATATAAAATAATTAACAGAATTAACTTTCTAAATGTTGTTTGACAGTTGAAAGAGCTCAGGATTTCATCATTTTCTCACTCTTGGTATCAAATAAAACTGGCTAACCTTTGTGATGGCTACTGCAAAGTCCCTGAAGATATGAAATGATAATTGTTGGTTTAGGTTAAAACATTTTAATTGATTTGACACTAATGACATACCATCAGCCTACAGACTTTAGACAGATAATTGTCCAATGGAAAATTACTTTGCCATCTTTTCAATAGTGCACATTCGAGCACACTTTAAACTTTGTGAAAGGCCTAAACTACACTTAAAGCAGGGATTTAGTTGTTTAAATGCAGTGATTCTCAACATGGCCCTGTCTGTTTCCACACTGCACTGCTGTGGCCCATGTCC
This sequence comes from Periophthalmus modestus, assembly GCA_019594935.1. Classification (NCBI taxonomy): domain Eukaryota; kingdom Metazoa; phylum Chordata; class Actinopteri; order Gobiiformes; family Gobiidae; genus Periophthalmus; species Periophthalmus modestus. The sequence continues at coordinate 1,604,662 of JAIEZT010000304.1, read as the reverse complement.
CTGCCTCTTGTGTGGGGGCCTCCCTCCCCCACCTGTCATAATGCTGACAAATAGGAAAGCCTGGAAATACCACCTCCTCCTCCCGCCCCCAGACCCATCAGAGCCAGAGTGTGAGCGGTGGAGCAGATGATGTGAGCCTTGCACAAAGAACATACTTCTCTGTCAGTGCATGGTATTTGCTGAGGGCAGGTACACGTACACTCTCATGGCTGTGAGGACAGAACAGGAGTGGGCTCGCCACGATATGCGTAAACAAGCCAGGCCACTGCACGTGCGCCCTCACAAACACGTGTGGGGTGAACCAAGTTTTAAAGGTCCCCCTGAATTTACAGAAGCGCCCGTCTCCACCTGAAGTGAGCTACAATTTCAGCAGTGAATAATCACAAGCTAAAATTAAAGCTAGGAGACTAGACTAAAAACTTTACAAAAGATTTAGTGAAGTTGAAGCTGATCTACAGGTGAGCAGGTGTGCTAAAGGTCACAATCAAAAACAAAATTACGGCAATAATATATTTGCCACGTGAAACATCAGATAATGTAGAATGAATGAAAGGTCATGTGTTCTGTTATATTTGGACGGACGCAGTGCAACATTAGCAGCTCAAGTAGCTAATCGTAAAGCTAACTTGAGCTAATTAGCCTCCTGGAGCTAGCTGTCAGGGGCACCGCTGTGCTCAGCTGCCCCGGCTCTTGCCCCCTTCGCAGGGCGTCCTGTGCTGGCTGTCAGGGGGCTCTTACCTCCTTTGCAGGGCGTCCTGTGCTGGCTGTGCTGGGCACGGTAGCCCTCCACCACCTCCCACTCTCCCGTTGTCCCTCTTGATGGGGAAAGACACGCTGAGGACGTGGTTGCAGGGCTTGATGATGCGGAGGATTCCTCTCACGCGATGTCTCTTCTGTTCGGGACTTTCTCTGGTCTTCAGATCCTCCACCAGTTTGTCCTCCACGATGGCGGCGCCGCGGTCGAAGAAGCCTTCCACCATGCGGAAGAAGTTGGGGTCGTCAGGTTGCTCCGCGGCGTCGGCGTAGTGTCGAACTCGCATCAGAGACGAGGACACCGGGAGAGCAGACTCCACACAGCCGGAGGCCAGCGCGCTACCGGCCGAGCGGCTCAACAGCTCCCCGAAATAACGATACATGACTGGGACTAACCGGACTAACCGTGGACAAACAAACTAAACGACACGGACAATGGGGATGGCGACGGGAGAGGGGCGGATGAGACACACGACAGCTCCTCACTGTGAGCCGTCCTCAGGCCGAGTGAGGAATGACATCCCGGAGAGTGCTTTAAGCAACCGGGGCAGCGCGAGGACGCACGAGGAGGAGGACCGCTGAGGCGCGCACCCGCACACTGACAGCGCGCGCACCCGGACGGGAAACTGACAGCGCGCGCCCCCTTTTTTTCATGAAAAATATCACTGTCTGGAGCTCCACGCAGCTACACGCAGCTCTACGTAGCTCTACGGAGGCTCCACGCAGTTCCACGTAGGCTCAGAGAGCTTAGAGAAGTGCGCAATTAAAGAAAACCAGCTTTATTTTTTTATATTTTTTGCTTCCCCAGTTCCTCTTAAGAGTGTTGCCATGGCAACAACTGTTATCTGATCAAATATTGTCAAGTATCAAGTCACTCAACTTTATTCCTGTGACAAACATATAAATAGTCCATTAATATGTCTTCGTGTTCTTACCATGCTATTACACAGGATTCACGTTGATTCACAGTTGAATAAATAAAGTCTGAACCATAAAATAACTTTACATTTACATTGGTGGCAGTGGAGTAATTATTTGGAGAGACAAATCCACCATTTACAACGTTTTACATAAAAATAAAATAAAATCAAACATACCTGTGGGAAACATATAAATAGTCTATTAATTTGTCTCCACACATGAGGCACACTGGCTCCCTGTAGGAACGAGAACGGCTCCCTGTAACCATGACAACAGCTCCGTGAGATGGCGGCTCATTTTCGCGCCATTAGCTCCATGTAACAATATGAAGCTAACTGCTAATATTTTACAATCCAAATTAAACTTACAAAACTTAGAATTAACGCCCAAAATACATTCATTACACGTTAAAATATTGTCTTATCAACACGTGTGTTCTTGTATTTATGCTAACAATACTTTTAAAAAAAAAATAAAATATATTATTTCCAACCCAAACAGAACTTACCCCTCTGCAGTTTCCAACAGGCGACTGAGACAGGAAGTGACGCTACCAAAATACACGGGAGCAATGCGCACTTCCGGTTTTTCAAAATAAAACGTAACAAATTATAAAACTCACATATGAATTCAAACGAAACATAATACACAAACAGGAGATAAGAAGTCAGCAGTTTTCATTTTAGCTGTCCTGATCTATAGTAAATATCACTGGAGTTCAGAATGCTATGATTTTATTTATTACTATATTTTGACTATAAAGAGCTTATTTTGCGCTACATTTTTATAATTACGTATTAATCCATGAATAAAAACTGATGACATTATAATTACTACAGTTTTGTATGGAGTTGCATGTTCTCCCTGTGTCTCGTGAGTATTTTTTTGGTTGTCCTCCTCCAAATAAGGTCCATACAAAGGCTGGTTGAGACGTGTAACCTAAAGGCCAACCACAAAGGCTTGGCATCAGCCATAAACACCTGTCATCATCATATCAGCCTGTCTAATTTCAAAATGATGAGATGTTAGGACCGTTTCCATGGCAATTAACAATTCAAAACAAAACATTATAGCCTATCTATTATTTCTATCATTCTATCATGGCATCATACAACAGGATGCTTGAGTAAACTGTATGAAGGAGCACCCAAATGAAGAAAAATAGGTCCAGTATGTAGGTTTATGGAGGCAGCTGAGGCCTGGCTGTTCACACATCACCTGCACTGTGGTGTCGACAGGGCTGTGCATGAAACAGCCTCTGTCGTGTTGTCTGTGTGATGAGCGAGTGATGGAAACACAATGAGCTCATCTACAGCCATGTGTGATGTTTGTATACAGACTTTTATCAAAATTAGGGATGCATTAGTCGGATCAGTTATCAGTTTAACCAAACCTTTGACTGGTAGAGTATGTTTAAACACCACTCAGAAGTTTGGACACACCCTCTCATTCAGTTTTTTCCCCTTTATTTTTAATACTTTCATTCTCGTTCATTAATTGTTTGGGGTTCACTATAATCTCTCTCACACCTGATCTCTGGGCAGTAGCTCAGTTGGAGTGTCTGTCCACATCACTGTTTTTTTTCTATTTTTACAACTTTCATTTTATACATATGGAAGACATCAACTATATAAAGTAAGATATATGGCATTATACAGTCAGGGGTGACATATGGAATGTGTAGGGGCTCATGGAGATGCTATCCAGACCAGAAGAGGACCCTCCTTATACACACAAACACATACACACATACATTGACAGACACTATAAAAACTGTCAACATGCACATCTCAGGACTCTCATCTATTCTTTCCTGGGAGTCACTGGCTTCATTATTCACTTCACCTGTGTGGAACTCATTAAAACCCTTCTGACTTTCTGTTTCAGACGCTTACACCAGAAATGAACATTACATTACAGGAGGTAAAGGACACTGTTTACCCAGGGCCCAGTGCAGGGAGGGGCCCCTCACAGAGTCTGTAATGTGCATTTTTCATTATACGACACATAATGCTGCCCCACCAAGACGATTTGTGCCCAGAATTTGGTGCTACAGCTCTTTATGTAGTAAAAAAGAACTCTAAATGCTAAATATTTTTCGACAAAGCTAAGAGTGGCTACTTTGAGTATTTGAATATAAAATATAAACTCAGAAAAGTCCCAATTGACAAAATGTATTTCAAAAACAGTGGTAAACCAAAAATAATACATATTTACAAAAATAAACTGTGGTCAACTTAACAAAGCAACAGAAATTAAGAAACTAAGGAGAGAACCCACATGTACCCTGGCTACACTGATGTAACAGGTGTGTTTGATGATTAAATTAAAGGTGAGATTAAAAGACTCATTTTGTCACAGTCGTTTACCTTTTTTTCTTTGCTACATAACCCCATATATCTTACTTCATATACGTGATGTCTTCTGTGTGTATATGAAACGTACAAAGTAGTAAAAATCAAGAAAAAAAAACTATGATGTTGAGTGATGAGAGCGGGATTCGAACCGTCAACCTTCGGATCGGTGGGCAGACACTCCAACTGAGCTACTGCCCTCCCATGGATTATAAATGAGAGATTATACAGAACTCCAAATTATAAATAGACTGAAGCAGGTCAACTCAAACCACTGTCGCAAAAGCAAAAGGTTTGAAACACAATTTACTGGAGCATTATAATTTTTGATTGGAACTTGTCACTATTTATGTAAACGACCGCTACATGCCAAGATATGTGTCGGAAGTATAATACAGGCATGTGGTCCACTGACTCCACCTGGTCCACATATGTGCTGCTTGTTACGTAACACTCTCACGCTCTGTGAAAGATCAGGATTCCTAAGGATGTGTTAAAACTGGGATTAAACCTGGAACTAAACCTGGATTTCAACCGGACTAAACCAGGTCTACAACAGGAACATTTGAACTAAAGGCAATAACCAAGACGAGCCCAGACCAGTTCAGATAACACCTCAAGATTCTACTGGTCTAAAAGGATCACTGTGCAGTTTAAATAAGGCTAAAGACGAGAGCTGTTACTGCAAGATATGTGTTACAGTTGAGTTTGAGTTTCTAAATTAGTCATCACGACGAGTTAAAACAATGAAAATGGACTTTAAAATACGGAAGAGCGCCTTCTATAGAAAGAGGACACCACCTTATGACATCACCAGGTGGAACAAGGTGTTTTGAGCTTTTGAGAGAGTCATATACACATTTTTATACAGCACTTTTCCACCTTCAAGTCACTCAAATCGCTTTACATCAAGGAACCGCTCACAAATTCACACAAACATTCATACAACAGACACTGAGGACAAGGTGGGTTAAGTGTCTTGCCCAAGGACACAACAACAGCATTTATTTGTGGGAGCTGGAATCGCACCGTCAACCTGTGGGTCGGCGGATCGGACCGCTCAATAAACCAATGATGTTTCACGTCGAGAGCGGGATTTGAACTGCCAACCTTACCTCGTCTATATTTTCTTAGAACTTGGGCAGATACTTAAAGTCACTATAATCTGATAGAGAAAGAAATAGTGCTGAGTTCATAAACGTCCTGACCTGCACTTACACCTATGGACCGAAAGATAAGATCACTGCACACGGCTAACGGCTAACAGCTAACGGCTAACAGCTAACGGCTAACAGCTAACGGCTACAGGTTTAACACTGGAAATAAGACTCCTTTTGCAGGCTCTGGTGACTGTTGAAGCAAAGACAAAGAGTTTATTTCTTGCAAGAAAAAGGTCCGACAGAATCTCCTCTTAATGTCAGAGATTAGCAACCAAAAGGGAACAAAAGGGTTTACATGAAAAGTTTTCTAACACTGTCTTTGACGACCAAACCACATGAGTTTTAGTTACAAGGCCAAGTGATTTCTAAAAGGTAAAATAACCTCACAATATTTGAATTTCCTTTACAATCCCAAAGCTCTGTCTCTGTCTCACAGAACAGCGGTGAGGGAAACAGTACTCAGTTTGTTACTCAAGTAAAAGTACAGAGTAAAAGTAAAAGTAAAACTATCACATGGCCCGGCCTCTGCTCCACCTTGTGATGTCATGAAGTGGTAGTTTTCAACAGGTTTTAACAGCTCGTTTTACCTTTAGTTCAGTAGAAATTGGCAGTTTCAGGGTTGAAATCATCCAAATGATTCTAGAAATGAAGGTGTGTGGAGTTTAAAAACACATTCAAGCACTTCCTGTATTACCACTTGATGACATCACAAGGTGGAACAGAGTGTTTTCAGTTTGGGAGAACTCAGCCTAAATCTGCAGGTTTGTTTGTGTGTTAAAACATGTGAGAATGAAACAAAAAAAAACACAACTCCAGGTCTGTTTGTGACGAGGAAACAATAGAACAGATCAGAAAACAGCGTAACTCAAGTCCTTTAACAGCAGCAGTAACTTTCCAGATGTGTATTTTGGACGTGTTCTTTTCGTTTTGTGGCTGGACCTTACCCGCAGGCAGGAGTAACGTTATCACAAAGCACAAAGTCGAGGCAATCGTTGAGTTTTACCGAAGCTATAAACCTGGATCTTATCTCCAATTGTCCGACATCGTCTGTTCTATTGGGCCGTTGTGTCGGAAGAACAGAGGAAAACACATTATAAAGATTAGTCCTTTCACTGAGACGCAGGGACACGTCTAAAGGCCGACAGGGACCGGGGTTTAGGAGGCAAATGGCTAATACTGTGAAATATCCATCTTTACTGTGAACTTGATGCTTTGCAGAGACATAACGCTGGAGGAGGAGGGGTCTGCGTGTATGTCTATGGTGGAGTGTTCAGCAGTTACCACGGTGACACAGTGCACACATTCAAAACTCAAAAAAAATACAAAACTGATTGGTCCTGTTTGATTTTGAGTTTGATTTTCGACAAAAAGGTGAGAGCGACTAACGGAAAAACTGTTGGCTAATGCTAATGCTAATGCTAGCTAGCTTGTGACTGTGATGTTATTTAAGAGAGACTAGTTTAACAGCACAAATCCGCTCATCTGTTCTAGTTCCAGCTGAGTCAGTTTTTTCTGGTCAGTGTTAAAGCAAAACTCAGATTAAAGTTTAGCTTGAGTTACAGAGTTTCATACAGAGCAGGGCCTCCAGTTAGCACGGCATTGGACAGAATTATTGGACCAGATGCAGATAAACCATTTCACTAGAATTAGACTACTACTACTATTACTACAGCTACTACTACTTGGATGACTAGCACTAGGGCTTTTATTACTATAACTATTAGAGCAACTACTACTACTACTGCAGTCACTAGTACTACCTCTACTACTGCTACTGCTGAAACTACTACTACCACTACTACTATAACTTCTGCTACTACTACTATCACTCCTACTTCCACTACTACTACTACTACTACCACTGCTACCACTACTGCTACTACTGCCACTAAAACTACTAGTACTACTACTACTACTACTACTACTACTACTGCTACCACTAAAACTATTCCTACTACTACTACTACTACTACTACTACTACTACTGCTACCACTAAAACTACTACTGCCACTACTACTATCACTACTACTACTCCTACTACTACAACAACTACTACTACTACCAACACATTACTACAGCTACTACTACTTGAGTGACTAGTCCTAGGGCTTTTATTACTACAACTATTAGAGTAACTACTACTACTTCTACTACCACTGCTACTGCTACCACCACTACTACTGCTACCACTAAAACTACTACCGTTACTACTACTACTACAACTACTGCTATTACTACAGCTACTACTACTTGGATGACTAGTGCTCAGTCTTTTTTTACTACAACTATTAGAGCAACTACTACTACCACTACTACCACTATTATTACTACTACCACTAAAACTACTATAACACCAACAACTACTACTACTACTTGGGTGACTAGTACCAGGGTTTTTATTATTACAACTATTAGAGCTACTACTGCTACTTCTACTACAACCAAACCACATATTTAAAAGCATTTTTGTCATATGTTGGAGCTAAACTCAAACACAACACAATATTTCTCGTCTAACTCCTCACACAAAAAGAATAAACCAAAAACCAGGACGTTGAGCACATTTGTGTCTGTGCAGAGCCTTTAGTGATAACCTCAGGGGACTAACCGTAATCATCTGTGCTGTGATCACATGACAGGGGGCGCTGGAGGTTTCCTGAAAGCTGATTGGCTGCCGGACCATCACTCATGCCCCTCCGATTGGGTGGGAGTTGTCGCGGCGTCGGCCAATAGGAACGCAGAGCAGGTCATTCTGTGAAACAGCTATGAAGATAAATGAGTGAACGGGGAGGAGGGGTGGACAGTGGACCAGGAAAACACCACGAACCTTTGACTCACACATACACAGACTTTTATGAAAAACATCTGATTTATTTTGTAATTATGACGTGGTTAGAATAAAAAAAATATGAATAAACCTGTTAGATCTGGGGGAAAGAATAGCTCAGGGTGAGTGTTTGTCCAGTGATCGGAAGGTTGGTGGTTCGAATCCGGCTCTCGACATAAACATCATTACAGTAATTGCGAGGTAAAGTCCACTGACCCACAGGTGAATGCTGCTGTTGTGTCCTTGGGCAAGACATTTAACTCACCTCACCCCCATAGACTGTATAAAAAAGTGGACTAAGTGAGTGTTTAGCTCCAGTCAAATGAAGCTAATCAAGGCTAGAGCAGTTATACCGGTGAATTTGGGGCCGACTACTAGTATCATAGCAACCAAAGAGCCAATCCGGAGCGAGGTTGTTGAAGTTAACGCCCCAGGATCATGTAGAGTGGGTTAATACAAACATTTAAGACCAAAATGGCGAGCCTGACAGTAGTAGTTACACAGAGAGAGACGACGGTTTTTCAATAGAAAGTGAATTGGAGCCAGAGTCGATGGAGCTAAAAGTGTGAGCATGATCATCCAGCGGCTAGCAGGTTAGCTATGTCCATTTATAAAAACAGTCTATGGTCTGAACAGGGGAGTGCTTTGAGTGGTGTGTAAAAATGTGACCAATTACCATCAAAAAATATAAGAAGGTTTTTGTTACTAAAAATGTCACGACAACATTCTACAAGCTGATTATGCTAAACAGAGAAAGGGGCCAGAAAAATTACTTTTGTTAAATGCAAATCTGTGTAATAATATAGTGAGTCGAACGCCTCCTGTCAGACTTATCCCGGCTGGAACCATAGACTGTTTATATAAATGAACATAGCTAACCTGCTAGCCGCTACGCTCCAAACAGGAAGTGAGCATGGGCACACTTCTTCAGCCAGCTAGCATGCTACAGTGCACAGTAGCATATGACCCACTTCCTCTTGGAATTAGAACAGCTCGACCTTTAGATATTTTTAAATCTTGGTTGAAAACTCATTTGTGGCACTGGGTTTGAGCGGGACACTCGTACAGGGTGGCCCACAAGTCACTGACAGTTGAAAAAAACTCATAACTCTTTTGTTTCTAAATATTTTTCTTGTATTTTTTCAGAGCATTTAAAACGACTCTTCCGACATTAATCTGAGCAAATACAGCATCGAGGAACGAACCATCATTGTACAGTGGTACTTTGAGTCACATGGGTCAAATTCACAAACCCAGCGGTGTTACCGTCGATATTTTAATACCAGAGATGCCCCAAGCGTAAATGCCATTAAAGGAATAATAAGTGTTTTTCACAGACAGGGGGCAGTATGTGATCTCCACAGACCTGACTAGTCCTGATTTCTTCCTGTGGGTCTATCTGAAAGAAAAGGTGTTTGTGAATAAACCTCAGACAATAAACCACTTCAAACATAATATCCAGGATCAAATAAGAGCCTTACTTCCCCTAGTTTAAGTAGTGATAAGTTCAAGTGTAAGTGAACAATTATAACCGTATATATTTCCAAAAATCTCTGAAGGTTCAGTTTACCTCCTGCTGAAATCTGGTGAGTATAACTGAAGAATTATAGGAGCTACTGAAGATTTAAAAGTGTCAGTGACTTTTGGGCCGCCCTGTGTTATATTGTTTTATCGTGTTTTTGTTCTGTTTTTATCAGATTGCACTTTATATCACCTATGTACATCACTTTTGTTTTTTTAAAGGTGCTTTATTAATAAATTTGACCCGTCTGTCCCTCATGGAGTTTACTCAGTTTGCATGTTGTGTGTTTAAATTTGTTCTGTACATTCGAGGTACTTTCAAAATGGAGTCGAGAGCAGCCTCGTGGTAAATGTGACCTTTACCCACTTCCTGTTCGCTGAACTTTGACCTCACATACCCCCGGAGTCACCTTGATCCAGCGAGGAGCCGACCGCCGCCAGCCGCAGAGTAAATATAGACTCTGGTGTTCTGAGGGACCAAAGTCTCCCCCGTCCTGGAAAATTATTAAAAGTTATTTGTGGAAAGCTGTGAGTATTTTGAAAGTATTGAGAAGTGTTGGTGCAAAGCTGGTATTATTACTCTCTACTAATACTACTACTGCTACTACTACTACTACTACTACTAATATCTAAATACTACTGGATTCAGAGATCCCTGAATACTACCTACTACAGTAACGTACCACTGAAAAATGAAATAAGTGACTACTACTACTACTACTACTACTACGACTACTACTACTACTACTACTACTACTACTACTACTATTACTACTACGACTACTACTACTACTACTACCACTACCACTACTAGGATGTGGTGTGGCTGTATAAAAAAAGTATTATTGGCTCCAAAGCAGATAGACCACAACAACACAAAATATGCCACTGCTATTATGATTACTAGTACTATTACTACTACTACTACTACTATTACTGCTACTATTACTGCTACTACTTCTACTACTACCACTACTACTTAGAATTAGAGGTGAGGTTAGAATTAGCCCCTATTACTACTATTACTACTACTACTACTATCACTACCACAACTATTTATACTACAACTGCTACTGTCATTACCAAAACCATTACTATTACTACTACTACTACTACTACTACTACTACTTTGAATTGGAGGTGAAGCTGCATAGGAAGTTGACTACTACACTAGAATTAGCTGCTGCTACTACTACTACTACTACTATTCAGAATGAGAGGTAAGGCCACATAGGAAGTTACTACTAGGCCGCATAGGAAGTTATACTACTACACTACTACTAATTAGCTGCTACACTACTATCACTACTACCACCAATACTATTACTACTTCCACTACTAATACTGCTATCACTGCCCACTCCCTACTACTACTACTACTACTACTACTACTTTTATTCCTGGGAGAGTTGCATGGGCAGTTATATGTAGACACTGTTTTATTGGATCCAGCAGCTACTACCACTACACTAGAATTAGCTACTACTACTACTACTACTACCACTAACCACCATCACTACTACTATCACTGCCACTACTACTACTACTACTTTTACTCCTACTGCAGCAGAGTAGAGTCAAGGCTGCTTGATAGACAGTTTTTATTAGATCCAGAGCACTAGACCACTAGAATTAGCTACTACTACTACTACTACTACTACTACTACTACTACTACTACTACTACTACTACTACTACTACTACTACTACTACTACTACTACTACTACTCCAGCAGAGTGAGAGCCGAGGCAGTGTGATGTAGACAGTGTTTTATTGGATCCAGAGCAGACAGGACTGGTCTGGCTGTTGCACTACATTTTGGCACAGATTCGTTTAAATAGTGTGACCAGCAGCAGACCCTAGACGCCCATGGGTGCACAAAAGCATCACTAACACACCAAAAACTTCCAAATCGTATTTTTTACAACTCATTCTGTAGTTTCCGAGTTTCTTTTCGTATCACAAAAGAGGAAGAAAGAAGCATTGTGAATGTCGTATGAGAGGTAATGTTTTCAGACATTAAATTTCACCTGGCTGAGTAATAGCTATAGTATTTTACACAAAGATGTCCCCCAGATACACTTTACAATAATATAATAATAATAATAAAAAAGAAAAAAATTTAAAAGAAATAAAAGCAGTGAAAGTTCATTGAAGAAAAAAAAAAAGCTTTTGTTTTGGCTGAAGGAAAATAGGAAAATGGGGACTGCGTTTAAACACTGTGGTAGCTATAGAGAGATGCACAAGTACGCAAAGGCTATGTTCAAACTGCAACAGATAAAATAAAAAATAAAAAAATTATAATAATACAAATTGAAATCTGTTTGAATTTGCTAAAAAAAAAAAAAAAAGAAAAAAAAAAATAAGAAATTATATAAATTTAAATCTGTTTTGAATTTGCAAAAAATAAATAAATAATAATAAAAAAAAGGAATATTGGTAGATAAAATTGACTGAATTTTACACAATCTGGCAATGCAACATTTAAAACGTTTATGTCTAGCATTACTTTCATGTTCAAATTCGGTAGCTCTAGTAGTTTTGCAGTTTTAATTTACGAGTTTAAAGATTCGCTACTACAGATTACCGAGATTATTACTACTACTACTACAACTACGGCACTCCAAAAGGGACAAACTGAAAAAAATACCCAACAGAAATAGCCAAAATCGCAGATGCATATTTTGTGTATTACTACATTTGATTTGCAAATTACTGGATAGAAATTTACAACTACTATAACTACGGCGCTCCTAAAGGGACAAACTAAAACAAACAAACAAAAAAAAGAACAGAAATTGCAGGTGCGTCATTTGTGTATTACTGCATTTGATTTGTATTTTAGTTTAGCAAACTGTGAGGTGGAAAAACAGAAAGAACATATGTATTATAACTCCAAATGTTCCTGCAGGGCTACCATAGATTTGAATCCTTTACCATTAAAATCCATTTTGAATTTGAAACTACCATCTAAAAAAAGGCAGTAAAATATTGGTAGCAGCAATTAAAGAGAACTTTACTGTGATCTGGCAACACATTTTTTAAGCTTAAGAGTTTAGAGAGTTGTATTTAAGGTGCATTGTGTTTTATCCCGTTTTTATGCTAGTAGGAGTGTAGCTGTATTGCTACAACTACGGCATTTCAAAAGGGACAAACTAAAAAACAATAGAAACAGCTGAAGTCGCAGGTGTGTCATTTGTGTATTGCTACATTTGATTTGTATTTTTTGAGCAAATTATTGGGTATAAAAACAGAAAAAGAATATTTATTATAACTCCAAATGTCCCTGCAGGGCTACCACAGATTTGAATCCTTAACCATAAATATTTTTGAATTTGAAACTAAAAAAAGGCAGTGAAATATTGGTACTGACAATTAAGAGAACTTTACCATAATCTGGCAACATAGGTTTGTTATTACAGTCATTTGCTCTTTTTGTTTCATCATCACAAGATATTTCACGTAGTTGCTTTCAATACATTGCATTACTACTACAACTACGGTGTTCCAAAAGGGACAAATGAAAAGCAAATAGAAAAATCTTAAATTATAAAGTACACTTAAATATAACTTCATTTGACCCCAAATACAAGCAGGTATTTGGTGTTTTTTTCAACAAATTATGGGGTGAAAAAAGAGAGAAAGATTTTTATTTTATTTTTTTTTATTATTTTAAATGTCCCTGTAGGGCTTCTGTAGATTTGAATGATATTTTAGTAGCTATGACCAAAAACCAATTGAACTTGCTAGCTAAATAATAAAAAAACAGTTTACTAAGCTCCAATATTTTGTCATCTTAACTGCATAAAAAAAAAAAAAAAAATTAAAATAAAAAAATATAAAAATCTTAGCGTGCAAAATGGCCGACAGAAATTGCAGTTTGAACATAGCCGGAAGTGACACAATTAGGCCTATTACATACAGTATCATGCATTCACTCACAAAAATATACATTCACTTCAATAAAATAAAAATGATAAAAAAAAAACAAAAATTTAGACTTTAAGCAGATGACTGAGCGAGCTAGGTTTTTTCATTGCAACCCAGACTTCCTGTAACACTCTGCTCCGTATAATTAGTTCAATAGCCTGTAAAGCTTAACATTCACGTTGTACGCACACGTTTAAAACATGAACCACGGGCGCCGCTGGAGTAAAGCAACACCGCCACCCAAAGGCAAACGCAAGAACTACACCAAGCTGAGGGAGGAAATGAAAACGAGGTGTAATAAATTAGTAATAAACATGTAATATTTAGATTTTTGAGGGTAGAAAGTTGCATGTGTAGGGAGTAAGATGTTATATACATGACCAGAAAAAAACTCTCATTCAATGTTTTTATTTTTCCTTTATTTTCACTACTTTCTACATCTTACTTCATATATTTGATGTCTTCTGTGTGCATATAAAATGTAAAAAGTACTAAAAATAAATAAAAACACTGAACGAGAGCGTGTGTCCAAGCTTTAACTGGCAGCGTATATGTTTTTTTCCGCAACTTCCTGTTTTTAGGCGACATTTTGCATACATTTCACCATTCGAAAGATCTAAGATTTAGTTTAGAATTAGTAATTGCCATGGTAACAGTGCAAAAAAAAAAAACGTTCCATCACTTCATCACAGGTTGCGTCACATGGCGTCCTAAAGTTTAACACTGAGCTAAAGCTAAAGTTCAGAATTTTACAGTAGAAATTGCAACATTTTTGCATAGTTTTTTCTGTAATTACTGGGCCTATTTAAATGAAACAAAAGCTGGATTGAAGTTTAATACATTCTCTGTCAGGACAAATTAACAAAGATAAAAATTCTCTATATTTTTTTTTACTAAAGCATCAAAACACAGCACTACATGGAACCATTTTCTTACAAAAAATATGAGTTTCAACATTTGGGGATTGTCCTATATTTGTCCAATGCCATAAAAAGTTGTAAATTAATCTGTTATTATGTGAAATGGGTTTAAAAAATAAGGTTTCAATGCAGAAATTGACAAAAAAACAAACAAAAACAGTAACAAAGGCAAGTTAAAGTCCCTAATCCCTCATCTTGGTTCAACTCTTGCTTTGACTTTTGGAGTGACGGCACGTAGGACCCCCAAAAAGACATAATAAAAACACATTTGAAGAAAAGAAAAAACAGCAAAAATAACCAACCAAAGGTGTTAAATATATATATCGATCTATGGTCAGGGTATTGCACAAAGGGGAGGTTTGGCCCTATACAGTCAACACGACAGGGAGCGTCTCCATGCGCCACAGGCCTCCAATATTAGCGAATATCAACACAGACACTCAAGATACAGGCTATGTACAGGACCGTCCCGCGCTGGGATGGGGTGAGAGAGGAGGAGGAGGAGGAAGAGGAGGAAGAGGAGGAGTCCATTTCGTGAGTCGATTATGGGAGTTTCTGTCAACAGTAAAAGTGCACTGTGAAATGTTGGTGTAAGTGTCGTGTCGCTCAGCCCAGCCTCACATGTTTAATACTGAAACTGGAATACTGGATTTAAATAGAGGATTGGGTTAAAGACGCAATACGGAACTTCTCTGCTTGTCGCCATGGAGATGTTGTTACCGTGCCTGTAATGCTCCACAGTCTGGCATTGGGATTATCCACTTAAACTATGCACTTATTCAATTATAACTTAAAAAAAAAAAAAAAAAAAAAAATAAAAATTATACCTCCAAATGTCCCTGCAGGGCTACCGTAGATTTGAATCCTTTACAATAAAAATCCATTTTGAATTACAAGCAAAAAACTAAAAATACGCAGTGAAATATTGGTAGTGACAATTAAGAGAACTTCACTTTTTGCACTTTTAATTTACGAGTTTAGAGATTCGCTACTAAAGATTACTGAGATTACTACTACTACAACTACGGCACTCGAAAAGGGACAAACAAAAAAAAAAAAACAACAACACAAAAAAAAAAAAACACAACACAAATAGCTAAAATCGCAGGTGCATATTTTGCGTATTGCTATATTTGATTTGTATTTTTTAAACAAATTGTAAGTTGGAAAAACTGAAAGATAATATTTATTCCTTATAACTCCAAATGTCCCTGCAGGGCTACTGTAGCTTTGAATCCTTTACAATAAAAATACGTTTTGAATTACAAACAAAAAACTAAAAATAAGCAGTGAAATATTGGTAGCGACAATTAAGAGAACTTTACTATAACCTGGCAACACACAGGTTTGTTATTACAGTAATTTCATGTAGTTGCTCTCAATACATTGCATTAATACTACAACTACGGTGTTCCAAAAGGGGCAAACGAAAAGCAAATAGAAAAAACTTAAATTATAAAGTACACATCAATATAACTACATTTGAGCCCCAATACAAGCAAGTATTTGTTGTGTATTTTTAACAATTTATGAAAAAAAAAAGGAGTGAAAGATTGTAATTTTTAAAATTATTTCAAATGTCCCTGCAGGGTTTCCGTAGTCTAGTTAGACACTTCAGTAGCTATGACCAAAAACAATTGAACTTGCTAGCTAAATAATAAAAAGGCAGTTTAATAAGCTCCAATATTTTGTCATCCTAACTGTATTTTAAAAAATAAATAAATAAAATTGTTAATTAAAATTAAAAATACAAAACGTTTATATAAAAAACACCTTGACAAACGTATATTCTTATTGTAAGTGGGCTTGCCGTTCAACAGATCTGACCAGTAGCTTGGTTTGGTTGGGTCTGGTCTAGTCTGTGGCATCGCCTTCATATTTCCATGGTGCTGGATAAGATTAATGCCATACTGTGGATTATTCCAGGTGAAAACGCAAAAACACACCACCCATCTCCGATATCTTTACATACAGAGTCATTTCCTGTTCGTTTAATGTCGGCCTCGTTTAAAACTTTACCTTAGACACAGATTTTATTGCATTTTCGTAGGTGCAACAAACCTCCTCGACGTGTGAGACTGGGCTGTCGTACTCAGGGCTTGACATTAACCTTTGGCGACTGATCAAATGCTAAAAAAGTACGTTTGATTTAGTTTTTAAAGGTGTATCATGTGACTTTTCTGCTGGATGGGGGTCGTCACCTGCTTCTTTTTATTCTTTTTTTCAATAAAAACACAGAGAATTGAAAAAAAGATGAAAGATCATAGACTGTTTATATAAATGGACATAGCTAACCTGCTAGCCGCCGCGTTACGAATAGGAAACGAGCATGGGTGCACTTCCTGCTCCATCGACTCTGGCTTCAATTCACTTTCTATTGAAAAACCGTGGCCTCTCTCTCTGTAACTGCTGCTGTCAGACTCGTCATTTTGGTCTTAAATGTTCGTATTAACCCGCTCGACATGATCCTGGGGTTTTACATCGCTATTGCAGGCACGCCCAAACTGTGGCCCGGGGGCTAAATGCGGCCCTCAGACCAATTTTTCTTGGCCCTCAAGCTTCTAAGTGAATTGATCCATATTACCTTAAATTGCACTTTTTACTGTATATTTCTGAAAATCAACTTTAACAAATATTTAATGTGTCCTATTGAGGATGTAGCAAGAATAAAGGTCTAGTGGTTCAGTCTAACTTGTAATAATAACGTAGATTTGAAGTATTTATTGTATTCGCGACTAACTTTGTCTGTGTTTTTATGTGGCCCTTAATGACAAAAGTTTGGACACGTCTGCGCTTTTGTGTCTGTAAATTAAGATATGAACATTAATAACAGACAAATCAGGCGCCATCTTTCCCCGAGCTCGCCCCGTTAGCGTTAGCAACAGGTTTGATTGCGCCCGTTCAGCGGTGTGGGCGGAAAGGGGCGTTACCTTCAGCAGCCTCGCTCCTGATTGGCTCTTTGGTTGCTATGATACTTGCAGAATTACAGATTAGCCGCTATATCTGCTCTAGCCTCGATGAGCTTCATTTGACTGGATGGTTTAAAGCCGTACTGTGGAACTTTCAACTTTCAAGGCAGTGGATACAAGAAAGTAGTGACCCCCGACCAGAAAAGTCACAGTAATTGATAGTTCATAATTGGTCATTGTCAAAAACAGCCGTAGTGGGTCAGTCGCAGCTGCCCACTAACGCAACGGTTGTCGGTTTGATTCCTGAAACTAGTGTCAATGAGCAAGACATTTCACCTCACTTTTAATTGTATTAGTGTGATAAGGCTTTTAGTAGATTGTCAAACTGGAAATGCGTAAATCAATTTAAATTCTGAACAATTATTATTATTTTAAATATGATTAAACTACATTTTCTCATCTGTAGCGACTCGTAAACATATTTTGAAGAACACAGCGACCACAGAGCCACAGCGTTAGTGCCAAGCCCTGGTAAAATTCATAGTCTTATTCATTTACATAATAAACCCAGGCAACTAGAACAACACAATGCAAGTAAAGGATATTTCCGAAAGTAACAACAACCAATAGCTTTTGTATATTACTATATATATATATTTATATGTATATGTGGGAGTGTTTAGGTTTGCGTCTCCTCTGGTGCAGTGTACGAGAAGTCTTTGAACTCCTCTTGGTTGATCTGTCGGATGATGGCTTCGTCCGTTGGGGTCAAAACTGGGTCCTCCTTCGTGAAATCCTGGTCAAAGTTATTCACATCACGTTTGGTTTTCTGAAACACACAAAAGCAAATGGGTTAAAAGGGCTCGGAGGACTTCAGGGACCAGATAAACCAGGACTAAACCAGGACTAAACCAGGACTGAACCAGGACTGAACCAGGACTGAACCAGGACTAAACCAGGACTAAACCAGGACTAAACCAGGAGTAAACCAGGATTAAACCAGGAGTAAACCAGGACTAAACCAGGACTAAACCAGGACTAAACCAGGAGTAAACCAGGACTAAACCAGGACTGAACCAGGACTAAACCAGGACTAAACCAGGACTAAACCAGGACTAAACCAGGAGTAAACCAGGACTGAACCAGGACTGAACCAGGACTGAACCAGGACTAAAACCAGAAGTAAACCAGGACTAAAGCAGGACTAAACCAGGACTAAACCAGGACTGAACCAGGACTGAACCAGGACTAAACCAGGACTAAACCAGGACTGAACCAGGACTAAACCAGGACTAAACCAGGACTGAACCAGGACTGAACCAGGACTGAACCAGGACTGAACCAGGACTAAACCAGGACTAAACCAGGACTAAACCAGGAGTAAACCAGGACGAAACCAGGACTAAACCAGGACTAAACCAGGACTGAACCAGGACTAAACCAGGACTAAAGCAGGACTGAACCAGGACTAAACCAGGACTAAACCAGGAGTAAACCAGGACTAAACCAGGACTGAACCAGGACTGAACCATGACTGAACCAGGACTGAACCAGGACTGAACCAGGAGTAAACCAGGACTAAACCGGGTCTAAGCCAGGACTGAACCTGGACTAAACCAGGACCAAACCAGGAGTAAACGAGGACTGAACCAGGACTAAACCAGGAGTAAACCAGGAGTAAACCAGGACTAAAACCAGAAGTAAACCAGGACTAAAGCAGGACTAAACCAGGACTAAACCAGGACTAAACCAGGACTGAAACCACTGAACCAGGACTGAACCAGGACTAAAACCAGAAGTAAACCAGGACTAAACCGGGACCAAACCAGGACTAAACCGGGACTAAACCGGGACTAAACCAGGTCTAAACCAGATGTATATGTTCGTGTGCAGCGCTCTTACAATTCGGGGTTTAAATGGCGGCTTGACCTTCCTCTGCTCCAGTAGAACCCAGTCGATCTCTCTGAAGAACGGGTGAGTTTTGATGGCCTCCTCACAGCCCTGGGTCACCACACAACCCAGACGCTTCGCCGGGTTCTTGGTCATGAACTATTAAAGAAGAACAAGTTTATTATAAAAGAAGAACACGTGTTTATTAATGTTTAGATCATTTTCAACCAGCCAAAGGTTTGGACTCGCCCTTTCATTCGTTCGTTTCATTTCATTCATTTCTTGTTCTTTATTTTTGCTACTTTCCATGTTTTAGATACAAACAGAAGAGAAAGAATTTTGCAGAATACGTCTGATTTAACTTTTTGTCTTTACTACATAATTCCATGTATCTTACTTCATGTATTTAATGTCTTCTGTTTCTATATAAAATGCAGAAAGTAGTGAAAAAAAGGAGGGTGTATCCAAACTTTTGACTGGTCGTGTATGAGGCAATCTCTCTGTGCAGAAGTGGAACAGAGATCAGACCTCAGACATTTTGTCCCGTTCACAGGAAGGACAGAGACAGAAAACACTTCATGTTTTTACAGAAAGATTCGCAGGACCACGCAAACGTCACATATTCAAACGCTGTGTCAGAATGAAAACACGGCACTTTTATTCAGAGCAAAAGTGACACAAAAATAAGAAACACGTGTGGATTCAGCCGTGTTTGTGAGTGTGAGCTAAACACACAGACTGTTTATGTAAATGGACATCGCTAACCCGCTAGCTCCAAACAGGAAGTGACCATGTGCTCCCTTCCAGCTCTATCAACTCTGGCTCCAATTCACTTTCTATTGAAAAACTGTGTCCCCTCTCTCTGTACCTGCTGCTGTCAGACTCGTCATTTTGGTCTTAAATGTTCGTATTAACCCTCTACATGATTTATTGTGAGTTATTTTGAGTTCTTTTTATTTTATTTTTTTTATTTATTTTATTTTATTTTATTTATTTATTTTTTTAAAGTTTTTTTTTAAGTTATTTTGAGTTAATTTTACATTTTTTTTGTTTGTTTTTTTTTATTTTTTATTTTGAGATTATTTTTTTGTTTTTAATGTCTCTCTGTCCCTGCTGCTGTCAGACTCATGTTGGTCTTAAATGTTCGTATTAACCCTCTACATGATCCTGGGGTTTTTATTTCACGTCTGTGTCTGTAAATCAACATATGAACATTAATAACAGACACATCAGGTCCTTCTTTCCCTGACGTTGCTCCTGCTAGCGTTAGCAACAGGTTTGATTGACAGTGTTGCTAAGCGCCTACTCCCTGTTAAACCAGTGTGTGGGCGGGAAGGTGGGTTAACTTCAACAAACTGGCTCCGGATTGGCTCTTTGGTTGCTATGATAAGAGTTAAGAGTTTAGAATGTTGAGAATATTTAAATTTATTCTTTATTTATTTATTTTAATTTTAATTATTTTTTTTGTAAAGGCACATGTCTTCTTGCCCCTGTCAGCAGCTCTTCAAATGAGCCACATTATTCCAAAAGGCACAGTTGTTTTTACGCTCAGGACAAATTTTTCTGTGTTCAGGAAGTCAATAAATAGTTTTAGCAAATCTTAATAAAAATATTCTATCACAATGATTAAAACGTAGAACGAATGTCCTCATGTGTGGACATATAATTATTGTCAGAAACTACATAATGTAAAGTCATCAGGTCCAAACATCCCAAATAACAAAGAGAAATGAATAAAGCCATGAAAGAGCTGGAGTGTCAGGAGGTTAAAAGCTGTGACTAGGCTCTGGCTGATCTGATTGGCTGTTGTAAATGTGCGTGAGAGAGACTCGGGCCCTCGATTTCTGTTTCACAGGAGGTTAAAGAGTTACCGCTCGGAGGATGGACACGGCCTCCTTGCTGAGCCACACGGGGTAGAGCACGTCGTCGTGGAGAATGGACTCAAACAGGTCGTCCTCGTTGTCCGCCTCGAAGGGGGGCTGTCCCGCCATCATCTCGTACATGAGCACGCCCAGGGCCCACCAGTCCACCGACGCCCCGTACTCCAGCTCCTGCAGGATCTGGACACAGAGCACACGGATCATCAGGGGGAAAGACAGTTTCAATGGTCTTAAATGTGTTCATGTGTATCAGTATATGTAGTGTATATTTGGAGGAATATTTGTTCAATCTTTTCTGACTTTTGAGAGTTTTTAACCATGTTCTAGTTGTTTCTTTCTCATTTTCCGTCTCGAAATTGCCTCTGGAGTGATTCATGTTTGAGTTTAATCTTTAATTGTTTATTTTTAAGATGCCATTTTGTCTTTGTTTCCCCCTCCACCGGTACACGCCCACTGTGATGTACACGCCCACTGTGATGTACACGCCCACTATGACACGCCCACTATGATGTACACGCCCACTGTGACACGCCCACTGTGATGTACACGCCCACTGTGACACACCCTCTGAGACACGCCCACTGTGACTAACACGTCCACTCTCGTTTCCTCTCCTTTTTCCTCTCTTGTTTCCTCTCGTTTCCTTTCTCATCTCCTCTGTCGTTTCCTCTCTCGTTGCCTCTTCTCTCATTTCCACCTGCGTCTCCTCGTTCTCGTCTCCTCTCTCGTTTCCTCTCTCGTGACTGTGATGTACACGCCCACTGTGACTTACACACCTACTCTCATTTTCTCTCCTTTTTCCTCTCTCGTTTCCTTTCTCGTCTCCTCTTGTTTCCTTTCTCGTCTCCTCTCTGGTTTCCTCTCTCATCTCCTCTCGTTTCCTCTCTTGCCTCTTCTCTCATCTCCACCTGCGTCTCCTCGTTCTCGTCTCCTCTCTCGTTTCCTCTCTCGTGACTGTGATGTACATGCCCACTGTGAGTTACACGTCCACTCTCGTTTCCTCTCCTTTTTCCTCTCTCGTTTCCTCTGTCATTTCCTTTCTTGTCTCCTCTCGTTTCCTCTCTCATCTCCGCTCTCGTTTCCTCTGTCATTTCCTCTCTCATCTCCTCTCGTTTCCTCTCTTGCCTCTTCTCTCATCTCCACCTGCGTCTTGTCGTCTCTTCTTTCTCGTCTCCTCTCCTCGTTTCCTCTCTCGTGACTGTGATGTACACGCCCACTGTGACACGCCCACTGTGACGTTCGCACTTCCTTCTCCAGTTTTATTTTCTTAATCGCTGATACTCTTGGATTCTGCAGCATCGCGTCGTCATTTTGGTCCAAATGTAAAAAATGTGCTGCTGCAGTGTGACGTGCTCTGTCCATAGGGGGCGCTGCAGCTCCCATTGGACACTGCAGTTTTCTAACACAGAACTCAGCGGATTTGTTTCTTTTATTAAGTGGGTTTAGATGAATATTGTGATTGAAAATGTGTAGATTATAACAGAATGATCCACAGAGATGAGAACCACGGAGGTGCGTTACCTCGGGGGCGATGTAATCCGGGGTCCCACAGAAGGTGGTGGTGGTGACTCCGTTCATGATTCCTTCTTTGCACATCCCGAAATCGGCCAGTTTACAGTGACCCTCCGCGTCCAGCAGGATGTTGTCCAACTTCAAGTCCCTGACAAACAAAGATCAGGAATATTTCAGTTATTTTGTACTTGTCAGTGATGTGGCTGAGGGAGTTTTTGTGTTTTATTTCTGTTTTTGTGTTAAAAGGTCAATATTACGCCATTTTTCGATGAATTATGTCATTTCCTCGTCACAAACAGACCTGGAGTTGTGTTTTTTGTTTCATTCACACATGTTTAAGAAACAAACCTGCAGATTTAGGCTGAAAACACTCTGTTCCACCCTGTGATGTCATCGTGTGGTAATACAGGAAGTGCTCCATTGTGTTTTTAAACTCCACACACCTTCACTAAAATCACTTGGATGATGATTTCAGCCCTGGAATTGACAATTTCTACTAAACTAAAGGTAAAAAAAAGGAGCTGTTAACTTGAAAACTACCACTTGATGACATCACAAGGTGGAACAGAGCGTTTTGAGCTTTGGAGATGTAATAATAAATGAAACAAAACACAACTCTAGGTCTGTTTTTGAGGAGGTAACAGCGTTTTAACACGACTTAAAGCTACAACAGTCAGGTTTGTAATAAAGGACATTTAAAATCTCATTATTTAAAGTCTGTGTTATGTTTTTAAAAAGACAAAAGAAAAAAACGACTAATCAGTGGAGCAATATTTTGTCAAATCATCCAGCTGTAAAATAAGACGTTTGGATTGTGGAAACTAAGTCTCCCCCATAACGACTCTGAAGGACGCTGTAGTCGAGTACTTTCCTCTGTGTTTGAGTGATACTAATGACTTTTACTTTGACCGGTGGGCGCAGTACACGTGTCTCACCTGTAGATGACGCCGTTGCGATGCAGAAACATGAGCGCGGAGGTGACTTCAGCGGCGTAGAAACGGGAGCGCGGCTCGTCAAACTTCCTGGACCTCTGGATCTGAAACATCAGGTCTCCTCCATTCACGTACTCCATGACAAAGAACAGGCGATCCTGAAGAGAGGGAGAGAGGGAAGGAAGGAGGGAGGAGAGAGAGGGAGGGAGAGAGAGCGGGAGGGAGGGAGGGAGGGAGAGAGAGAGGAAGGGGGAAAGGGGGGAGAGAGAGAAAGAAGGAGAGAGAGGAAGGGTGGAGGAACAGGGAAAGGGTGAGGGAGAGTGTGGAAGACAGAGGGAGAGAGGGAGGGAGAGGAGAGAGGGAGAGAAAGAGGAAGGGGGAAGGGGGTGGGGAGAAAGGGAGGGAGGGAGTGGGGAGAGAGAGAGAATGAAAGAGGAAGGGAGGGGGGAGACAGGGGAAAGGGGGTGAGTGGGAGAGAGGGAGGGAAGGAAAGAGGGTGAGAAGAAGGTAGAGGGAGAGAGGAAACGAGAGAGAGGGAGGAAGGCAAAGAGGGAGAGAAGAAGGGAGAGGGAGAGAGAGTGGGAGAGAGGGAAGGGAGGAGAGAGAGAAAGAGAAGGAGTGGAAGGGTGAGAGAGGGAGAGGAAGGGAAAGAGGAAGAAAGAGAGAGAAAGAGGGTAAGTGAGAGGAAGGGAGGGAAAAGAGAGAGAGGGAGAGAGAGAGAGAGGGAGGAAGAGAGAGAGGGTTAGAAAGCGAGAGAGAGAGAGAGAGAGAGAAGGAGGGAGGAAGAGAGAGAGGCCGTTTGAGAAGCGGAGAAGCTAACAGTCTCTCCTGGTTGACACGCTAATGCTAACGCTAATGCTAACGCTCAGATGCTAGCGTACCCGTGTCTGGAAGCAGCAGTAGAGTTGGGTGAGGTAGGGGTGTCTTCGAGCCAGGGCCAGGATGCGTTTCTCGGTCATGGTGCAGTCCACGTCGTCGTCCTGCAGAATCACGTCTTTCTTCAGGACTTTAACGGCGTAAACTTCCTCTGAGCCCTTCAGCTCCGCCAGCATCACCTGCACAAGACGACACCCACGTCACTTTATTATCAGTCTGTAACATCTGTAAAAGCTCAAAACGCTCTGTTCCACCTTGTGATGTCATGAAGTGGTAGTTTTCAAGTTAACAGCTCCTTTTACCTTTAGTTTAGTAGCGATTTACAGGTCAGAAATGATCCAAATGATTCTAGTGAAGGTGTGTGGAGTTTAAAAACACAGTGGAGCACTTCCTGTATCACATGATGACATCACAAGGTGGAACAGGTGAACCTTTAAACACTAACATTAAACGAAAAGAGAGGTTTCAGCTGCGTAAAACTGAAACGCTGACTCCGCATGTTATTACTGCATTAAAGGTGTACTACGGGACTTTTCTGGAGGAAGTCGTGCCAACTGCTCGTCTCCATGGAGATGTAATGTCCCACAGTATGGCATTAAACCCGTCTAACTCGCATTTATTCCTTTTACAGGGATTTCCGTTGCGTTTTTACCTTTCCGAAGCTGCCTTTGCCCAGGACTTTGATGAAGTTGAAGTCTTTGAGCGTCCTGCGTTGGCTCTGTCCATTCTCCCGGCCCGCGGAGGAAGAGGAGGAGGTGGAGGAGGAAGAGGAGGAGGTGGAGGAGGCCGAAGAGGAGGAGTTCTGGGGGCCGCCCTGATCCAGCGATAGGACGTCCTGCAGCCGCTCCAGCTCAGTTAGATCTGTGGAGTAGAGAGCACATTTAAAGGGACCACGTTACTCTATTTTCTAATGTCACAAACAGACCTGGAGTTGTGTTTTTTTTGTTTCATTCTCACATGTTTAACACACAAACCCAGCGTATTTAGGCTTGAAAACACTCTGTTCCACCTTGTGATGTCATCATGTGGTAATACAGGAAGTGCTCTGCTGTGTTTTTAAACTCCACACACCTTCATTTCCTTTCATTAGAATCATTTGGATCATTTCAGACCTGTAAATCTCGACTGAACTGAAGGTAAAAGGAGCTGTTGAAAAACTTGAAAACTACCACTTCATGACATCACAAGGTGGAACAGAGCGTTTTGAGGGTTGGAGACGTGACAGACTAATAATAAATGAAACAAAACACGACTCCAGGTCTGTTTTTGAGGAGGTAACAACATTATAACCTGACGTAAACCTCACAAGAGTCCATTTTGTGCAATATCAGACCTTTAAGCAGAAGATAGAATATTTTGATTTGTATTGATAATCGCCATAGCAACCGTGCCAAGTTGGGCCACTCGCCACAATTCATACAGTACACACTTGTGCTACTTGAGTGCCATCTAGTGGTTGTCACAAAGTACTGAAACTAACCTGTAACACATTTGGAAACCTTTCTGAAAGACGAACAAAAGGCTTGAACTGTGAATCTTACAGTTGAGGGGCAAATGCTTTACGTGTTTATGAAATCACAAAACAAAATACTTTGCCACAGCTCCAAATCGATTGAAACTAACGATTTTTCACAGTTCACAGTGGAAAAATAGCGTGATTGTAGCTAAAACTGTCAACAAACCAACTCAAAATCATCACATGTCATAGATTTTCGTTTTCGCTTCGTCCTTTTTTCTTCCTGAACGCAGAGACTCGATGTTACTCTTTCTCGCTGGAAAAGTGTGAAGACGTGACTAACTGTGAGGAGCACATGGAGGTGGGCGGAAGGCTCCATGTGAACCAGCTTTTAACAACAATAGTGTCGTAGTCTGAGGTTAAGTTCACTTTTGAAACTGGACGACTTGTTCTGACTGGAATAATTATCATCTGAACGACCACAGAACACTGATAAAACGGTACGCTTAAAGGTGAACTATGGGACTTTTCGGGGGGAAGGTCAACGCCCTGTCGTCTCCTTGGTGATGGTCACATGATCGAAGTCTTATACAGTGGTCCCTCATTTATCACGGGGGTTACGCTCTAAAAATAACCGCTTTATTTTTTACTATTATTCTCTGTTTCTTGTCTGTAAACCCCCTCACCACACACTTTACACACTTTTCTCACACAGGCGTTAACATTTTCTCACATTTCTCTCTTGTTTAAACACAAAGTTCAAACTTTCCTTTGTCAGTGCAGAACGTTTCATCGACATTGTGGGTTTTGTCGGGGAGAAAACTTGCAAACATACAGCACTTCAGAGTCACACTGCGATCCAACATTTATGTAAATTTGTCTGACACATTCTGTACTGTACAGTAGACACGGAGGAGACACGGAGGAGACTGATGGACAATGGTCTACGGTCCCTCAGCCAATCAGGACGCAGAACACATGGCTACAGAAGTCACCATGCCAATCAGGACGCAGAACACAATGGTCCTACAGTCCCTCAGCCAATCAGGACGCAGAACACAATGGTCTACAGTCCCTCAGCCAATCAGGACGCAGAACACAATGGTCTACAGTCCCTTAGCCAATCAGGACGCAGAACACAATGCCAGTACACAGACACTGGAGACGAGGAGGGCTAAGCGTCTTGCCCAAGGACACAACGACAGCGTTCATCTGTGGGAGCTGGATCTGACCGCTCTACCAACGATGATTATGTCGAGAGCGGGATTTGAACCGCCAAACTTCAGACACGTGGACAAAACGCTCAGATGTTGTTGGTATTCCGCAGTAGGACGGTGTAAAAGTGGATGACGGTGTGGGTGGTGCTGTGGTTACCTTGCTGTGACGGGGAGGTGGGCACGGCGGGGGGGCTGAAGTTACTGTCCTCTGTTTGGGACAGCTCTGGAGGCGACTGGGGAGGGTCCTGCCCTGGGGTCAACTGCACAAACAGAACAACAACATGAGAAAGTCTTTTCTGATACAACAGATCAGGATAATATCTCAGCGTTCTGTTATATGCAATATTATGAGGACTTTTTCCCATTCAGAAAACGTGATATTTTGTTTTAAATTGCATTCAAACAAACCCATGGATACACGGAAAGGCGTTTTCAATGGGAGAGTTAGCATTAGCGTACATCAGAGCCTCATTAGAAAACAGTTTTATTAGTTTATTAATAAATGGTTAGCGTCAAGATTAGCATAAACCAGAGGTGCCCAAACTCTTTTCACCGAGGGCCATATCTTGAAAAATATTCGACACGGAGGGCCACAGACCAGTGTCAATACAGTGGATAACTCAGACGGTGCATTTAACAGTCGTAGTTTTGATTTCATACTTTAAATAAGGCTTGAAATATTAATATTAGATCTGTTTGATGATGCAATCAGATGTTATTTAGGTTATATTTGTAGAATTACTCAAATTTGCTGTAAAAACTACAGATTATGATCAATTGGGCCAGTTCAACTGAAGGTCTGAGGGCCAATAAAAATTAGTTTGAGGGCCACATTTAGCCCCCGGGCCGTAGTTTGGACACCCCTGGCATAAACACTAACAACCACATAAAAATAAAAAAAAAAAAAAATCTAAAATATAGTAGATAACAAAAATAAAATTTTCGTAGGCAATGAGAAACGTGATAAAATGTGCCATTATTTTTTATATATATTTTTTTTATTTCTTTGTAGGTTTGTGATGAGGAAACATTGTAACACAGATCAGAGAATAGCGTAATAATATCAGATTTTTGATAACTGGTTTGCCGCTCGTACCTTCCTCCTGCGCTGGGCTGTGTTGGAGATCTTGTCGGGCGTCACTCCGAGGTCGGACAGGACTTTGGCGATGCCGCGAGCGTCCACGCCACAGTTCGGAGCCACGTTGGTCTCACAGCGGCGGTGCACGTTCATCTTACACACTGAGCCCAACACAAGAAGCGTCAAAATGTGCGACCGGGACAGGACAAGTCGACCTGCTCAAACTGGGACTTCAGGCAATTGATAAGATTTATTGATTAGATTTGTTCCATTGACTTTAATCACGTTTCATCCTGTTGATTAAAGAGGCGACCTTTTGGATGATCCTCTAAGAAATGATCAAAATCGATTGATATGGAGATTCAACGAAAGAAAAATACAGAACATTACTGAACTAAAGCAAAAGAAAACAGAAGCGACTGCAAAAACTGAGCGAACATGGCAAGAAATCCAGTCCCGTCTTAATGTGTTTTGTGGATTAAATTAGGTAAAAAACTTTAGAAATGACCAAGGATAATAATAATATCATTTATCGTGATAAAAAGGGTCGACAATAATCGTTCGTGGGACATTTTATATAACCGCCAATAAAGATAATCATCGTTAAATCAGCAGAATGTGCAGAAAAAAACGACTTATCCACAGGGGGCGACAAAGAGTCTGTTTTCTGGGGCCCTGGGGTCTTAGGGGGCCCAGAATTGGACCATCTTCCTGTTAATTTGTATTATAGGGGGCCCCGTGTGAGGCTTATTGCTCCGGGCCCCCAAATTTCAGTCGACGGCCCTGTTCATCCATAATATTCTCTGTTAAAATTCTAATTATTCATATCCGTATCTTCATCATCATCAGATCATCAAAATTTAAATATCGCCCCATGCAAAGAGAATAGAACAAGTCTGATTAAGATATCTGATCAACTGCCTTTGTAATAAAAGTTTTAACGTGTAACTTTACAAACACGCTGTATTTTTGTTGCTGGTGGTGCTGGGAGGTGGGACTGACCTTTGCACTGCAGGCCCTGCCTCATGAGCCCCCACAGCAGAGAGCCGCAGTGATCGCAGAACGTGGGAACCTTGTAGTTATGAATGCTGAACTTGTGAGGCATGTTCACACTGAACCGCTGCGATCCCACCTGCAGGGGGCGACACACAGTCAGAAAACTAACTCTGTGCACTGGGTATTATGTCACAGGGCAGAGGGACAGAGGGACAGAGGGAGAGAGGGAGAGAGGACAGAGAGGAGGGGAAAGAGAGGGGAGAGAGGGAGAGAGGACAGAGGACAGAGAGGAGGAGGAAGAGAGGGGAGGAAAGAGAGGAGGGGGAAGAGAGAGAAGAGAGGAGAGGACAGAGAGGAGAGGAAAGAGAGGGGGAGAGAGGGAGAGAGAGGAGAGGGGACAGAGAGGAGGGGAAAGAGGGGGGGGGGAGGACAGAAGAGGGGAGAGAGGAGGAGAAAAGAGAGGGGAGGAAAGAGAGGAGGGAGAAGAGAGGGAAGAGAGGAGAGGACAGAGAGGAGAGGAAAGCGAGAGGAGGGGAGGGAGAGAGGGGAGAGAGGGAGAGAGGAGAGGGGACAGAGAGGAGCAGAAAGGGGGGGGGGTGGGGGAAGAGAGAGAGAGAAGAGAGGAGAAGACAGAGAGGAGAGGAAAGAGAGAGGAGAGGACAGAGAGGAGGGGAAAGAGAGGGGAGGGGAGAAGAGATGACAGAAGAAGAGGAGAGAGGGAGAGGGAGAGGAGGGGGGAGAGAGAGAAGAGGGGAGGAGAGAGGGGAGGAAAGAGAGAGGAAAGGACAGAGAGGAGGAGGAAGAGAGAGAAGAGGGGAGGAGAGAGAAAAGAGAGGAGGGGAAAGAGATGAGGGGAAAGAGAGGGGAGAGAGGAAAGGACAGAGAGGAGGGAGGGGAAAGAGAGGGGAGGGGAGGAGAGAGGAGGCGGAAAAGAGAGAAGAGGGGGAGGAGAGAGGGCAGAGAGATGAGGGGAAAGAAAGGGAGAGGGGACAGAGAGGGAGAGATGGAGAGAGGAGGGGGGAGAGAGAAGATGGGAGGGGAGAAGGGAGGGGAGAGGACAGAAGGATGGGAGAGTGGAGAAAAAGGGCAGAGAGAGGGAGAGGAAGAAAGGGAAAGGGGAAAGAGGGAGAGAGGAGAGAAAAAGAGGGGAAAGAGATTATGAGAGAAAAGACAGGAAAGACAGGAGGGGAGAGGGAGGAGAGAGAAGAGACAGGGATGGGAGAATGGAGAGAACAGAGAGAGGGAAAGAGGAAAGAAAGAGAGTGGGAGAGAAGAGGGAACAGAGACGGCAGAGAGGAGCGAGGGATGAGAGAGTGGAGAGGATAGAGAAAGGAGAGAGAGGTGGGAAGAGAGAAGAGAGACAGATGGGAGGAGAGGGGAGAGAAGGGAGAAAACAAGAGGAGACTAGAAAGAGGA
Organism: Periophthalmus modestus; assembly: GCA_019594935.1. Lineage (NCBI taxonomy): Eukaryota > Metazoa > Chordata > Actinopteri > Gobiiformes > Gobiidae > Periophthalmus > Periophthalmus modestus. The sequence continues at coordinate 1,574,113 of JAIEZT010000304.1, read as the reverse complement.
AACAGAAAGTTAGGACAGAGAAAGTAGAGAGATGGATGGAGAGAACAGTCAGAGAGAGAGAGAGGAGGAGGAGAGACGTTACCTCCTCCGGTGTGTCCTCCTGTTTCTTCATTCCAGCACATTTGGTGATGATGAGCTCGTGACAGCGTTTATGGACGACACAGGTGCAAACTGCAGGGAAACGGAAACTTTTAAACAGAGACTCACTGTGTGTTTCCAATATTTAAACTAATATCCCTCTATTCTCGTCATTTACGGGTCTTAAAAACGTTCGAGAGGCAGATACTCACCCTGACACTGATATCCCTGCTTCCCCAAAACGCCCCTGGATCAGAAAACACAAAAAGTATTAGCAAAAGATACTTAACATACGTAAAAATACATAAAAAAACAAACTTCTTTTCAATAAAATGATAAAACTGTGACGCAAAAGGTTAAATAATTACACAAAAAGGCCCTTGTGGGTTTGGGGTAATCAATAAGAGGAAGGAAGATGTTGATTTTTATCCGTAAATTGTATGAAATTAAACTATTGTGGTAAATGGTGCAGTAAACTTAAAGCTGAACTGTGTAACTTTCCTCGTCTCCTTGGCCCAGAACTAAACCAGGACTAGAACAGGACCAAACCAACACGTGTGAACCACAGACTGTTTAAATAAATGGACATAGCTAACCCGCTAGCCGCCGCGCTCCAAATCTCCATCGAGTCTGGCTCCAATTCACTTTCTATTGAAAAGCTGCGGCCTCTCTCTCTCTGTACCTGCTGCTGTCAGACTCGTGGTTTTGGTCTTA